>CM060306.1:87077644-87105144 GCA_030674185.1 Monoplex corrugatus
TGTGGATTTCCATTGGACATTAAAACTAATCCAATATCTGTAATACTTACTTCAGAAGGCACATAGCAGTACACAATATCCTTGAGCAGATTATAACAATCGTGGTTTCAAAATCCAGCAGAAAAGTAATATTGTTAACAATAGCAGTGATGTTAGTCTGTCATTGAAAACATACAAAAAGTGCAATAGAACTACAGGCTCTGAGAAAAAACAAAAACAAAAAACCCCCACCAGTTCCATCAAGCCAAAACAGGCCTCTCACTACCTTGACATTTCAGCTTTGTGTATAAAACTTGGTCATTTGTGATGTCTCGTTGAGCGGAGTAACTGTCTATAATTCCACACACGTTCATTTCTAAAATGAAGTGACAAGCCAAAGAAACCCTTACTGTCAATATTTGGTTTTCAAAGAACCAGCACACTGCATCATAATTATTGATGTACTGTTCATGAGTCCTGCAGCCAGATCTTTTCACTGAGAACATTCGACCTTTCGCATATATTTGCTGTGTATTTACATCACATTATACGAAAAGACATCACTCTTATATAGGATTGCAGCAAAGAAACCTTTACTGGCAATATTTGTTCCTCCTGCTTGTCTAGGGTCACTTTGACCTTAAAAACTGTGTATGTCTATTAAAAATAATGAACATACTGAATCTGTAATAGGGTCTGGTGCAATGACTCAGATTTGGTATACCACAACGACAACATTTCAATTCACTTTAGAGACAACGTACAAATGTACAGAACTTAACACCTTTTACAACATAAATGTGGACACGAAGTGAAATACACTGGGGTGATAAATACACAAGTAGACGATATAAATCATCGTTTCAGTTTTTCAGTCTTCTTTTACAGCATCAATGACACTGTTTCAGTAACTCGTTGACCCCCTGACTCTCTTACCCTTACCTACAAGCATCCTGCAAGAAGAGCTCTAGATTTTGCAGCTGGTGGACAGGGTGAAGGAATAAGTATCAGTTTTTCAGTTTTTCAAGATGGGTCTTCACGCTCGGAATAAATTCCATATATGCACTCAGGGAATCAAAGGGATAAGAATGTTCGGTTATTTGATTCTGGACAGCTCTCTGGCATGTGGGCCATATGTCTGACCCTACGGGTGGAAGCTGATGTAGCTTAACCCTTTGGCTCCCGTACCCTATCCACCAGCAGTAAAATCTTAACCCTTTGACTTCCGTACCCTATCCACTAGCTTTCTGGGTGAAGCTGGTGGATAGGGTAAGGGAGTCAAAGGGTTACATTTTTGCTGTTCTGTTATGGTTGACAAAGCATGATGCTAATGGGTAGGCTGAGGGAGTCAAAAGGTTAAAATAACATGCAGCTAACCTCAACCCTGTACACATGCCTCGGATTGGCTGTTGAATGACTGTCGCCGCCATCTTGGCTCTAGACGTCACTCCATCCGATAACACAAACGTTAATTTAACCCTAACTGTAACCGGAGCCTTACCTCTAATCCTCATCGAGTAGAGCGGGGTTTAGGACACATCAATGCACAACAACGGATACAAATGACGTCAACACGCACAGCCAGTTACAGACAAGAAAGCGTGTGTCGGGAGCTTTGTTTAGCTGCACGCATTTCACCTTTAACCCTTTGACTCCCTCACCATAGACACCAACTGCAAAAACGTAACCCTTTGACTCCCTCACCCTAGACACCAACTACAAAAACGTAACCTTTGACTCCCTCACCCTAGCCACCAACTGCAAAAACATAACCCTTTGATTCTCTCACCCTAGCCACCAACTGCAAAAACGTAACCATTTGACTCCCTTACCTTAGCCACCAACTGCAAAAACGTAACCCTTTGACTCCCTCACCCTAGCCACCAACTGCAAAAACGTAACCCTTTGTCTCTCTCACCCTAGCCACCAACTGCAAAAACGTAACCATTTGACTCCCTTACCTTAGCCACCAACTGCAAAAACGTAACCCTTTGACTCCCTCAACCTAGCCACCAACTGCAAAAACGTAACCCTTTGACTCCCTCACCCTAGCCACCAATTTCCTGAAGGATAAGGTGAGGCGGTCATCAGGTTGTTTTTGCTTTTGTAGCATGGTTTACAGTGCAGGGCGCTGGAGGACAGGGTGTGAGAGTCAAAGCGTTAAACAACCGAAGGAACAGGTCATCCCGCCCTTAAGGTTGGGAGGAAGGCATAAGGAAAAGATGTCATATGTGTGTAACAAATTGCCTGGTAAACAAGAAAAGGAAAGAGGAAGAGAAAGATGGGGTAAGAGGGTGAGGAGACCTTTCATGATGAAAGCTGGACCACACTTTTATGAACACATTCCTAAAATCGTGAACAATAAGGTAACTGACTGCTCATAATTATTTGTATAAGTTATTATTGTGCAATGTATTTTTACGTCTCATCTTTGCGCGTTTATTTATACGAAGTATAATTGTGCATTGAATTTCTGCATTTTATCAATGCGCATTGTACAAGATTCGTAAAGGTATTCTTGTGCTTTGTATTTCCAACGTAAACATTCTCCATAGTCATATAAACGTTGAACGGGCCAGTATGTCTATAGCGTACAAATTACCCCCTCTCCCGCACACAAGTAATGACGTCCCTTGCTCTACACTTAACTGAAAGCAGAGTTATTCACACCGAACTGTACAAACAGTATTGTAAAAACATTGTAACAAACAACACTTTAGAAACAGCACGATATCATCAACACAATGATCACAATACTTCACAGCGATATAATAATAATAATCCTTAATGAAAAGAACAGAAAAACGAAATCTCTTTTCGCAAGGATGCAACAACATGACCATTGCATTTCAGCTCCTGATCTTACTAGTCTGTGTTAGTGCCCCTCTCCCCCCGGTCTCCCTTGGCTCTGTCGATTACAGCGCCATGTCTTTAACCCTTTGACTCCCCCACCCCATCTACCAAGTGCAAAAACTTAATCCTTTGACTCCCTCAGAACAAACGAAAGACTGAAATAAAAAAAAGAAAGGGAAAGGAAAATAGAAAGAAAGAAAGAACGAAAAATGACAGAAAGAAGGAAAAAATGGATACAACCAGGATACCGCAAAGGTAGAAAGAGGAGCTAAGAAGAGAGACCATGGAAGAAGGAAGTGGAAGAGAGAGAGAGAGAGAGAGAGAGAGAGAGAGAGAGAGAGAGAGAGGCAGTGAGAGAGAGTGTCAGAGAAAGAGAGACACACGCGTAGAGAGACAGAGAGAGAGAGAGAGAGAGACAGACAGAGAGAGAGGGAGATGAGGGGGGAGGGGGGAGGGATACAGCACCTAACAAGCAGTTGCCAGGAAACCGGTTCGACGTCAGTATGCGACTGCCTTTCTGTTTCTTTTTTTTCTTTTTCTTTTCCTTTTCCTTTTCTCTCTTACCTCTCACGACCCCCACTCTTCTTTCTATCACTATAAAACCGGCTGCTGACACAGCCTTTGGACTGCTTTGTTCGCGCACATAACTGCGAAACTGAAACTGTGCACAAACGGTGTTGAAAGCTACCTTCTGCTGTTCGTTTACCAATTATGACTAGAAAAAAAAAAAAAGAGAGAGAGAGAGAGTGAGAGCGAGAGAGAGAGAGAGAGAGAGAGCGAGAGAGAGAGAGAGTGAGAGAGAGTGAGAAAGTGAGAAAAGAGAGTAATAGAGAGAGAGAGAGAGAGAGAGAAGAGAGAGAGAGAGAACGTACGTAAAGTAAAGTAGCGTAAAGTAGCGTAAAAAGTAAAGTAGAGTAACGTAAAGTAAAGTAAAGTAGAGTAACGTAAAGTAAAGTAAAGTAAAGTAACGTAAAGTAAAGTAACGTACGTAAGTAAGTAAGTAAGTAAGTAAGTAAGTAAGTAAGTAAGTAAGTAAGTAAATAAGTAAGAAAGTAAATAAAAATAAGACAAGCTTGTAGAAAGAAAGAACATATATAGGGCGAACCTTGTAAACTTGTCTATTCTGTCATTTTCCAGTACACTCCGGTCATGTTTGAACATAGGCCAACGTAGCTACGTGAGTTTTCAGTTTGCACACGGTAACCCGGTCATTCAAATTGAAAACCTATGCAATAATACGTGGCTGCTTTCTTTACGCTCATGAGATGCATAACCAAACTTCGTCATTTGGACGAGTTTCAGAACGTCCAGGGACTGTTTTTTTTAATATTTTTATTTACTTTTATTTATTTTATTTTTTTTTACACATTTCTTATGCTTATCTGTTTCAATATTTTGTCTTTTCTTTTTCTTTTCTTTCTTTCCCACAATAACTATGAAAATGGACCAAGCCTAGCAGCCTTTCCAAACATAACGACACACAATTTTCTACCAGACTGGGTGAGCAATCTGTATGACTATGGTGATCTCTCCATACATAAAAAAACACACACACAAAAACGAACGACCTGAGCCAGGACAGCCCGTTTTTTTGCTGTTGCTGCTGGTGGTGGTGGCGGTGGTGGTGGTAGTATTTCTCCCTTTTTTCCCCAACAAATTCCAAAATAAACTATAACGATTCATCAACGATGCAGAACCCTATCAACATCATAAAATCATGACTCTTGATATGAACATTGCATATTACAAGACAGGAAACAAACATCAAAGCCCAGAGAGACGAAAATCTTTGTAAGCTTATTATGATATTGACCCCTGCTGTAAGACAGACTTTAACACCATTTTAAATACCCGGCATGTCTGAACGAATTGGCAGGAAGCTGCATGAGAGCAAAGATGCCCATGACTTCAATAAAATAAATTTTCAGTTTAAAAAAGTCCTCCAAGAATTCAAATGCCTCAAAACCAGATTCATTCTCATACCAACATCTAAAACAAATGCCATGTTCTGATAATTCTAACGTTCCAGATGTGTGGGCCTGCTGGCTATGTATATAGACCTGTGGACTCAAGATCTGGTGTCTCGAGTTCAAGCCCAGCCTGCAGGAAGCTGCTGGATAGGGTGAGGGAGTCAAAGGATTAAGCTTTTGCTAGCATGGTTGAAAATGCAGGATGCTGGTGGACAGGGTGCGAGAGTCAAAAGGTTAAATGCTCCAATCATTCATGTGATGTTATCTTAGCGACTCATAGGTCCGGTTCCCACCACCTTCCCCATTTCAAGACCTTGCCAACGCACAGGGTTTTACGCAGGCTCAAGGAGTTTACTGACACACTTGGGTGGAGCGTTTATGGAATTCTCCGAGTGTGATTTGATTAATCCCTCTTGAACAAACTCTGAACCCCGAACACCAGATTCGTTATAAAATGGATAATACGAACCTTTCCTCTCCCATTACGTTTGTGCTTGTAGTTTTTATTTTGTGCCTGTCACTGTTTATTCTTTTTACCATTTACACTAACAATGAGCTGGTCTCTCTTCACACACTATGCACCAGTCTATGCACTATGCATCCTGTGTCCGCAGCCCCACTGCCATTACTACTTACGTATTTTTTTTCAATTACCGTAATCCAGAGGAAAGCCACAGCTGCTGACGACAGATGGTTCGACATACAGACGTTCGTGACCATCACCACCCCCACCCCCCAAACCACCTCATCATCCTCTGACCATCCCCATCACCCTCACAATTGTCGGCTAGGTATTCACAAAGACAGCAGTTGCAACAAGACCTGATCCTGTTATTTACTGCTTTTGTTTTTTGTTTGTTTTAAAATCCCAGCCGACTGCGTGTAGCCATATCAGGGCTATAACCGTTTCAAAACAATGAACGATACTAAAAAAAGGAAAAATAAAAAACGGAAAAGAAAATTAAGTACACATATCGATGCATTCGCGCACATTATCTAAGGGGATGCCCCTGGCATTGGCCGCTATTCCAATTTATTGCACAGGGGATTTTATAAAAAAAAAAAAAACTGAATACAAATTTAAACATAACTTAGGACACTAAAACATAAAAACGGGCCTACATAACCTAAAATTGCTTCCTCCCGCATATCTCCTTTCCCTAGAACCAAAAATACAGTTAATACATGTACCCAATTATCAATCCTAACAGAAAGTACGTAAGTCTTTATTGATCACACACAGGTGAACGGACCAGCAAGGCACAAAATGATAGAAAACAAAGGAACAAAGCAGAAGCAAAGGGAGTAACAGAAAAGAGGAAACTTTTAGCACAGAATTTCCGGAAGGTGGGGATATTGTTTATACTGAAAGAGCCCCCGACATCCCCATGGGAGGGGTGGGGGGGGGGGGTGGGAGACCTGATCCAGCGGACATGAGCACTTGGCTTTGTGCACACCTTCAGGGAAACCGATATTTTCACCCTTTGATTCTCTTACCCTATCTATCAGCTTCTTGCAGGAGGATTATCGTTAGGGTGCAGGTGTGAAAGGGTCAACAACCGTGACACACACACACGCATGCACGCACACATACAACACAAACACACACAGACATAGACACACAGACACAAATACAAACACAGACACACACAGACGCAGAAACACACACACACACACACACACACACACACACACACACACACACACACACACACACACACACACACAAAACAACATATCAAAATTTGACCATGAAGGTAAAAAATAAACAAACAAACAACACGGTGTTCAAACAGTGGTATTTCATGCTCGTGTAGGTTTATAATGCTAAAGTGCTCAGTTGTCAACATGGCTCCAGTCTGACTGTACTGTTTATATTTCAGTGCACTCAAGAAGGTGCTGGGAAAGATTCCATATGCCCACGCCCACACATTAAACACATGTTATCTGTGTGGCCCAGTGGCTAACCCACATGATCAGGACATGAGAAACCTGCATTTGAATCATGGATCGGACAGAGAATTATCTATCCCCTCCACTAGATCTTTTTGTCGGTCTGGGTGCTAGTCTTTCAGATAAGACAATATGCTAAGGTCCCAAGTGCAGCATGCATGTTAAAAATCCCACGGCAACAAAGGAGCTGTCCCTGGTAAACGTTTGAGGCAAAATCTACAATCATAAATATACAGAATCTACAGTTGTAAATACACAGAATCTACATTCATAAGTACACCAAAAAACACGCATAGGCCTATAGAAAAAAAAAAAAGACAAACACGGACAGCACAGTACAGTGGTGACACGCTGTCCCCGAGAGGACGCCAGAATTTAACATGACAAATCCATTATGACAAATGAAGGAAAGTTAAAAAAAAAAAAGTAAGAAAACGACACCACGTGATTAATAAAAAAACAACAACAACAAAAAAAACAACTTAGTCATGATAATGACTGCAAATACACTGACAAAATCGCTTTTCAGGTTGGGATGGAATTGTTGGTCTGACGTACAGTTTATTAAACACAGAATAATCAGGATGACAGGTTCGTGTTATCATTCATGATCTTACAGTCAGTTCACCTCAGTTCGTCTTGCTTATAGCCCTAAGGGCCAGAATATCAGGGCTATCACCATGCCATCAATAACGGTCAAGGATTAAAAAGTATTACCACTGTAAAATCAAAAACTACATCAGTCAATATTTCACGAGTTAAATAAACATTCACAGTCAGTGAAAGATCCCAACTATAAGACAGATCTTATCTATGTAGACATTAGGCTATATAATACGACCATGCATACCGTTCAAAGTATTGTCATAATTTACACAAGAACTTGCAAGTGTAGGACCACCATTCACAGGCATGATATCCAAATGGACAGAAGTTGTTTCATAAGTCCGTCTCGATATTTCAACAAGCTGACATACTGAAGTTCTTTCTTTGTCACTAGCAGATCGATTTTCTGGTCGTTTTTTTTCCCCACTCACTTACAAACTGGTGTTTTATTTATAGAGTTGTCACGCACGTTCAGGTGTTTAGTTTTCTGGCAAACACAAATGTCATTGATGAATTCCACGTCCACAAAATATTTCCAATCGTCAGACCAAGATTGTTGTCTGCTTCTTTTTGTCAACACCACCTGTCACTACATTCTTTCTCTCACACAGTGACATACACACAACACACACACACTATAACAAACTCATAGTTGTATACTAACAGAGTAAAGATATCAAAACAGCAAACTTTGAAAACTTGAAGGACAACCACTATTTCTTTTTTCTACAGGCGAAATTATAGAACGTGAATGCAACTGGTCAGTTCCGTTTATCATGACAGAGTTTAAAAGATGAAAGCTGTCAAATTCTCTCAGCCCAAAGGTAGCCCTCTTATGCACAGTTTGTTCATTAGTGTAAGAATTTTCCATTGAGTGTAAACGTTTAGCATCCTGAACAGACCAGAGAAGACAGATGGTAACTGTGAAAACAGTTTAGAGCAGCGATGACTGTTAAACAACTCAAGTGTTCCACAGGCGTCAGAAGTGTTCTGACCTGAAGCGTAAAGGTGAGATGGGGGCTGAAGGTGCCATGGTGGTGGTGGTGGTGGTGGTGGTGCTCTGGGCGAGGTTACACAATTCTCGCCGCCTTTTCCACCAGCCCTCCTGTTTCGCTACCTTGCTGGCCCGGCATTCCTCATGTTGTAAGATGGAAGCGGAAAGTGTATTGTTTTTGTCCCGAAGGCCACGCCAGAAGCCATCAAACGGAGGCCTTGATCTTGAGCTTAATAGATACGTTGATGTAACCCCTTCTGGATTCTGCACAGATCGATAACAATCCCGAAGCAAAACGGCGACAAAACACACACCTAGTGATGGACCACAAATCGTGGGAAGAAGAAACAACAAAACAAAAACAAAACAAAACAAAAAACAAGAAACAGGAGAAGTTTCCATCTCCTCACACACATCACACAAGTTTCATACCACCATCATCATCACCCTCTTCCCTCCCCTTCCCAGTCCCCCAAACACCTCTCAGCATCCCTAAGGGTTTCGCGGTGGCGTGGCGTGGTGTGGCGTGAGGCTACTTACTCCCTGGCCATGGAGATGGTACCTGGAGCTCCTTGCACCTCCTGCGCTTCTTGGACCAGTGCACACAACGTGCAGAAACAGATCACCAACAAATCGTTCACCAACGAACCCGGGATCCCCTTCTGCTCCCGGATCTTCTCCCGGATTTTGATGGCGGCGAAAATGTTGATGATGGGGCAGATGTAGGCCAAACCACATGTAAAGCAGCTTTCACCCACCGCTTCGGCGTTTCTTCCGAACTGGTAGCAAGGCACAAAATAGGAGATGATGCACAGCCCCAGGTTGTCGAAACAACCGAAAAGTCCATGTTGCCAGTCTGCAGCCATGATGCAAACAAATAAAAACTCAAGTGGAGATAGATTCCGGGAGAAACTGACGAAGGTTACTTAAAGATAGCAGCAACCACGTCCACAAATAACCTGAGTTAGCAAAAGATAGTCGTCAGTGCTGCTAGCCTATAGGCCTAACGGTTTGAAGAGGGGGGAATATAAAAACTTTTCCGTGCGGCGAGAGATGCAGAAATGTGGCTGGCTCGTTCCGACACAACTTTTCTTCTTGCTCGCAAAGCTAGCTGAGAACTGCACAACAGCACTAGGCCTAGCCAGCCACAAGCCTCGCGTATAGGCCTATATTCACGCGCGCATTCGCCGGCATACTGGGGCGCGGTTATGTAGCGCATGCGCAAAACGAAGATGACCGGACGTAACTTTTGGAGTAGGAAGGAACTGTGGAACGGGAGGCCCGGGACTTCAGAAGTCTCAGTTCGAATCAGGGATCGGACAGGAATCCCTATTAGTCCCTTCAAAAACTTTTGTGGGATTTTTCGGCTCTGACCTTCCAGTCGGTAGTCCGTTCGCTCCATTAGACCTAATGTGATGTTCTTTTAGGTGGGACGAAAAAAACCGAAGTCACCCGTATGCAGCAAGCATTTACCACAGGTTACAGATCCCAAGGCAACAGAACAGCTGTTTCTGGCAAAGTTATGTGGCAGAATTCACTTTCATATATAAACAGACTCAGAGATATGCAATGTGATGAAAACAGGTAAATAAATAACTTTAAAAAAATCAGTGATGGCGCTGCCTGGCGGTTGTGTGATCTATCCGGGGAATAGGCCTTACAGCCCGAGTCAGTTGCACATGATAAATCCATGTGACAAAATACAACCAACCAACCAACCAACCAACCAACCAACCAACCCAACCAACCAATCAACCAATCAACCAACCAACGAACCAACCAACAACCAACCAACCAATCAACCAATCAACCAATCAACCAGCCAACCAACCAACCAGCCAACCAACCAACCAACCAACCAACCAACCAGCCAACCAACCGACCGACCAACCAACCAACCAACCAGCCAACCAACCAACCAACCAACCAACCAACCAACCAACCAACCAACCAACCAGCCAACCAACCAACCGACCAACCAACCAACCAAGAAACGAAACCAAATACAAACATACAGGGTTCTAAATAGGGTCTTTGACTTTATTTCTTCAATCCAGATATATTATGTCTAGAGTTGGAAAAAAAATCAAGCTTTCCAATTTTTCTCGGATGCGTGTGCATACATTGTTGCACCAAGGTTTGCTCATGTGTGATTGGCACCCGTGTAAATCTGTGCCATCTGGTTGGAAGGCAAACGCTTTACTTCTGCGCCTAACATACATGTAGTTTGATACTAGGCAGGAAAATGGTCACAACAAACAAAGAAATTCAAACGTGGGCGATCTGAATGTGCCGTCCGAATTAAATCGATTTAACGGTAAGGAAAATGTTTTTCAGGGTTTGTGTGTAGGGGTGGATGGGTGGAAGTGGGTGGGTGTTTCTTTTTTTTTTTTTCTTTTTCTTTTTTTTTTTTTTTCTTTTAGATTGGAGGAAAATTACGCGATTCTCAAAAATCGAAAGAAAGTTTTTCAGATTTAGTTTCTGTCTTCTGGAGAAAGGTATTAAAACATTTGACATTTTTTCTGACCGATAGTGGCTCACACACACACATACTCACATACAAGCAAACACAAACATGCACAGAAACATACACACACACACACACACACACAAACACACACACACACACACACACACACACACACACACACACACACACACACACACACACACATACATACATACAGGCACGCTCACATACACACACGCACACACAATCACACAACACACACTCACACGCACACGTACATGCAGACACCCGGACGGTCAATTTGAAACTATCCCCCCTTAAAAACACAAAACAAAAAGAGGTAAAAAAAAGAAGAAAAAAGAGGTCTCCTTGTACTATGTTGACGGGTCCCCACATCATCATCATCATCAGGTGCCCTGCCGCATGGCGTTGGCGACCATGGACTTCCAACCATCTCTATCTCTCGTTGCCCCCAACATCTCCCCCACCCTCTTCATCCCCAGCCACTCTGCAAGTCCGTCCAGCATTCTCTCCCTGGGTCTACCTGGTGCTCTCTTTCCCTCCAGCTTTCCCGTTGTGACCAGGTGCTCCAAATCCCCTTTCCTCATAAAATGGCCTATAAATATTGCTTGTCCTTTCCTAATCTTCCTTATGAGTGATCTATTTGTGTCTGCCTCCATCAAGACTGTCTCGTTTGTTTTCTTTGCTGTACATGGAACTCTCAACATTCTTCTGAGAAACCACATCTCGGCTGCCTCGATCCTGCTCTGGCTTTGCTTGCTGACTGTCCACGCCTCGTATCCGTACAACAGTATTGGTTCTATATTAACATTCAAGGACTCTCTTTCTGATGTTAATTGATAGGCATTTGTTGGTAAGAATGCTTGTCATCTTCTTGAATGCTGTTTGGCTTGGCCGATTCTGCCAGCTATTTCCGATGTGCATCTGCCGTCTGATGAAATGACCGTTCCCAGGTATTTAAACTTATTAACCTGTGTCAAGGTTGTGCCATTTGCTGTTATTTTGCAGGAGGAGATTTCATGTTTTTTACTGATCACCATGACTTCAGTCTTCCTGCTGTTTAGTTCCAACCCATTACCTTTGCTTTCTGTTTCTAGTATATTCACAAGGTTTTGTAGGTCCCTTTCATTTTCTGCAATGAGCACGGTGTCATCTGCGTACCGAATGTTGTTTATCATTTTCCCTCCAACCTTTAATCCAGGGTCTTCTTCTAGGTTTCTCATGATGTTTTCGCTATACAGTGAAAACAGATCTGGTGACAAAACACAACCCTGTCTGACTCCTCTTTTGATGTTTTGAAAAGAGCTTATATTGTTTTCTATTCTCATTGTAGCTGTTTGTTCCCAGTACATATTCCTGATTATTCGTAGATCTTTTCCATCGACAATGAGTCTCTTCAGTTGGTCGATCAATTCATCATGTCGTACCCGATCGAAAGCCTTGGTATAGTCAACAAAGCATAAATACAAATCCTTATTCATCTCAATTGATCTCTCTATGATAGTTCTTAGGATGTATATGGCATTAATAGTTCCTTTCCCCTCCACAAATCCACACTGTTCTTCTGCTATTTCTCTTTTGATTCTATTCCTTGTCCTCATCATGATTATTCTTAACAGGATTTTTGTTACATGACTCATCAAACTGATTGTGCGATGGAGTTCGCATTCTATAGCCCCTGTCTTTTTTGGAAGTGCAATGAAAATTGATTTTGACATGTCTTTGGGGATTTTTCCAGTGTCATAAATTTCATTTAGGAGGATTGTTATTTTTTCTATGCCAAATTCCTCCAGGGTTTCAATCATCTCTGTAGCTGCAGTAATGTTGTCTGGTCCAGGGGCTTTTCCTGGTTTCATCTTTTCCAGTGCTGCTCTAACTTCATCTTTCATTATGGGTGGTCCTTCAAAGTTCTTTTTTATAATGTGTTCTTCGTTTCTGTCATCCTCAAAAAGGTCTTTAATGTACTCTCCCCATCTGTCTAATATTTTGTCTTTTTCCATGATAAGCGTGCCATCTTTCGATTTTAAGCAACCAGTTGATGTGCATGTATTTTTCCTGTGGACAATTTCTTCAATTCGTCTGTACATACCCTGAGGATCCATTTTGTATCGTTCTTCTATCTCTTTGCATTTTGTGTTCAGCCAAGCTTCCTTAGCTTCATTGCACCTATACCTGATTTCTTTGTTTATCTTCCTATATATCTCCTCGTTTCTCTTTGCCTTCTTCCTTTCCTCCATCAGGCCCAAAATTTCATTAGTCATCCAACTCTTTTTTGCTTTTCTATTTGCCTTAGGGATTTCTTCACAAGCTTCATTTATAGAACTTCTCAACTTTGTCCATTGTTCCTCACTGTCACCAACGTCTTCCAGAGCACTGAATTTATTTTGAACATGTACATTAAATTTTTGACGTATCATTTCATCTGACTTTAAGAGTCCAAGGTTTAGTTTGATGTTGCTTTCGGTCTGTTTCCTTTTCCTCAATTTCAGCCTAAACCTTCCCACTACCGGATTGTGGTCACTGTTGCAGTCTGCGCCTGGTAGTGTTTTTGCTGACAGTAAAGAATTTCTAAATCTTTTGTTGATCAGGATGTAGTCAATTTGATTTTTGGTATTATCTCCTGGACTCATCCAAGTCCATTTTCTTCTGTTAGGCTGCTCAAACCAGGTGTTTCCTACTATGAACTCATTCATCTGTGCCCATTCTACAAGCTTCCCCCCTCTTTCATTTTGTGTACCAAGGCCATGAGGTCCAACTATATCCTCCACCCTATCCTGTCCCACTTTAGCATTAAAATCTCCCATTATGACTGTAACTTCTTGTGATTTACATTGGACCTTGGCCATCTCTAAAACTTCGTAGAAGTTGTCGATGTCTTCCTGAATACTTGCGGATGTTGGTGCATACACTTGTATGATGTTGATATCAAACGGTTTGCCTCCGAATTTGACCAGTAAAGCTCTGTCAGACACTGCCCAGTATCCCTTAAAATTAACTGCTCTTGATTTGTCTTTGTCCTTTATGATGCCTACTCCTCTTTCATGTGAATTACCACCAGAGTATGGACAGTCTCCACATCACACAGAAAAATTCCGATGTGGCAATAATGAATGAATAAATACATAAATAAAGAAGTAAATACATGTATGAAAGAAAAAAGAATGAGTAAACGAATACATAAACAAATAGATAAAAAGAAAACAAAAACAAAACAAACAGACAGGCAAAACAAACAAACAAACAAACAAACTAACAACAACAACAACAACAAATAAACCCCACAAAATATTCAGCACAAGATGATAACAGAACGGCTTGCCGCTATAAGCAGCTCTTAGAAATCACTGCCGAGTCCACTCCAGAAACTAAGAGGCTTGAACGTGCCTCGAGTGAAACCATCTGCGATGCAGAAAGGCATCAACAAATAACTCTTGCTACCACGAGCACGATGAAAACAAACCATAACCTATACTTTCCTAGCCCTGAGTGGCTTCGGTGGAGAGAGAAGAGAGGAGAGAGAAAGAGATAGATAAGAGAGAGAGGAGAGAGAGAGAGAGCGTTTAACTCTTTGACTCCAATACCCTGTCCACCAGCATCCTGCGTTGTCAACCGTGTTAGCAAACCAAAAAACAACCCACTGACTCTCTCACCCTATCCACCAGCTTCCTGCAGGAAGCTGGTGGATAGGGTGAGGGAGTCAAAGGGTTAAATTTTTTTTGCAGTTGATGGATACGGTGCAGGAGTCAAAGGGTTAATGTAAGTGTTGGGCTACTCTCGTTTTCCAACTGGCGATTCTGCTGCGATGATAGTCGGAGAAAGGAATGGTGGTCTTCTGGCGTCAGGTGGGCCTATCGTTTCATTGAACAAGCAGAAATGGAATTGTCGGTAAGAACTGAATATTGTTCGGTATCATCAAACACTTGAGGATTATTGTGTATTTCAGCAATAATTCAAGTCTCGTGGTACATGTGCAAAAAGAAAATGTTTTAATCCTTTGACTCCCGCACCCTGTCGGCCGGCATCCTGCATTGCCAACCATGTTACCAAAGCAAAAACTTAACTCTTTGATTCCCTCACCCCGTCCTGCAGGAAGCTGCTGGATAGGGTGAGTGAATCAAAGGGTTAAGTAAAAATAAAAATTTAACCGTTTGATTCCTTCATTATATCCTGCAGGAATCTGTTGGGTGGGGTGAGTGAAGCAAAGGGTTAAGTTTTTGCAATTGCTGAATAGGGTGCGGAAGTCAAAGGGTTAAAGGTTATTCTTTTGTGTGATGTTCTATGATGTCTACAACTATCAACTGGAGGATGGGCGGAATCACAAACATCTGTTAAGGAATGGCGATGAGTCGTTATACTGAAATAAAACGTTAAGATCTGCTTAATTCAGTTGTTCAAAGAGAACTTTTTCCTTTGTTAAATTTCCTTCCCTTCATTTTCCCCATCTCGGTTGGAGAAGAATGTGGGTGTGTGTGTTTTGTGTGTGTGTGTGTGTGTGTTGTGTGTGTGTGTGTGGTGTGTGGTGTGTGTGTTGTGTGTGTGGCGCGCGCGCGCGCGTGTGTGTGTATGTAAGAGAGAGAGAGAGAGAAAGAGACAGACAGACAGACAGACACAGAGTGAGACAGAGACAGAGACACAGAGAGAGAGAGAGAGAGAGAGAGAGAGAGAGAGAGACAGACAGACAGACAGACAGACAGACAGAGATGTAAACAAGATTTTGCCAGCTCCCTATGGGTGTATCGTTACCAACTTTTGGTCAAAGCTATGAACTGTAAAGGACAAGCAAAAGCACGTGTTTAGGAAGGCAAAGCTCCAAGGTCAGATGGAAGAGACTGGAGGCTGACTCTACCGAGATGGGAATGCCGGTGGGGAGATGTATTTCACTGCAGAAAATTTGGAGTTTCCAGTTTGTTCAAGAGGATACATCGTATCTGGACAATTTCATATGTGCTTCACCAAATCTGCCTGTTCGTATCTGGACAATTTCATATGTGCTTCACCAAATCTGCCTGTTCGTATTTGAACAATTTCATATGTGCTTCACCGAATCTGCCTGTTCGTATTTGAACAATTTCATATGTGCTTCACCGAATCTGCCTGTTCGTATTTGGACAATTTCATGTGCTTCACCAAATCTGCCCGTTCGTATATGGACAATTTCTTATGTGCTTCGACAAATCTGCCTGTAATTATGTGGCAGACAAATTCAGCACTCGCAGAACCATGCATGCTGGCAGGGTCTTGAAATTGGAAAGGAGGGGAAGAGAATTTGGAACTGTGAAACATTTGATAAGCTGAAACCACCCGAATGACTGGAGAATTACTGCGGGCAGTGATTGGGCCAGATTTTATGTTACAAGTTGGAACTGAACTCGAGACATCTAATCTCTGATCCACAGCTCAGTCAAATGAGCCCCAGTGGGCATTAACTCTTTGACTTCCGCACCCTATCTACCAACTGCAAAAACTTAACCCTTTGACTCCCTCGCCCTATCCACCAGCTTCCTGCAGGAAGCTGGTGCATAGGGTGAGGGAGTCAAAGGGTTAAGTTTTTGCTCTGCTATCATGGCTCAACAATGCAGGGTGCTGGTGGACAGGGTGCAGAAGTCAAAGCGGTTAAAGTGTGGCCTGTCTGAGGGTGGAACCCCACAACCCCAGTGTTATCAGCAACGCGCTTTCACATGAACTGCCGCTGAAAATGTGATTGAAATTTGAAGTTTTCAGTTTGGACGGGCGAAATGTTTTGCCATACCCAGGGAGCACTTTAGTAATAAATCATGTAAAAAATGTGCTGATCTCCCTTCGCCCCCAAACAAACAAGCAAACAAAAAGAAAAAGAAAAATGCACACACACACCCAACCACCCACACCCACCCACCCACACACACACACACACACACACATTACGCACACAATACACACACACCATCCCAACACACACCACAGCACACCAACACACACACGCATGCACACGCACACACACACATCACAGCACACACACACACGCACACACACACATACACACACAACACACACACGCATGCACACGCACACAGACACATACACACTCGCAAGCACATGCACACACACATACACACACACAAACTCTCTCTCTCTCTCTCTCTCACACACATACACACACACACACACACACACACACACACACACACACACACACACACACACACACTTTTTCTGTAGACCTAATACTGTGCCTGTTCTGTGCAGTCGGCTTACTTCTCCTTATTTCTAAAGCTGTAAAAAAAATGTATGACAATAATATCAAATTTCCCGAAGGTACACTGAATGTTTGCCATACTCAGGTAACTCTATGGGTAAATCAGGTCCAAAATGATTGCTGCTTTGCCAAAAAGGCGTGCTTTGTGTGCAGACCATGTACTGTGCCTGGTCTAGCACTTGGCTGGCTGACAGACACATGGCACTACTTTGAGCATGCCAGCAACACTTCATGCGTGGCTACAGACACCATGCACGAGAGACAGAGAGGAGAGAACGTAGGGAATACGGATGATTTATTTATAATTTACGCCTTGGCCCCTCATGAAAGGGTTTTATAAACAGTATACAGGTAATAATGCCATCAACAAATGCATCCAAGATTTAAAGTACAAAACACGCTATTGTTTCACAAACAGAATCACTAGCTTGTCCTGTCTCTAAAACTTCAAAGTTTTCCACAAGAACAAAGATACGTTTTGTGAAACATCATCTGCAGCTGACGATATCACTGAAGTGAGTTTAAACAGAGAAGGTTGGCTGTATTATGTGTGTGTGTGTGTGTGTATGTGTGTGGTGTGTGTGTGTGTGTGTGTGTGTGTGTGTGTGTGTGTGTGTGTGTGTGTGTGTGTGTGTGTGTATGTGATGTATGTGAATGTGTATGTGTATATGTGTTGTGTGTTTGTGTTGTGTGTATGTGTGTGTGTATGTGTGATTGTGTGTGTATGTGTTGTTGTGTATGTGTGTGTGTGTGTGTGTGTATGTGTGTGTGTGTGTGTGTGTGTGTGTGTGTGTGTGTGTGTGTATGTGATGTGTATGTGATTGTGGTTGTGTGTGTGTGTGTGTTGTGTGTGTATGTGTGTGTATGTGTGTGTATGTGTGTTGTGTGTGTGTGTTGTGTTTGTGTGTGATGTGTGTGTGTATGTGTGTGTGTGTGTGTGTGTGTGTGTGTGTGTGTGTGTGTGTGTGTGTGTGTGTGTGTGTGTGTGTGTGGTGAGAGAGAGAGAGAGAGAGAGAGAGAGAGAGAGAGAAAGAGAAATTTTTTTTTTCTCGAATGTTACGGACAGCTGGGACAGGTCGTAACAGCCCAGAGACGTTCAACCTGGCTGAGGAAAGACATGTGGAAGACAGAGACCCGGAGAACAGCGCGGGCAACTAACATTCCAAGGAGTGATGCTGTAGACTGACTGATGGATGGACTGCTGGACAACAGAGCACAAAATAGATATCATCTTTTTCTCGTCTTTACATAATGGACATGAATCATTTACCTCTGAATTCTCTCTCGTCTTTACCTCTGAATTCTCTCTCGTCTTTACATAATGGACATAATCAAATCATTAACTCTAATTTCTCTCTCGTCTTTCCACAATGGATATAAACAATGAACTCTGATTTCTCTCTCGTCCTTACATTATGGACATAATTAATACATGAACTCTGATTTTTTTCCTCGTCTTTACATAATGGACATAATTTGGTCATTAACTCTGATTTCTCTCTCGTTTTTACATAATGGACGTAAATAAACAATTAACTTTGATTTCTCTTTCGTTTTCACAAAATGGTCATAATTAAATAATCAATTATAATGGCTCGTCTGTAGGTAATGGTCATAATTTGATAATTAACTCTGATTTCTTTCTCGTCTTAACATAACGGGTATAATTTGATCATTAACTGTGATTTCTCCCTCTTCTTTACATTATGGACACAATGAAATCATCAACTCTGATTTCTCTCTCATCTTCATATAATGGACATAATTAAACCATTAACTCTGATTTCTCTCTCGTCTTTACATAATGGACATAATTAAACCATTAACTCTGATTTCTCTCTCGTCTTTACATAATGGACATAATTAAATCATTAACTCTGACAGCTCTATACCTAAAATAGTAAACATTGATTCCTGACACACCATGTCTAACCATTGTTGTCACATATTTGTTATCTGTGTCGGTCTGTGACCCACTTTCAGTATGCTTTAAAGGCATTCAAGTGACACTAGGTTCTAAACATGCGAAGTCTCTCACAGTTTTAAACACGACTGTAACAAAAACGCTGAAAAGCCCAGTGGATGTCTTTTTAATTATTCCAGTTGCCGCTATGTTGTTTTTGCTGACTGTGTGCTCTTTGAGTGGCAGTCACGGCTTTGATTTCAATAATGTGTTCAGTGAGGCAGAGACAACCGATCTTTCATCTACTGACACAGCTGTACACGTAGGCACAGGAAATGTATTACTTTATGTTTTATAGCGTTCTCATTTTTAAGTAAAAAAAAAAGTAAATGAAAATAAATGCAAGCAAGCAAGCAAGCAAGCAACCAGCCAACCAACCAACCAACCAACCAACCAACCAACCAACCAACCAACCAACCAACCAACCAACCACCTAGCCAACCAACCAACCAACTAACCAACCAGCCAGCTAGCCAACCAGCCAACCAGCCAACCAGCCAACCAACCAACCAACCGACCGACCGACCGACCGATCGACCGACCGACCGACCGACCAGCCAACCAACCAACCAAGCAACAAAAACACATACTGTATATTATGATCTTGGACACATACACCTGTGTAGACAGTACATGTAGGTGCTAATAGAAAAGACCCAAGAACACTTGGCGACAGACAATAGGAGACCTCAAGGCTCTGAATCATACCTAGGGTACTATACAGAAGCTGGCCCAAAAACAGACAAGAATAGAGAACGTTCGTTGCTGCCATACAAGCCAATGGCATAATGGCAGTAAGTAAATAAATAAGGTTTATATGCGTGCGTACAATTGTAATCTATTTTAAACAGTGATAATAATTGTACATTGTCGAATGCAATATTTACGTTGCACAATCATTAATAGTGCATGACCTGAGGCACATAGAAACATAATACATTGTATGTGAGGTATGCTTTCATCCCCACCCTAACATACCAGTGCCAGACCTGGACCCTGACATAGACACTGAGCACAATTACCATCCATGAAGTGTCTTGTCTGAGAAGAGCTGTCTGCAAAATCAGACGTGACATGCCCATCGTCAGAAACGCCAAGATCAGAGAAATAGTAGGAATAGCATAAGTCCACTATCACATTCGTCAACAGAAAATTAAACGGTTCGGTCCCCTGACCAGAAAGCAACCCCAGTAACTGGCTTAACAAGCATACAGGAACAAGATCTGTGGACTTACAGCGAGAGACAGAGCAATGAAGGCCTAGATTGACGTTATGAAGGAGAGTTTGACGTGACATGGCGTTTGTCCGCTTCAGGACTTTTGGCTCAAGGTAACTCATCGGCTCTACCTCACCCCACGTCCCCACACCATGATGGTACAAGTGGACAGAAGACAAGTAAACTATGTGGCTTTGTAACTGCCGTTTATGGATTGAAACACACGCCCAGAGACCCTGGAGATTGGAGTTTGGCGTTTGTTTTTCAAGAGGGGCTCATTGCATTGGAACAATGTCATATGTTTCCTCCCCCCCCCCCCCAAAAAAAAAAAAAAAGAAAAAAGAAAAAAAAATCTGCAAGCAACTATCCGGTAGACATCCTGAGCCTGTGAAAAACCTTTTGAGCTGTCTAGATGGTAAGGGGAGATGAGACATGGGGATAGCGGCAAAACGGATCTTTAAACATTAAGCTGACACCCGTCCCCCCCCCCCCCCGGGGGGGGGGCTCTTTTAAGCATAACCAGTATCCCCACCTTCTGGAAATTCTGTGCTAGAAATTTCCTCTTTTCTGTCACTCTCTTTGTTTCTGCCTTGTTCCTTTGCTTTCTGTCATTTCTTCCTATCATTTTCTGTCTTAATGGTCCATTCACCTGTATGTGTTCTATAAAGCCTTACGTACTTTTTCTTAGGATTGATAATTGGGTACATGTATCAAGTGCATTTTTGGCTCTAGGGAGGTGAGATATGCGGAAGCAATTTTAGGTAATTTAGGCCTGTTTTTGTATATGTTTTGGTGTCCTTAGGTATGCTTGATTTTGTATTCAGGTATGTTTTTTAAATCCCCTGTGCGATAAATTGGACGGAGTGGTCAACGCCGGGGGCACGTCCTTAGATTATGTGCGCGAATGCATTGATGTGGGTACTTAATTTTCTTTTTTGTTTTTCCTGTTGAAGTTCTGTTTGTTTTAAAGCGGTTATATCCCTGATATAGCTCTATGCAGTCGGCTGGGCTTTAAACAACAATAACAATAACAATAAACTGACACCACTAGAGTGATGGAAACATTACCATGGGCAGCGAACAGGCCAGTTTTTAATTACTGCTGCCAGCTGCTATTGAACTCGAGGTATCACCGGAGATCTTGATAGATGAAATGTTGAGTATGTATTGCCTACTGGTTAACCCTTTGACACCCGCACCCAGTCCACCAGCATCCTGCATTGTCATCCATGGTAGCAAAGCAAAAACTTAACCCTTCGACTACGTCACCCTTTCCTCCAGCTTCAGACATTTTTCTCTTCCTCCTGCCCCCTTCATCCACCAACATCCAACCGCCATAGGATTTTAAGTGATAGTTTAGATGCTAGTCTTTTAGATAAGACAATAAATAGAGCCCCCGTGTTCAAGACACACTTAGCGCATGTTAAAGAAAGAAAGAAAGAAAAAAGAAAAAAGAAAGAAAAAGAGAAAGAGAGAGAGAGAGAGAGAGAGAAAGACAGACAGACAGACAGAAAGACAGACAAGCAAGCAGGCAGGCAGACAGGCAGGCAGGCGGGCAGGCAGGCAGGCAGGCAGGCAGAATTAGTAAATGAATGAAAGAAGGAAAGTAAAAACACGTTAACCACCTTCCCCTAGAAAATAAAAACAACAACAACACCCCCCTCCCCCAAGCAAATAACCCACAAAAAAGAAAAAAAAAGAAAAAAAAAACCTCAATAAACAAGACATATTGGAACAAAGAAAACTGAAAACACAAAGAAATGAACAAAACTGAAAACACAAAGAAATAAAAAAAACTGAAAACACAATCAAATCGAATACAACTGTATTTTACACAGAAAAAAAGCAAATAAGTCATTAAAAAAATAATATTAGATATACAGATAAGTTTGAACAAGCCCTTAAAGGTAGGCTCTCTGTCTGTCTGTCTGTCTGTCTGTCTGTCTGTCTGTCTGTCTCTCTCTCTCTCACATACACACACACACATACACACAAACACACACAAAAACACACACAGACACACGCACGCACGCACGCACAGACACAGACACAGACAGACACGCACACAGACACAGACACACACACATACACACACACACACACACACACACACACACACACACAAACGCACGCACACACACACGCACGCACACATACAGACACAAACACAGGCATAGACACATACACAGACACAAACATACACAGACACAAACATACACACACACACACACACACACACACACACACACACACACACACACACACACACACACACACACACACACACACACACACACACACAAATGAAGCCATCTTCGAACACCTATGGGCTGGGTGGCAGCTGTTGACTGTAACTGATGTGTCAATTGATAGGAACTGCAGGAAACACAATGATCGCCACGCAATTATTGTCTGAAACTTCATTCGGTATCTCATCGACATTTGGCTTTCATTATGTCAGTCTTTTCAGGTGAACTGGTTGGTTCTTTGGATAGAACCGTGAACTCAACTGAGATCCTGTGTGCAACACGCACTTCGCGCACATTAAAGATCCCACGGCAATAAAAGAATTGTCCCTGGCAAAATTCTGTTGACCCCCCCCCCCCCTCTTCCTCTTCATAGGTAAACAAGAATACACACATACAGAGATAAAAAAATTAAAAAAAAGAAGAAAAAAAAAGAAAAAAGATTGCACCGTATTATGGCAACACATTTTCCCTCAGAGATATTGGCCCATGAAAAAATCCATGTAACAAAAATGTCAAACCAATCCAATCCAATCCAATCCACATGTAAACTAACGAGGGGGAGCAGATAAGCATCGCTGTCGTAAATCTGGACCACAGATGTTCAGGTCTCTGCCACCTCATTCTCTCTACGACCTTAGGGTCACGGGGCAACCTTTACCTTTTACCTCTGTCTCTGTCTGTCTGTCTGTCTGTCTCAGTTTTTCTGTGTCTGTCTGTCTGTCTCTGTCTCTGTCTGTCTGTCTGTCTGTCTGTCTCTCTCAGTTTTTCTGTCTCTGTCTCTCTCTCTCTCTCTCAGTTTTTCTGTCTCTTTCTGTCTCTGTCTCTCTCTGTCTATATCTCTCTGTCTCTGTCTGCCTGTCTCTCTCTCTCTCTTTCTGTCTGTCTGCCTGTGTCTCGTCTTCGTGTCTGCTGATGTTCAGATGGATGCCTTAATTAACAGACTTCTGCGTCATAACGCTCCCGGCTTAAAACACTTGACCAAGTCTCCGTTAACCTTCAGTTTATGCAAACAGTCGTAAAAACTAATGAGTTCATTCTTGTGAACTGATAACATGAGTCTATTTTTAACCTCAAAAGTTTCCCATTAACCTGTGGCTGGAAAGTGTGTCTATATGTATGTGTGTGCTTTGGAAGGGTGGAGAGAGGAGACGTGGCGCTTCATTATAAACACTGGAAGTAAGCAGTCCCAGCCTGAAAAATTCAATAAAATTGTTATCTCTTCTTGGTTCACTAAAAGCAGTTAAGCTTCATTAGCAATTTTCCCCTTGCTTATTAGATATGTTTCGTGTACATTAACGAATGATGTAGGAGCCACCAACAAGACATTCTGGGAAGATCTGGACAGCAAAAAATCCTCAGAGGAGATCCAGAAACCCCCTCAAGCAAGTGTTTCAGCCTTGAACTTCTTACACTCTAAAGAGACCGGATGGCATCTCGGTCATGAGTTCTTGATGCCCCTCCGCTGTCACCATCTTTTTTTGTTTTAATACAAATTAGTCTTCCGCCTGGGCTCACACCCTTGGCATTCAAGGTGGCCAGGTGTCTCAAGGCCAAGGCATCCTTGTCACGGATATCTTAGCCATTTAGCTATCGGGACACGGGCAACATGTAGGAGAATTCTAAGCCTTAAGAATTTCACTTTTATTCCTCCTTGACCCAGTTGGAACTCTTTTAAACTACTTCTGCCATTGTCTTTAGGGCTCTGAACCTCTCCTTCGCAAAGTCGAAAAGTGTTTCATGAGGTCACAGGCTGATGTGCCAACCAACCCCTTGCTCCAACTTTGGAGAAGACGGCTGCAAAAGCCGGTATTTGTCAATTTCTCGCCAGACTGGCATATTTTTCAATCTTGTAGATATGATCTTCCTCCATTCTATTTTCATATGGCAAGGTGGGTTCGATCAGAATCATCTGCTTTGATAAAAGGGAGTAGAGAACTATATGCGATTTCATGCCTCTCTTGATGATGATTTTGGGGGCTTTTTTCCATTGTGGAAGATCCACTGTGCATTCCCAGTAATATGATTCCTCCAGCAGACCCGATTTCCAGGCTCCAGATGTCACAGCTTTTTCAGGCCACAAGTTTATTGCCCCCTACTGTATAGAAGCTTGCTGGAGATTATGGTGGCATTTTTCCCCCTGGCAGTGCCTATGGCTTGTGCGATCTCTTGAAGCACTTGATTGTGCCTCCATTTGTACCTTCCTGGGGTTAACGCTACTTTGCATGAGACCATGACATGTGCCACTATCTGTTTGTCCTGGGAGAGCGAGCACACGGGATTATCTGATTTTCCCTGATTTACCAGACTTGCATTCAAGAGCAGGAGGTCATATACAGTTCTGTAGATAAAACTGAACCTGAGAGGGGTCATATTCCATATGTCAATACAGTTGACTTTTTTTAGTGAATTTTATCACGTTGTCCATTGTCCCTGTTGGCCTTGCTGGACTGTCTTCAGGATTCTTTTGGTATCTTCTTCTTTCTTTATCTTGTGTATTATCACAAGCCACAAAGTCTTGACTCGTATGAAGGGGGACTACCACCTCAGATTTCCTGTGATGACAAATACCAGAACACGGATGGACTCTTTTCCCTCCTATATCAGTCTCTCTGTCTGTCTGTCTGACTGACTGTCTGCCTGTCTGTCTGTCTCTGTCTCTGTCTCTGTCTCTGTCTCTGTCTCTGTCTCTGTCTCTGTCTCTGTCTCTGTCTCTGTCTCTGTCTCTCGCTCGCTCGCTCGCTCGCTCGCTCGCTCGTTCTGTCTCGCTTTCCCAAAACAATTGATATTCCAACCGATGATTATTCTGCTTATCATTGTTTTACTATTCTTCATGTGTAGCAGCACACACACAACACACACACACACACACACACACACACACACACACACACACACACACACACACACACACACACACACACGCACATACAACACACAAACACACACACACACACCGTTTTGAGTTCACACACATACACACAACACAGCACAAGGCGATGCAACACACACACACACACACACATACACACACACACACACACACACACACGCCCCACGGACGCACACACGCAAACACACACACTCACAGACACACATACACACACACACACACACACACACACACACACACACACACACTCTCTCTCTCTCTCTTTCACACACACACACACACACACACACACACACACACACTCAAACAAACAAACACACACACACACACGCGCGCGCGTCCATTTCACTCTCAACGACGTGCATTCAGTGATTATTTGCAAACCGCCATCCCCTGTGTGACCAAGGAGTTCCGGTGTGTAACAGGAGTCCTATTGTTGAAGGCGATGACGACATACAGGGGAAGAATGTAATCCTTGGACACCACTTGTGTTGAATATGGCAAATGCATTCCACAGTTTAACTATACGAACAGAGAATGAATTGCAAAGGTCGTGATAGTCAAGTAAAGTACATGTGAGAGCAAGGTTTGTCTCCCTGTCAAAGATACGAACAGATAAAAAGCAACCGAACAAAATACACCTTTCACTCCACAAATTACGCTAAACTGTCTGGTCTAAACAACAACACACGAATTTTTGGAATTCTTAATCAAAATGACTGCCAGCGTTCAAACAAACAGGAACCAGAAATACACATAAATGAATCAGACACGTATTTGGTGTGATAAATCCAATCCAAGCCAAGTCAATCCGAGCCAAGACAAGACAAGACAAGACAAGCCAAGCCAAGCCAAGCCAAGCCAAGCCAAGACAAGACAAGCCAAGCCAAGCCAAGCCAAGACAAGCCAAGCCAAGCCATGCCATGCCATGCCATGCCATGCCATGCCATGCCATGCCATACCATACCATGCCATGCCATGCCATGCCATGCCAAGTCAAACCAAGCCAAACCAAGCCTATCCTAGCCTAGCCTAGCCGAGCCGAGTCGAGCCGAGCCAAAGTAAGCCGAGCCGAGCCAAAGTAAGCCGAGCCGAGCCGAGCCGAGACGAGACGAGACCAGACGAGCCAAGCCGAGCCAAGCCGAGCCAAGCAAAGCCAAGCCGAGACGAGACCAGACCCAGACCAGACGAGCCAAGCCGAGCCAAGCTGAGCCAAGCAAAGCCAAGCCGAGACGTGACGAGACGAGACCAGACGAGACGAGACGAGACCAGCCGAGCCAAGCCAAGCCAAGACAAGCCAAGACAAGACAAGACAAGACAAGACTGTCTGTCCTTGTCTTGTCTTTGTAATATCAAATACGCTTTCTGATTCTTTTTGTGTGGTTCAGGTTCCTAGAAACGGTTGCAAAAGAATTGAGGCAGCAGAGATGTAGTTTTATTGGACACTCACCTGTCTCATCTGTTGGCGTCACTGGGTTTGGTGCACATCTGGACACCACCATCTCCCTCCTGGCTGCTCTTTCTTGACTTTTGTGACAATTTCTTGAATATTTAGGCCATTGATGTTGGTTATGTTCTCGATGTATGAGATTGGAGGTCTGCGTTTTTTCCTTTTTGCCACTGTTTTTCCTTGAAAGATAGTTGCCATGAGGTCCGTGCTCTTGTTGCATGACACATGGCCAATGTATTTTAGTCTTCTCTTGTTGATGTCTGCTAGTAGTTTTCTGGTGGTATCAAGTTCTTCCAGGACACTTTCGTTAGTTCTTCTATCTGTCCATTTGGCACGTAGTAGTCTCCGATAAAACGACATCTCTGCTGCCTCGATTCTTCTGCAATCAGTTTTTCTCAGAGTCCAGGCTTCGAAGCCACAAACCACGACTGGTCAGACCAAACATCCCAAAAGTCCAACCTTCAGGCCATCTGGTATGCCCACGTCTCTCCAGAGGCTGCCGAGTCGGACCACTCTTTGCCCTGCCATTCCAATTCTTAGTGTAGACTTGCATCGTCTGTGATATTTAATCTATTGCTTGGTACATGTTGTGTGTGTGCGCCTAGTTTACTGCTATGGAAATAAGTCAACCTCTCGATATGACAACGCCGA
>CM060306.1:87112644-87192644 GCA_030674185.1 Monoplex corrugatus
TGATAAAATCAAATCTAAGCGCTGAAGCAGACACACACGCACGCACGCACGCACGCACGCACACACACAGCACGCACACACACACACACACACACACACACAACACACACACACACACACACGCATGGCTATAAATGGGGAGAAAGAATGAAAGCAATAAAAGCAAGAATAAAAGCAATGGAAAATTATAGAGAGCATAGCATATACAATTATATATTATAACCATGTGATTCCCCTCCGAGCGGAGACAGGCTGCAGAGGGGGGGGGGGGGGGGTTGAGTGAGGTTAGGATTTTATGCGGAGGAGAAAAGGTGAGTTTTGAGAGCGGACTTGAAGGAGACAAAAGTAGGTTGCTGACGGACTGAGAGAGGAAGTTTGTTCCAGGAGAGTGGACCAGAAACAGAGAAGGCTCGTGGACCATAGGTATTGAGCTTAGTGCGTGGAAAGCGAAAAGTCAGAGGATCGGAGGCAGAGCGGAGGGTAGTGAGGGAACATAGATCTCAAGTAGGCTTGACAGGTAATCGGGGGCTGCGTTTTGAGACTTTTGTAGCACATGGTGTCTAGTTTGTACTGTATGCGCTTTGATACAGGGAGCCAGTGAAGTTGTGCCAGGAGAGGAGATATGTGGTCAGCTTTTTTCTTTTTGAGTACAAGGCGTACAGCATTGTTTTGAATGCGCTGTAGGATGTGAATGGTGGAGGCAGGAAGACCAGACAGGAGTGAATTGCAATAGTCAATGCGAGACATTATGAAGGAGAGAACGAGTTTTGCAGTTGTTTCGACAGAGAGATACTTCCTGATCAGCCTTATACGATGGAGATGATAGTAGCAAGATCTGGCAGTTTGAGAAACAAAGTTGTTCATGGAGAGGATAGAGTCAATGCAGACACCAAGGTTTTTAGCTGAATCAGAAATTGGGACTGATGTGTTACATAATGGGAGAGAAAGAGGAGGCAGCTGAGAAAGTTTCTGACGGGTGCCAATGAGGATAGCTTCTGTCTTGTCGTCATTAAGCTGAAGTTTGTTGAACGTCATCCAGTTCTTAATGTCCGAGTAACACTCAGTGGTGCGAGTCAACAGGCGTTGTATATTATCAGGTGAGTCACTGTCTTGAAGTTGGGTGTCATCAGCATAGAAGTGGTGTTTTATAGAGTGGGAGTTGATGATGGTGGACAGGGGGGAGGTGTAAAGAGTGAAAAGAACAGGGCCAAGGACAGATCCTTGTGGAACACCACAGGTCAGGTATGCAGGTTGAGAGTAAGTGCCATTGATGAGAACAGTTTGTTTTCTGTTTGATAAATACGAAGTGAAAAAGGAGAGAGCAATGTCAGAGATGCCAAAAGTATGATGAAGTCTAGAAAGGAGAATACCATGGTCAATGGTATCAAAGGCTGCAGACAGATCAAGGAGTGTGAGGAGAGAGACTTTGCCAGTATCAGTTGCAAGGAGGAGATTGTTGAGAATGTGTAGTAGGGCAGTTTCAGTGCTATGGCACTGGCGGTAGGCTGACTGGAAAGGATTGAGGAGA
The DNA here is from genome assembly GCA_030674185.1 of Monoplex corrugatus. Classification (NCBI taxonomy): domain Eukaryota; kingdom Metazoa; phylum Mollusca; class Gastropoda; order Littorinimorpha; family Ranellidae; genus Monoplex; species Monoplex corrugatus. Next base: position 87,114,173 of record CM060306.1, read on the forward strand.
TTGTTGGCAGACAGGTGAGAGTTCAGCTGGTTGAGGACGACTTTTTCAAGGAGTTTTGACAAGAAAGAGAGATTAGAGATAGGCCGGTAATTTTTCAGTTCATTTGGGTCTAAATTGTGTTTCTTGAGGAGAGGGTGAACAATAGCAGACTTGAAAGAATCTGGGACAGTTCCAGTTTGAAGAGAAGTGTTGATGATGTCAGTGATGAATGGGAGGAGAGTAGGGAGACAGTCGGAGTAGAGAGAACCTGGAAGAGGATCCAGTTCGCGGGCTGCCAGTGGGCCGAAGCTGAACCTGAGATATCACAGCTTGAGTCCATGACTTTATGAGAAAAATCAACAAGCATAACAGTGGGCACCTATCCTTATGAATGTAGGCTATAGGGTTTTGTGCAAGCTCAGGGAGTCTGCGATAGGATGTTTGCTGTATATTTTGGGTAGAGCATATGGATTTATCTGAAAGTGATAGAAACCATCGCCACTCAATCCAGGACTTTTACCCGTGAAGCCTTACTCAGTTCACACAAAATCTCCACTGCTATAGGCTACCTGTGACCAGCTGGGTTGGGGATAGGTGCCCACTGTTATGCTGGAGGTAGCCTTCCCGTCTGTCTCTGATAGCTCATTAGAGCCCACAGTCACAATGCAGAGTTTATAGGTTCAGTGCTCAAGAGGGTCATTTTGTGTTTTCAATGTGGACTTGTTGATTTTTCTCATAAAGTCATGGACTCAAGCTGTGATATCTCAGGTTCAGCTTCGGCCCACTGGCAGCCCGCGACGTTAAAAACTGGCATGTCCGCTGCTAATAGTCTCCCCTTTCCCAAATTCAAGACCTTATGAATGTAGGCTATAGGGTTTTGTGCAAGCTCAGGGAGTCTGCGATAGGATGTTTGCTGTATATTTTGGGTAGAGCATATGGATTTATCTGAAAGTGATGAATCCCTCCAAACCCTAAACTCCGAACGTTTTTGATAAGAGTAATAATATTGGATATGCACATGCTCATAAACGTATCAATAACTAACTGACGATCTGGAACTGGAAGCTCCATGGAACTCAAGAACAATGCTGGACTAACACTTGAGTGTTGTTACGAAAAAATGCCAGTGGCAGATCTGGTGTAGGATATTTCTTAGGCTGCCACAATCTTTACTGCGCATGCTCATGCAGGTCATGTTTGGCGTCTCTCGGAAATAAGGCCGTGTCATACACTTACTTAGGCCTACAGGCTGCACATTTGCTGATTTGGTTGCAGCGTTGCATACAGACTCAGACGCGAATTTAGGACTGTCACTTATTCAGGCTGCATATCACCGTTGTCCAGTGACTGCAAGCAAGGACCTGTTGTCTCGAAGGGACGGGCGGAGACGAAAATGGGTGAGCAAACTGCACAGCGTAACAGTAGATCTAGTCATCTACTTTCGTTTGCAACTGTTTCGTTTAGACTTAGAGTTCAGTAAGATTTTTGGGTTGCATATTGGCTTGTCTGTGACTGGAGGACCTTTTCAGTGTGACAGATCTGATCATCATTTCATGAAGTTCTCGGTGGCAACCTGTGGCATTGAGTACTCTGTAGTCAGAGGTGTATTTTCGTGGTGTGCATTTGCCGATTTTTAAAAGAAAAACTGAAGAAGGATTCATAATGAATCCTTGCACACGGACATTACCATATGATGATACGTGTCCCACCAAACTCTGCTCTCCCTGAGGATCGAAAGCATGAACCTTGCCTTATCCGCATGGCTCTGAGACCAGCTGAGCTAATGGACTCAAGAAACGTGAAACACTTACTCTGTAGTTTATTAACACAAGATACAGGGTTTGTCCTGCCATGGTACTATTGCCTGGTAGGTAAAGGGTGCAGATTTTTACCCCCCCCCCCAGATCAACATGTGATGTATGCAGACCTGTGACATGTTACTAGTGTTAGTGTCTAAGCCCCCTTCTTAACCTCAAGTTTGCAGGGAAATACTTAAAGTTAACTTAAACTGAACAAATCATTCTCCAGACTTACTTGGATTCAATAGGTAATACACATAATCAGACTTTTAGGTGGAGCATGGGAGAGCATAAGTTGTTTGGTGAGCTGACCACATTCCAGGATGTAGGTCCAGTAACTTACGTAAATCATGTCAGTGTCCAGTGGCTTATGTCATAGAAACATGAAAACACCCAGCATGCATGCCCATCAAAGAGGAGTGTGCAGACTGTATGGTAGTATGTTGCTGCATAGTTGGGCAAAATGGTATGCACATATAATGATATATGCAACCCCCCCAAAACACACACACACACACACACACACACACACACACACACACACACACACACACACACACACACAACACACAAACCAAAAGAAAAAATCTGAAAGCATAGAAACAAACTGAACAAACAAAATAAAACAGAAAAACAAACCTTGACACTTGTGTTACGCTGCTCAAATCATCTGAGCTAAGGGTCCCTTGAATAAGTGTTGTAGTTATCAAGAAACTATTTGTTGACAATGCTTTAGTTTAAATCTTTCAAAATCAAATTAATTGACATTTGCTTCACAGTGTGAATGTAGAATAAGCTGTTATTACTGTTTTTGTTTGTTTATTTTGTTTTGTTATGTAATCGTACATAATGCCAGTGTGAATTCTAGTTAGCTGTTAAATACTTAAGTACTCAAGAGATTATGCAATCTGCGTGAGTGCGTGTGTGTGCGTCGCGCGGCGTGTGTGTGTGTGTGTGTGTGTGTGTGTGTGTGTGTGTGTGTGTGTGTGTTTCAGCTGCAAAGAAAGTAAAGTTTGAGAGACTACCAACTTCAGTGATTCCAGTGAACTACAATCTTCAACTCAAACCAGATCTGGAAAATCAGAAATTTGAGGGAGAGGAAACCATTTTAGTGGAGGTAGAGTTTTTGTATATATCAATCATTGTATATACTGTGCATATGTGTAGCTTTGTGTGTGTGTGTGTGTGTGTGTGTGTGTGTGTGTGTGTGTGTGTGTGTGTGTGTGTGTGTGTGTTTTACAGAAAAAAGGGACTAATCTCTTGGAAGACTATGAAACCAGACACTTAACCTAAATGTAGTTAAAACATTACGTACACAGGAAGGTAAAATACTTTCTATATGGATAAGTGTATGTGTGTGTGTGTGTGTGTGTGTGTGTGTGTGTGTGTGTGTGTGTGTGTGTGTGTGTGTGTGTGTGTGTGTGTGTGTGTGTGTGTGTGTGTGTGTGTGTGTGTGAGAGAGAAGAGAAAGAAGAAAAAGACTCAGTCTCTGTGAAGTGTGTTAATTTCAGTTTCAGTTTCTCAAGATAACATCTCTGTGCTCAAAATGAATTCCATATACACTAATGTCATATGTGTCATGAAGTATGTTAATGCAGACACTTCTCCTTTATTTGGTTAAAACCTACCAAAGCAAAATAATAATCTGATGATAAATAGATTGTAAAAGTTTGTATATATTCAAACAAAATGAAACAAAACAGAACAGAACAAAACAAAACAAAACTATTTCATAACAGATATCATGCAGAAGTTTATATGTGCACAGATGAACATTTTCTTCATCTTGTGAAGTTGATCAATGTTTGTTGTTTTTTTCCAGATAAAATCTGCTGTAGACAAGATCATTCTTCATGCACGAGAAATCAGCATCAGCCATGTTGACATTGCACTTGAAGGTTGGTGTTGACGCAGTTTTAGTGGTAATACATGAACAGTTACACTTGGAAGGTTGGTGTGTGGTATTGTATGGTTTAAATCCTCATGCCAGTACAAATGGACTTTAAGGTTTGTGTTTCTAAGTTTAAATCCTAGTATGAGTATAGTTGCACTTATTAGATTGGATTGGGTTGGATTAGTTTTTCTTTTTTTATCAACAGATTTTTTTCCAGATGATATGCAGGTTGCTCTCTCTGGGGTGTGCACGATGCCGTAGTATCCCACCATATTTTTTACCCTGTATGCATGTATTTTTGTTTGCCTATGAAAGTGTATTTTTCTACAGAATTTTGTCAGGGACAGCTCTTTTGTTTACATCATTATACTTTTCGGCCTACATCAGTATATGTAGCAGCATTTTCCTTCAGTTTTGATCATGCATCCTATCAGCTGTATGCATCTTTTCAGTGCAAGAGTTATGACTTTTTTTCTGAAGTTGGCAACTCACCTTTTGCATGCTGGGTTTACAGGTTTCAAAAGAAAGTTGAGAACAACTTGTTCACAATTCATTCACTGCATAATTGGATTGGCAGTATGATTGGCATTCTGGCAGGCATTCTGTCACATTTTCTGGAAACGCAACCATGCCGAAGACCAAGGGATTTGTGTATGATGCAGCTCCAACATTGTTTCATCTGCTCACATTGACTTTTGGTTTTCATTTTTCAGTCTTCAATTTTTGATAAGCAGAGCATCTTATGTGCTGTGTGCATTCTGTCAGCACTCTGATTAGGATTGTTTCTAAAAGTTAGGGATTAGGATTGTTTCTAAAAGTTAGGGGGTGTCTTATGTGCTGCAGTCTTGTTGTAGGCTGAAAACTATGGTGGTTTTTTTTTTTCATGTGCATGATTCGTTTATTAACAAGTCAGTCATGTGAAAGGTTAAAGTTCTGTCATGCTCACTTGATTCGTGTGGTGTTAGTCTCTTTCTCTCTCTCTTTCTGTCTCTCTCTCTCAAAAAAAGAAAAAAAGAAAAAGTATATATATATATATATATATATATAATAAATATATATGTATATATACACATATATAGATATGTATGTGTATATATAGATATGTATGTGTATATATATTATATATATATAGAGAGAGAGAGAGAAAGAGAGAGAGAGAGAGAGAGAGAGAGAGAGAGAGAGAGAGAGAGATTAAAAAGAAAAGAAAAGAAAATTAGAGAGCACAAGCTCTGTATCTGTTCTTATCAGGTTTCATTATTTTATTGCCTGATTAATGTATGTATAAGCTAATTCCATCGTGTACTGTCTGTAGTCAGTATATGATATGAACACAGGAACAGAAAATTAACAACTGTTTTTGGCCAGCATTATTAGGATGATATCCATCTCCTCTCCCTAACTGCTTTACCTTCCCTAACAATTAATGGGTCAGGTACCCATTTATATCTGGATGAACTGCAAGTCACACACTAAGATTGCTTTCAGCAATATCTTGATTTGAACTGAATTGAATTGAACTACCCTATGTTGAAGACTTGAACTGGTCAACAGGTGGTGAAAAGACATGGGACAAGGTGGATATCAATTTTGTGGAGAACGAACAGGTTGCCTTTAACGTCAAGGAGACATTGCAGGTAAACCCGCTTACAATCTAGACTGTGTCAGTGTGATCTGTCAGTGTTTTGTGATATGAATGTATTGTGATCATGTAAACCAGCCTGTCATTCACTTGTTGGAATATGTGATATGTTAGTGTTGTGCAATATGAATGCATTGTAGTAAAGTCAAACCGACCTGTTCACTTATTAGAATGTGTGATGGGTCTTAGTAGAGTGGATTATGTCAATGTACAATGAATTATTACAGAAGGAATAAGAAAGACAGATCACCGTTCTGACAGGTAACCCTTGATATAATTACGTTCTGTAATTTGTACATTTTTCATATCTGTTCTCAGTTTTTTGTTAAATCTGTATTTCTGAAAGTAGTTTTGTGGCTTTTACCATGATAATTTTGATTCTTATGCATCACGTAGTGTCTGTGGTGTAGTGCCTTTAAAATCATTCTGAGCATGATGAGATGCTTCTGAGAACTACAGCTTTTGAATGTATGATAGCTGCAGTGATGATGATAATGATGATGATGACAATGGGTGATGATGATGATGATGATAATGAGAATGTTGACTGATGCCAGCTGCATCATGTTCCATTTAAAAGAAAGTTACTCAGATTTTGCAAACTTTTAGTGAGTAATTTTCAGTCATTGATAATGATATTAACAGAATAATAATATTATAACTCTTTCAGCCTGGTTCCTACAACTGAGAATATTTGGAACACTGAATAAAAGCAACAGGTAAAACCTAGTAATTGTCATTGTAACTCTTTCAGCATGGTTCCTATGACTGTGTACGAGCTGCATATAAAATTCTCTGGTGTTCTGACCGATGAGAAGACCCAGCACTTTTGTTTGTAACTCTTTCAGCCTGGTTCTTACAAGCTGCATCTGATATTCTCTGGCATTCTGAATGATGAGTTGCGAGGCTTTTACCGAGCTCAGCATAAAAGGCCAGATGGAACAAAACGCAATGGGGCTCTGACTCACTTTGAGGCCACGGGAGCGCGGCGTGCCTTTCCTTGTTTTGATGAGCCAGCGCTTAGAGCCACGTTTGATGTGAAGCTTATTGTTCCTGAAGATAGGAAGGCCTTGTCAAATATGGTGAGTTTGGTCACATGGGGAATATCTTTTGTCTGTGAATATTATGAAAATATGATTGAAATATGATTGATGCTTAGTCTTCTCATGGTTAAAGGGAAAGGCAGAATTTTAATTTTGTTCTGTAATATTCCATTCTTCTCATGGTTTAAGGAAAAGACAGAATTTTGATTTTGTTCTATTATGTGGCCTAGGGTGTGTGTGTGTGTGTGTGTGTGTGTTTCCCATGGTGTATATATTTTAACATTTGTTTCATTTTTTTTTTTCATTTTATTTCTTACAAAATCCCGTACATAATGTATTGATATGGGCAAAGTTTAAAGATTTTTTGTTTATGAAAGTCCAAAAGAAATTGAGAAGATGACTAATTTTTTATTATTTTTAGAATTTTCAGTTTTAGTAAGAGAGATTTATTGCTCACACTTTAAAACAGTTATCACTCTGCTAGGTCATTGAAAAATCATCTTGGATAAGTAAAACAATATAAAGGTTGATCAGATACAGCAGGTGGTTTTTGAGTAATGCATCAGCAAGTCGACTGCTTTTCAAGCAAGTCTGCTCTTGAAATCTGTTATGAAATGAATCTGTTTAATATGAATTGTTTGTGATATGCATGTACATTGTGTGTGTGTGTGTGTTGTGTGTGTGTGTGTGCATGCGTGTGTGTGTTGTGGTGTGTGTGTGTGTGTGTGTGTGTGTGTGTGTGTGTGTGGTGTGTGTGTGAGACATGAGACTAAATTTGAAACTTTGCTTTATTTTATATTACTCATGGGACCTATCTTGCACATTGTCTTTGCTATTGTACACATATAAAATAGAAATGCATTACTTATAAAACAGCATATATTTACACCGGGATAGTTTAACTCTTTACCTCATGAACCTTTTACCATATGACACTTAATATAAGCACCATAATAGGCATAAGATTTGTACATTGACATACACAATACTTAGAGTATGGAAGGTGTTATACCAACACTGTGATACACATAATACTTAGACCATGGCATATGCATTTTCTACACTAAAATTGACATATTTCTTATCAGTAGGTGAATAGATTGTGTGAAAAGAGAGAGAGAGAGAGAGAGAGAGAGAGAGAGAGAGAGAGAGAGAGAGAGAGAGAGAGAGAGAGAGAGAGTAGAGAGTTCAGACGTCAGACTTGAGAATACTTTATTACTAGAGTATATTAGCATTAGATTCCATTGGACCTGTCTTACAGCTGTAAGTTCTTGCAAAATATGAGTGAAAAAAAAAAGAAAGTGGTAGGAGAGAGTGCTAGCACATGTGCATGTAAGAATGCATGCTTTTATGTAACATCTCTGTGTTTTGAATCACAGCCAATGACTACTTCAACGTCAGACCCTGGCACGAAGCTGAGATCTGTCCAGTTTGATACCACACCAATCATGCCTACATATCTTGTGGCCTTCGTTGTGGGTGACTACGGAGTGTGTGGCTGTGCAGAGACCGAGATTGAGGCTAAAGATGGGCCCAAGGTCCAGGTGTACACACCGGAAGGAAAAGAAGCACAGGGTAAACATGCTGCTAAGGTAAGCAGGCAACATTTTTTGCTCCCTAGTACATCTGTCTATGAACAGGTGTTCAGGAAAACAAATGTCACATATATACCAAACATCACACTACTCTGCATTCCACAAAACAAAAAGTACTGATGGTACTGAAACTTTGTCAACTGTTTAGTGTGTTTCCATGTCATCTTGTCATTGGTTTGGAACTCACTACTGACTGTCTGAGGAATCTGTCCACCTTTTCGTACTTCAGGACATAGTTAACCCTTTGATTCCCACACCCTGTGCACCAGTATCCTACATTGTCAACCATGGTAGCAAAACAAAAACTTTATCCTTCCTGCAGGAAGCTGGTGGATAGGGTGATGGAGTCAAAGGGTTAAGTTTTTGCAGCTGGCGAATAGGGTGCAGGAGTCAAAGGGTTAAACTTGCCTGTTCACCCAGGCCTTCCACTGTTGATGTCGTAGTTGCATATCCACCAATATGCACTTTCACTTTTAACTTCTGATCATGTAGTATCGTGTTATTATTTATGTATGTATCGTTTATGACTATAGGTATATGCGTATGTATTGTCAGACATTGTTAGTAATGTCCATTTGTGTACCTGTGTGAATGTGATTTCTTCAGTGTGTGTGGTGTGTGGTGTGGTGTGTGTGTGTGTGTGTGTGTGTGTGTGTGTGTGTGTGTGTGTTGTGTGTGTGTGTGTGTGTGTGTGTGTGTGTGTGTGTGTGTGTGTGTGTGTGTGTAGAGAGAGAGAGGAGAGAGAGAGAGAGAGAGAGAGATCAGTGCTTATTATGTATTACACTCTTATACATGTGTAATGTACAGTGAGTCCAAACGAGTTTGGAGAACAGGCCTGTACTAGAATGATTTATTATTATCGTTTTTATTGAGTTATACTTTGAGATGATAGAGAATTCTTTCACACAGGATAATTGGATCTGAAGTTGTTTGGGAGGATTCATTACACTCAGATGGTTCCATATTCACTTTACTCATGTGCGGCATTGATGTTGTAACAGACTCCTTGAGCCTGTGCAAAACTTATGCACTTCATGTGTAATGTTGAAGAGGAAGTGGGTTGAGCAGGATTTTTTTGAGTACTTGAACATATCTCTAATTTGATTCTTGTTATTTTTCAGCTTGGAGCACAGTTCATACCATTCTACGAAAAATATTTTGGAGTCAAATACGGCTTGCCTGAACTGGGTTTGGTGGCAGCACCAGATTTTGCTATAGGTAATATATTATTGCTGAGAAGTTCTAAATGCATATATACATTTCTACTATCACTTTTCTTTCCAAGTAAAGAAGAAGAAAAAAAAAGAAACCAAAAAAGATTGATGAATAAACTGTTCACAAAATAAACACAAAAATGATATACAAACCAAACATATTAAAGTCAATATTAAACACTATTTGCAAAAGTTGTAACAAGAGTGATTTAGTTTAGAAAGGGGATATTGTAACGATATTTTTTTTTTGTCCCATTTTTTTGTCCCATTTTCTACACCACCTTAATGGTCGCAGAAGCTGGAATAGTTTTCACAATGCGATGACGATATGTCAATGAGGATGATATTCATGATACTATGGAGTTTCATTTAGGATTGAGACTGCATGACAGGGCTGTACTCCATGTTATTATCAAAATATATTCTGGCGTCAACCAGGCCCGAGAGATGGTCAGAAGATTTGAGCAATACCCTCAGTGATGCATCTGTGAAGTGGATGAGACTCAACTATGTGGTCTCGAGTCTTCCCAATGAGCCCATAGCATGCCCAACTCTGGGTAGGATCCAGTTAGAGCCGAAAAAATTCCCACAATGACTTTTGAAGGGACTGATGGGGATTTGAACCCACAACCTTCCAGTCGGTAGTCCGTTGCACTAACCATTACACCATGGTGACTGGTCATTGTTACGGTATATTTTTTCTTACATTTTGACAAAATTTTGTTGGGGGAGGTGAGTTGTGGCATGCAAGCAAAACTCGTTAACATGAATGCATTAAAACACTGTTAGCTTCCCAAACACATTGTGGGTCTGTATTACTGCTTATTCTGTATTGATTTTTAAAATTTTTTGTTAATTTTCTGTCCTTCTGCCCAAAGGTTCTTTTACCCAGCTTGTCTGTGTGTGTGTGTGTGTGTGTGTGTGTGTGTGTTGTGTGTGTGTGTGTGAGAGAGAGTGAGTTGAATTTATCATCATTATTTTGTTCTTCTGTATTTTTGTAGCTAGTGGATCCTCATAGTTGTGGTTATTTTTATTTTGTGCTTTGTTACATTGTTTACAATTTAATGATGATCTGGTCGTCGTTTAGTTTTTGTTTGTTTGTTTTTATATCATTTTGGATCTTACCATCTTGGCATCAATGGATATACAATTCATTCATAACTTGGAGATGCCATCTTGGGAAACTGACACTGTTCGTGTGTAAAGTGTGATGTGCATGTTTTTGACATGTACGTGCACTGTATAAATGGAATATATTGTCGTTGGTATTTTTGTATACTGTTTACATTCTGAGGTGTGTGTACACGATGGTTTTACTACATCCTCAGGTGTCTATGAAAGAGAATAAATGTTCCATAACTTTGAGATTGTAAACTTATAAAATGCAGTTTTCCTTGAAGTTGTAACATTTTGTGTGTGTGTGTGTTTGTGTTTGTGTGTGTGTGTGTGTGTGTGTGTTTGTGTGTGTTGTTTTCAATCTTCACCATTATGTTAAATGTTTTCTCTGGAATGTAGACTATCTCTGTACAAAATAAATAACTATAAATACAATATCATGATAATACTTCTCTGTACGGAATAAAAAACTCTAAAGGGGAAAAACCCCCACGAAAACTTTACTCAGGGGTCAGCATTGTAAGGGTGATGCTCCACTCCACTTTACTCATGGGGTCAGCATTGTAAGGGTGATGCTCCACTCCACTTTACTCATGGGGTCAGCATTGTAAGGGTGATGCTCCACTCCACTTTACTCATGGGGTCAGCATTGTAAGGGTGATGCTCAACTCCGCTTTACTCATGGGGTCAGCATTGTAAGGGTGATGCTCAACTCCACTTTACTCAGAGGTCAGCATTGTAAGGGTGATGCTCAACTCCTTTTTACTCAGGGGTCAGCATTGTAAGGGTGATGCTCAACTCCTTTTTACTCAGGGGTCAGCATTGTAAGGGTGATGCTCAACTCCACTTTACTCAGGGGTCAGCATTGTAAGGGTGATGCTCAACTCCTTTTTACTCAGGGGTCGGCATTGTAAGGGTGATGCTCAACTCCTTTTTACTCAGGGGTCAGCATTGTAAGGATGATGCTCAACTCCTTTTTACTCAGGGGTCAGCATTGTAAGGGTGATGCTCAACTCCACTTTACTCAGGGGTCAGCATTGTAAGGGTGATGCTCAACTCCTTTTTACTCAGTGGTCAGCATTGTAAGGGTGATGCTCCACTCCACTTCACTCAGGGGTCAGCATTGTAAGGGTGATGCTCAACTCCTTTTTACTCAGGGGTCAGCATTGTAAGGGTGATGCTCCACTCCACTTCACTCAGGGGTCAGCATTGTAAGGGTGATGCTCAGCTCCACTTCACTCAAGGGTCAGCATTGTAAGGGTGATGCTCCACTCCACTTTACTCAGAGGTCGGCATTGTAAGGGTGATGATCCACTCCACTTCACTGAGGGGTCAGCATTGTAAGGGTGATGCTCCACTCTGTTCCCTTTGTTCCCTTGCTGCTTTGCCTTCCCTACTGGACAGGGTCTGATCCCTTTTACAGCTGGGTAGGCTGGAAGCTGCATCATGCACCGATTTGCCCCCCATGTCTGATTTAAACTCATGTAGTCATTTTGAAAGGTGGGAGTTCTGCCTCAACGCCAACCAGACTTTTTGTTGAATGATATTGATAATTCTATTTGTATAGTGCAAACAGTCCTTGTCAGAGAATGCTTGTATCACTTTACACAGGCACACACACGTACACACGTACATGCACACACACAAAATGTTCAGGGGAGGGAGGAGAGTTAACCATACTGGTATATTATTGCAGTCACGGCTGTTTAAGGGTGATCACTTAGTTTCGTCCCGCGGCGGCAGCTGTAGCAGTGCGAAGCCCACTGAGTGCTGCCCTGACCTAGAAATACGAGCTCGTAGCTCCGCCTTGTTACCGGTGATCTCGCTACGCCGTATAAGCGCAGTAGTAACTATTACAAACAAGTAACTTCAGTTTTCCACTAATTTTCTCAAGAGCTTTGTTTGTATTGGTCTGTAATGTGCATCATTAAAAAGCTGAGATTTTTCTCAATAAAATGATATGTAACTCAACACGTTATGTGCATGTAAGTGTCCAACTAAACGCACAGAGAAGAAAGAGAATGAAAGACGGTGTTGACATGATTTTCAATCTTCGACCGTGAAATGATCAATGTTCCAACGCCGGTAAAATCCAAATGCCAGTTCTCGAATAAAAGTAAAGGCACACATTAGAAGAATGTTGTCTGTAGAGGACGGCTGTTTTTCATTTTTCATGTTTCGCAGCTTAGGGGCCACGTATAGCGTATCGTAATAACATGTGACAGCTAAGGTAAACAGGGATACCGGCGAGGCGGTTGGTGGTTACTGGTTCTGGCAGCTCATTAATCTTTAGAGTCTTCAGTGAATGTTGGTATCATTTCAGTCCTCTGGATAACGCTTACCACGTACACACTGTGGCAGAATTCTTTTGTGCTTGATAATTGTGTATAGTGTTGCCTTGGACATTTTCGTTTGAAATATCAGTGTACTGAGACGACCAGAGTCAGGTTTTTCATGTTGTAGTCGTTGATTATCTCTTTATTTTCTTTTGTTTTTGGTGTGTGTGTGTGTGTGTGGTGTGTGTGTGTGTGTGTGTGTGTGTGTGTGTGTGTGTGTGTGTGTGTATGTGTGTGTGTGTGTGTGCATGCACATTTCATGAGACAATAAGGGCCCAAAGACATTAAGCGAAGTGCAAAGTATTCCTCTCTCTCTCTCTCTCTCTCTCTCTCTCTTTCTGTGTCTGTCTGTCTGTCTGCCTGTCTGTCTGTCTGTCTGCTTGGATGTTTATGTGTATGCATTTCATGAATGAAATAAGTAATTAAAGACTTTTGAGTATTATTATCATTGTTAAGCAAAATACATAGTATTCTTGTGTGTGTGTGTGCGTGCGTGCGTGCGTGCGTGCGTGAGTGCGTGAGTGCGTGCGTGTGTGCGTGAGTGCGTGCGTGCGTGCGCGTGTGTGTGTGTGTGTGTGTGTGTGTGTGGGGAGAGAGAGCGACAGACAGGCAGACAGAAAGATTTCAGTGTAGTTAAGTGGGTATGATATTCAGGAGTTTTTATTTCTTTTTAATATCGGTGAACCTAAAGTTCTCGTAAATGTATTAAGTTTTCTCCCCCCCCCCCCCCTCTCTCTCTCTCTATCGCTCTCTGTGTCTTTCCATTTTTTTTTAATGAATGGTCGTCTCAGTATCATGATCCTAATCTTGACTCTTGCACGGACATGTGTGCATACGTTCCTACTATGGCAGTAAGGAGATTGCCATATACAAGACTATCAGTGAAATGTTGTGCTAGTGTGAAAGATAATGGAGTCTATGCCGTTATCAGTGATCTCGATTTACCCACCGCTACCTCCACAAGAAGCCAAAAAAGATCCGTTTGATAAGTCAGTCTGTTAAAACATACTTTACTCTTCCTCTGTATGTGTTTCTTTCTGCTGTAATAACTGGTGAACTCTTGTTTTCGTTGTTGGAAGTTGGCTTATTTTTCTCATGAAACAGTGAAGGCGCGATGTTTTCAGAATTGTTCTCCTCCTTTTCTGTGTAATCCCGTTACGCATTATGGCAACAAATCAGTTCGTGTTTGATATCTATGTGTAGAGGAGAGAGTCTACTTTTCGGTAAGATTGATAATTACATATATGGCTAAATGACCAAAGCAGTATTGCGGGAAATGTAGAAACAGTAGTAATCACGGCACACAAAGGCAGCCACACAATCCCGCTTGCCTACTGATGACTCACAGCTCAAAACCACTGACGGGCCGTGTAGCGCAGCGGGTAAGCAGGAAAACACGCCTCTCGCGTGCGAATCGCTGGCACCGTGTCCGAAAACTAAGTGATCGCCCAGCGGCCGGTTTAAACAGCCGTGCAGTATAAACATAGTTGGATATGCACACGAAGACAGAGATGGAGTACCTTGTCTTCTGCTGCATTCTATCTCTCCAATGACTACATTGATCTTGGGCTCAGAAGAATTTTGTCAAGTGATGATATACAAGATAAATAATTCTTGCTCAGGTGCACTTGTATGATATACTCCATAAATACTTTGTCAGGTTGACTTATTAACTTGATTACAAGGTAAATAATTTATTGTCAGGTGGACTTGCACATTGATACAGTAGATAAATAATCTTGTCAGGTGCGATGGAAAACTGGGGCCTAGTGATCTACCGACAAGAGGCTTTGTTAGTAGATCCACAGGAAACGTCTGCTGCCATGAAGGAGTACATCGCACACATCATTGCACATGAACTGGCCCACAACTGGTTTGGAAACCTCGTCACTATGGTAAGTGTTGTATTCTGTTATTCGTTTATTTATTTTTTTGTTTATTCATTTATTTAAGTTTGTAATTTCAACCCAGTTACTTCCCTGGATTGTATACCAGGTTCCATTAGCTTCCTGCAAGAAGAGATGGTGGATAAGATGAGGGACTGTTTGGATTGGAAGTGGGTGGATAGAGCGAGGGAGTGAAAGGATTAACCCCTTCACTTCCGGAACTTTTTTTGCAAAAAGAATGGGTTACATTAGAGAAAAAATAATAAAAAAATAATCGAATTACCTAATATCTAATAAACTGTATGTTTTCTTGAAGGAAAATGAACTAGCTATTTATTGCAGATGTTTTTCTGTCAATCCAAGCACAGATAACTCCAGGACAAGGGGGATAACTTACAGTACAGTGACCCCTATACCGCGGCTACTTCCGCGGTTGGAGGTGAAAGGCTTAACTCTGCCATGTGACATGAATTCACTGTATCAAATTCAGGCTGTTTTGTCCCTCTCTAGGTACAGTGCAGTGCCACAGTGTAACAGTACTGTTTTTGTTCATCTTCATCTGTTTCTGTATGCAAGTATTTCTTCTTTATCTGTTCACGCCAGTTTTTCACAATTTTGTTTGGGATAGCTCTTTTGTGGCTTTAGGTTCTGTATGTGTACTAGGTATTTCCTTTTATTCTTCCAGCATGGGTTCAACTTTGGCTGATGAAAACTTGTATGTGTGTTGCCTGCAGTCCAACCAGGTGTGAATAACTTGACCCTGTTCAGGATCGTGGAATGCAAAACACTGACATTGTTGTGGGTTTGGTAGTCGAAATGTTTTTGTGATTTTCATGTGAGATTTGGGCCTCTGACTGCAGTGGTGAAGCACATGAAAAGGTAGGTCTTACATTTAGGTTTGTTGCATGAGGTTTGTCCTGGTAGTGGACAGCTGTTTTTTTTTAGTCTTAAACTTTTCAGGAAGTCATGGAGCTTTGTGTCTTGTTTGGCTGTAGTTTCAAAAGAAGTAAAGAATATTACGTTTACAGGAAGTTCAGAAACTGAAACTTTTATGTTGCAAAGTCTTACCTTCTTCTTTTGTTCCCAGAATAGCCAAAACTGAAAGTGCTGTTTAGGGCTGGCTATATGTTGGTTGCAGTCCACAATGGGAATTTCATGCAGTTGACAAAGTATCAGTTGCGGTCAGAAACATGTTAACCCTCTTATTGTCTCAACCTGTGCACTGGTTTCCTGCAGGAAGTTGTTGGATAAGGTGAGGGAGTGAAAGGGTTAAATGTTTGCTTTGCTGTTGTGGCTGATCATGCAGGAAGCTACCCCTGTGGGGATGCCAGAGGCTCTTTCAGTATAAACAGTATCCCAACCTTCTGGAAATTTTGTGCTGGAAATTTCCTCTTTTCAGTCACTCTTTGTTTCTGCCTTGTTCCTTTGCTTTCTGTCATTTCTACCTGTCATTTTCTGCCTTCTGGTCCATTCATCTGTATGTGTTCGATAAAGTCTTACGTATTTTTTCTTAGGATTGATAATTGGGTACATGTATTAAGTGCATTTTTGGCTCTAGGGAAGTGAGATTGCAGAAGCAAGTTTAGGTAATTTACACCCGTTTTTGTAGATGTTTTGGTGTCCTTAGGTATGCTTAGATTTGTATTCAGGTGTGTTTTTTAAATGTCAATGTGCGATGAATTGGACAGAGTGTTCAATGCCGGTGGCATGTCCTTAGATTATGTGCATGAATGCATTGATATGTGTACTTAATTTTCTTTTCTTTTTTTTTTTCCTGTTGAAGTTTTGTATGTTTTGAAGCGGTTATAGCCCTGATATGGCTCTGCACTGTCGTCTGGGCTTTAAACAACAATAACAATAACAGTAACAATGCAGGAAGCTGGTAGATATGATGAGGGAGTCAGAAGGTTCCATAATCAGGTAAAAGTAGGGTACAATAAACATTTTCTCAGTTGCCCTGTGCTGTGTCTGACAGAACTGGTGGACCCACCTGTGGTTGAAGGAAGGGTTTGCCTCCTGGATACAGTACCTGGCTGTGGACCATTTTTTCCCTGAGTATGACACCTGGACCCAGTTTGTCTCTAACACTCTGAGCAGAGCCCTCAAACTGGATGCTTTGGACAACAGCCACCCTGTTGAGGTCAGTGTTGCTGTATGTGTTGATTTTTTTTTTTTGGCAGGGGGGGGTTGCCTCATCTTCTGCTCTGCCTCTGTGTAATACCTTCCTAGGCCACTCATTTTATCTTTCTGCCACCACACCGAGCGAAAGAAGAGTCCCCCACAAAATTGATATAGAACAAATTTTCACAGTGTTATGATGATAGATGGGAATAGGATTAATGGTGATGATGTTGTAGAGTTTCATTTCAGATTGAGACTGTATGTTGTCTGTAATTTTTGTATTTACATGTTTGTGCTGGCTTAGACTGTTTTTTTGTTGTTGGGAATACTTGAAGATAGGGAATAGACAGCTGCATCATTTTTTTTTTAGCAACAGAAAAGAAACAGAAGCATTTTCCATTGTTTATGCAATTGATATCAAGTGAGTGGACTTTATCAATATCAGCCTTTCTTTCGCACTGTTGTCTTTGACAGCCTTCCTTCAGAAAATCCTATAAACTATAAATTTCTCACACAAGGATATGCAAGAACAGAACTTCATGGGCTTTCTGCAAATCATTGATCATTAGCTGCATCGACTTCTTGATTTTTTGCATAAAATCGAATAATGGTGTTTTTGTTCTGTCACTGTATTTTCTGCCATAGCTCAGCCATATGTATTTATCATGACATCATTAATATGATGTTATCATTGTCTTATTTAATGAACTAATTTATCTCTCTAGAAACACATAAATGTTCATTATGCTATAGCTGTTTTCAAAACAATTATAAAAAATGAGCATAATAATTGATGATCACCTTCCTTGTGTGTGTATGGTTTCTTGGGAAGGTGGGGGGGGGGGAGGGGGGGCAGTGATTGTGCATTTAGATAAATAGTGCTAGGCTAAATGGAGAAAGAGAAAAGGAGGGAACGAGATTCATTTTCAGTAAAGATGATAGTAGTTTGCTGTCTGGAGTTGTATTCTGGGTGAGGTCCAGGCATTTCTGAGGGTGATCTGTGGCTCAGCTGGAAGTCACTTCAGGAGTGGGTGGGTGGTGTCCATGTGCTGCACAGTGAAAGTCAGTGTGTTTTCATTGTAGCGTTACTGGAATTTTGCATATGGATCACTTCTGATTTTGGGAGATAGGGGTGGCTGTGTTCCTTATCTTGTGGTGCGTGTTCGTTGGAGTTTTGGACCTGCCTTATTGTTTTATTTGATGATTGTGTAATTTATTCTTTACATTGCACACACACTCACACACACACGCAGGCACACACACACACGCACACGCACACGCACACGCACACGCACACGCACGCACACGCACACACACACACATACACACACACACACACCACACAACACACACACAACACACACAACATGCACACACACACAAACGGTGTTGATGAGCACGTCATCTGATGTTTTTTTCACTTCGTTTGTGTACTTGTATCTTTGCATTCAAAGGCAAACTAATTTTTGCCCTGAACATAGAATAAATTCATGAAAATTTGTTTTGAAAAAAAAATATGAAGCAGTATATATAATCCTTTGATTCTCTCAGCTTATCCACCAACATCTGGTAGGAAGCTGGTTGGAGCTGTGGATAGGTTGAAGAGTCAAAAGGTCAGATGAATGGTTGATTTATTGTATTGTGTAATTTTTTTTTCCAGATTGAAGTTGGAGATCCAGCAGAAGTGGACGAGATCTTTGATGCTATTTCCTACGACAAAGGGGCTTCCATCATCAACATGCTGCATGACTACCTTGGTGACGAGGTAAGTGTGTGACTTCTCTCCATGGTTACACGTGTGTACTTGTGCATGCGCACGTGTTGTTGTGTGTGTACGTCACATGCTTGTATGTGTGTGTTCATGTGCTTGAGGGTGTTTTTGCACGTGCTTGTGTATATGTTCATGTATGTATGGTAAGTGAAAGAGAATGTTTGTATGCATATGCACAAGCATGTGCTTGTACAAGTGCTGTTGTGTCAGTTCCATTGTTAAGATGCATCATCTGTCCACGATCCCACTTTGTTTGCTATTATCGATCGCTGAATCTGTTCATAAATCTATACTGTATGGTGAGTGAGTGAAGTCTTCTTGCATATTCAAAGAATGTTGTCTGAGATGTGTATATACTCATTCGTTTGGCCCACACTGTGCAGGCAACATATGTTATTATGCTGCAGTCTGCATATTTCCTTTTCTTATTTAACCTCCTCACTGCGCTGTTGACGAGTGACGATCGTCATAGAAACCGTCGTCTGCAATGCTCTGTTGACGATCGTGGATCGTCCCATCTCAAACACTCTTTCTCTTTTCGTCTAGCATATCACAGAACCGTTCTATTTATAATTTGATTAGGTCCCTTGACAATCTTCGCTCTTTGAGTGCCGTTTGTTCCAAGTTATTTAGATCATTTGCATAATTTATCACGATCGATTGGCAAGGTGCTACGAAGTTGAGCTTTCAGTTTTTGAAGCGCTATGGCTGCCCCACAACGAACCTACACAGTTGCCGAAGTTATTGAAGCGATTTTTCGAGATCAAGACAGTGGAGATGAAGACTTCAAGCCAGCTGGCTTTGAACTTCGTGAAGTTGATGCCAACGACCCAGATTTTGATGTGGAAGAATCTTTGGGTGACTGATCGTCTGAATCAGAGTAGGCCCTATGGAGATCCGATTGTTCCAGATGCAGGTAAGTGTATTTGAGAGCTTTATTCATTTTATAACATGATTGTATTGCTTTCTTCTCAGTATATTTATAAATAGAACAGCTAAGTGTGTGTATTGTATGGCTGAGCCCTTTGTTTGGGCCTGGTCAGCGAGCGAGCCAGTGACGGAGTGGGCAGTGTGTTCGACCTGTGGGCGTGTCACTCGTCGCTCGCTCGTTGCACGCTGTGTGTGTCTTGTTGATGATTTGTTTTTCTGGTCGGCCTCTGCCCTGTGCTATCTCCCTGGCCTTTGTGTGTTTTGTGTGAGGAGTAGGCTACTATCTCCATGGCCTGTGTGTGTTTATGTGAGGAGTAGGGTGGGAGCAGAGGGGTGTGCGTGTGTGTGTGTGTGTGTGAGAGAGAGAAAGAGAGACAGAGAGAGAGAGAGAGACTGTTGGTGTGACTTTTTATAGGAAATTGAAAGCATTCAGTGATAATACTGACAGAAACAATGTTGTAATGAAGTCACTTTGGTAGAAGCAGTACTCACTGGGTTTCTTTGCAGTGTTTGCTTGAGGAAAATGAAAGGGGGCGTGGCATGGGGGACTAGCATGCTACCTATGTCAGTGTGTGTGTGTGTGTGTGTGTGTGTGTATGTATGTGTGTGTGTGTGTGTGTGTGTGTGTGTGTGTGTGTGTGTGTGTGTGTCTTTTTTTTTATTTCATAAAATATGTGGAAATTTGAATCCTTGCTTTCACTGTGCTACAGGTATGGTAATGCAGCATGGTGATGATGTTCGGCCTGGACCAGCTGTTGCTGGACCTGCTGTTGCTGGACCTGCTGTTGCTGGACCTGCTGTTGCTGGGCCTGCTAGAAGGGGAAGGGGAGCAAGAGGGGGAAGGAGAGGACTGTGTTTAGAAGACTGCTTCCAGAACTACCACACTCAGAAGCGTTTTTACTGGGGATAGACACTGGGAGATAAAACCCTTTCATTTTATGTGTGGCTAGGCTGTGCTTATATTGTGGCTGGACACTGCTTTCTGACCTTTGTACAGTCTATATTTTCAAATCAAAGTGTGCTATAAACTGCTTGTGAGCTCCTGCATCACTTGATTACATCATCATTGACTTTAACATATTTTTTATTGCATTTCAAAGAGTACATGTGACACTCTGGTACATTATTTCATTTTGAAATTGTCATAAACACAATCTTCATTCAATTTCCTTTCATTTGATATATACTTTTATGTATCTATCTTCAATGCCTTCTGAATTATAAGCAATTGAAAATAATAAGCGTGATTTTTGTCTGTTTCTGAAAAAAATCTTAGCATGTGTCTTAGCAAAACATGACAGCAGCGAAAGGGTTAACTTGTTTTTTATGATGAAAAGAAAATTATGTAATACATTTTCAGCAGTCTGTACACTTCCATTTTCAGCAGGTAATGAATGTTGGTCTTCTTTCTTTGAAAGTAACTGATTATCATTGATCGTTATTGCTGTGTGCACATGTTTGTGCAGTTTTATTTATCCGTCCAAATGGATTATGATATAGAATTTTACCAGGGATGTTTTCTTTGTTACTTTGTGTTCTTTCACCTGTGCCAGGAGCATACCTTCAGAAAATTAGCAATAAGATTAGGTCTAGCGGAAAGGAGACGTGTGTGTGTGTGTGTGTGTGTGTGTGTGTGTGTGTGTGTGTGTGTGTGTGTGTGTGTGTGTGAGAGAGAGAGAGAGAGAGAGAAAGAGAGAGAGAGAGAGAGAGAAAGAAAGAGAGAGAGAGAGAGAGAGAGAGAGAGAGAAATCCTGTTTAGGTGGGTATTGAATGCAGGATATTTAGGACATTTACTACTTAAGCAGGCAGTTATAACCTCAAGGCCACTGCTTCACCAAAGTCTGGATTTGTTTGTACAAGGATTTCCGCAAGGGGATGACGCTGTACCTTCAGCGTTATCAGTTCAAGAGTGCAGGAACAGAGGATCTGTGGAATGCTCTGGAGGAAGCCAGTGGAAAAGCTGTGAGGCATGTGATGTGTCCATGGACCTTACAGAAAGGATTCCCTGTCCTTATGGTATGTGGGAGATGAGATAAATCCTTATTTCAAAAGCTGATAGGTGAGGTATGTCAGAGAAAGATTAATCTTTATTTCCAAGGGTGATAGATGAGGTATGTGAGAGTTAGATAAGGTTAATAAGAAATGGCACTCTTGTGATGTTTCTTGTTAACTTGTTAAATATTTACAAGGATGACAGATAAGGTATGTGAGAGTAAGATAAATCCCTATTTCCAAGGGTGATAGATATGTGAGAGAAAGATAAATTCCTATTTATGAGGGTGATGGATGAGATATGTGAGAGATAAATCCATATTTCTTAGGGTGATAGATGAGGTATGTGAGAAAAAGATAAATCCCTATTTCTAAGGGTGATAGATGAGGTATGAGAAAAAAAATTAATCCCTATTTCTAAGGGTGGTAGATGAGGTATGTGAGAAAATATTAATCCCTGTTTCTGAGGGTGATTGATGAGGTATGGGAATGATAAAATACATCTTTTGTTTCTAAAGGTGATAAATGAGGTAGGTATGTTAGAGATAAGATAGATCTTTATTTCTGAGGTTGATAGGTATATATGACAGATAAAAAAAAAATTTCTTATTTCCAAAGGTGGTAGATGAGGTATGTGAGAGATAAGATAAATCTTTTATTTCAGACAATAATAGATGATATATTTGAGAGATCTTTATCTCCAAGAGTGATAGATGAAGTATGTGAGAGATAAATACTTGCAAGGGTGATAGATGAGGTATGTGAGAGATAAATACTTGCAAGAGTGATAGATGAAGTATGTGAGAGATAAATACTTGCAAGGGTGATAGATGAGGTATGTGAAAGATAAATACTTGCAAGAGTGATAGATGAGGTATGTGAGAGATAAATACTTGCAAGGGTGATAGATGAGGTATGTGAGAGATAAATACTTGCAAGAGTGATAGATGAGGTATGTGAGAGATAAATACTTGCAAGGGTGATAGATGAAGTATGTGAGAGATAAATACTTGCAAGGGTGATAGATGAGGTATGTGAGAGATAAATACTTGCAAGGGTGATAGATGAGGTATGTGAGAGATAAATACTTGCAAGGGTGATAGATGAGGTATGTGAGAGATAAATACTTGCAAGGGTGATAGATGAAGTATGTGGGAGATAAATACTTGCAAGGGTGATAGATGAGGTATGTGAGAGATAAATACTTGCAAGGGTGATAGATGAGGTATGTGAGAGAAAGGTAAACCTTTCTTTCAAAGGCTGATAGGTGACAAATTTAAGAGATAAGATAAATCTTTGTTTCCAAGGGTGATAGATGAGGTATCATCATCATCATCATCATCATCATGTACCCTGCTGCATGGCGTTAACGATCAAATCTAATCCTTGTTGCTGCAAGCGCATCTCCTACCATCTTTTTCTGCAGCCACTCTGCAAGTCCGTCCAATATTTTTTCCCTGGGTCTTTTTCCCTCAGTAGTTTGAATTCCTCAGCCTTTACCAGGTCCACATTTATGTGACAAGCTGTTTAGGACCATTCTTCAGGATACTATGGAAGAAGGCTGTAACTGAGGTCAATATAAGAATAACTGGGTGGGAAATATCAAGGACTAGGCCAATGTCACAATGTCTGAACTGCTTGTTGCTACATTCCAGAGATGGGGGATTCTGTCTGTTGCTACAGCCTATCAGTCTTCACTGGCTATGGAATTAGAAAAAGAAGAACAAGAAGAAAAAGAAGAAGCAGAAGAAGAAGAAAAAGAAGACCCATTTGCAGCTGGGTGACCTGAAGGTTGCACCTACAAAGCGTTTCCTGGAATCTTAAAATGATTTGATAAAGAAAATGAAGATTTTGTTCAAGATTTGTTGTAGAATGTTTCAGATTTGGATACTGATAACAGCGATGTTTATTTAATTGTATCATAAAAGTTTTAAAAAATTGTGTTTTAAAAAAACAAAAAAAAACAGCATTGCATTACTTGAAAGTTTTAGAGCAACCTTGTTTGATTGAATGTGCAAAATTTCACACCCCTTGGTTGAATAGTTTTGCAGGTATTAGAGTTTAAGGAGTAGTTTTGAAGATATTAGACTTCACGTGAATCATCCTTCCTGTTCATGCGGAACAGCCCAAACTTGCCAAGTTGAGGAAGTTAATTTTTTCCTTTATGCAGGTAAAGGAGAATGAGGCTGAGGGCAGTGAACTTGTGTTGGAGATTACACAGAAGAAATTTTCTGCTTCTGGGTTGGAAAGCAATCTGGTAAGTATATTTGTTTGGTAGGAGGTTTGGGGGCAAGAGGTTTTTTTGGCTTAGTTTAGTTCGGGTATAGTGGGGTATTTTGTTTGTTTTTCTTATTTTCTCTTTTGCAGCCTATCTTTGGTACCTTCCGCAGTGTCTCTGCCCCATGCTGCACACTTTGGCTTCCCACATACCTTAAATATTACCAGTACTGAGATAACTGTGAAAGTAGACTGCCCTGTCTGCTTTGCTTTAGTAGCAGTGTCTTCAACTGCTCATTTCGGCTGTCAAGCATACTTTCAGTAAGTCACAGTCCCAGTGCTTGGAAGTCCACAGACATCAGCATGTTGCTGCCATGAGGCCACCCATCAGAGAAGACCCTGCATTACTGCCTAGCCACTCCATGGAGCTCAGCATGCCCACCCTGATCCATCACACTTAACTCACTCCATGCCATGAGTTTTTCCCCTTGCTGATCCCTGAATACCCAGGGTTTGTATAGGTTAGGAAAAATATTATAACAGTTATATATGAGCAGACAGACACTTGAAATTTAGTGAGTGCATGCAATGCATATTAGTTTATACTTGAACAAAAAATAAAGTAATTTAATCACCATCTTTGTGGTAAAAGGGGTATCCAAGTTTTGTCTTTTTTTAGCACTTTCGCAGCTATCAGAAATATATATTCCAAATGTTCCTTTTCAGCTAAGAAATGTTCTACATCACATTCTAGCACAACTGGAGTCACTGAAGACACAGGAGATATAATATTAAATCACAAGCAGGTGATAGAGAACATGAAATACAAAAAAGAAGTGATGCTCACTGTACACAAAACACTGGTGACGTATCACTGGCTGTAGTCTTTCTGGAGTGAAAAAGCTCATGGCAAGTGACACTGTGAAGGGATGATCGAGAGGAAAGAAATCTAAATTGTCAGTCCAATCATCAGTAAACACAGCCCTAAAATCGTCAACTTCTTCGCCGATTTCAGTGTCAGTGTCCAAATCAGACGCTTGTTGCTGAGGCCCATGTGCTGGCACAGTTTTGTCTGCTTCCTCGCCACTATCAGCGCCCACTTCACTGTCGGAATCCACGTCTGTCTCCACACTGTAGGAGTCGAAATCCTCATCAGCAGAATCGCTGATGTCTTCTTCGACGTCTGACCTTCAGTCTGGATCAATTCCAGAGCGTCTTCAACGCTAAATAATAAATCTCCAGCCCTACTGTGTCGAACACTTCGTCGCAACGCCATCTTACCAATCATGGAGCAGAGCTGACCAACGGTGCTCTTTGTTCTCATTGGCTAGCGAGTGACTCACGCATCACACGCGGTGCAAATGAATGAAAAGTTGGTAGGGGATAACTAAGAAATCATCTCCGTTCTTGAGTTTCGTACCCGATGCGTCACTCGGACAGCGCGAATTTTCAAAATCCGAATCCTTATATGCGGACCTTGGTCGCGAACGCTTCGTCGTACGATGTCCGCATATGCGGATAGTGGAAGCGAGTGAGTTAAGATACCACCCTTCCAGAACAGCAGTTGCTCACCATCTTCCTTTGACAGCTTCCACAAATCACCAACATCAAAACCACTTCAAGAATCTATCTCAGGGAAAGAAGCAGTAGAAGATTTAAAAAAAACAACATAGTCAATCTAGGTCATGGCTTGAAGAGTCACAGAATCTTGGACAAATGGTGCAGTGCTGGATGGTTCAAGAGAAGGGATGATAAAACAGTGGTAAGAAATTGAATCTTACTCGGTCTATCAGAACCTGACTGAAGTTATAGTTTGTTAAAGAGGGATTCATCACACTTGGAGTGTTGCATTTACTCTCCATCCGAAGCACTGAGCCTGCACAAAACCCTAAACACTGGCAAGGTTTTGAAATAAGGAGAGGGACCTACGAAGGACAAAGATGAAACCATCAGAATGATTAGAGTGTGAAGATGGTCAGCGAGCAGGCCAATTTTTAATGTTGTATGCTGGGAATGATATCAGATCATGAGTCCACAGCTCTATCAGAAGAACCAAACAGCCATATTTCTAGTTGATGCACTTGGTTTTTTAATGCTGTCTGTTTTTTTTGTTTTGTTTTTGCTTTGGGTTTTTTTGTTTGTTTGTTTTTTGTGGGTTTTTTTTTTTGATAGAGCCATGGACTCAAGATCTGGTATCGTGAGTTGAATGCTAGCTTACAACATGAAAAACTGGTCTGCTCACTGCCCATCTTAATGTTTTCATCATTCTGGTGGTGTCTGCTTAGTGTTTCATCTATCCTTTCTCTCTTCCCTCTGTATTGCAAGACCTCTCCAGTGCATAGGGCTTTGTGCAGCCTCAAGGAGTCTGCTGTCAGATTTGGGTGGAGTGCATATGGAATTGTCCACTGTGATCAATTCCTCTTGAACAAACACCAAACTGAGAAGCTGATGGTTGGAATGAGTGAGTGAAAGGATTAATTGCTCAGTTGTGGAATGAAATTGATTAATCATTCTCCCCACCTGCAGTCCCTTGTGAAAGAGACAGCCATACTTATTGACAGGCCCCATGAACTGTCAGTACAGAGATTGGGTCATGTTGTTGTCTCAGGCACAGGCTCCACAGAGGAAAGTAATATTGAGGTCATCATGAGGTCATGCTGACTTGGTTCATAATTCCATTTTTCTAGATTGGAATTAACCCTTTGAACCTGGCTGGCCGATGGGGTGGCCAGTGCGATTAATACCTCTGTACCCAGCAGGCTGCAGGAGCGGCCTGACATGTCGGGTTGACCAGGCCTGGTATGGTGCTGGCGTGCGGTATGCTACCTACAGGCACCTACTCTCCTCTGCCACATCCTGTTTATCTTACCGAATTCCAGACAGCCTACTTTCTTCCTGGCAAATTTTTAGGCATTAGAAGGAGTTTGTCCGTCGCAATGAATTTCTCTAAAAACACTCAGGGTTGAGGGTATCAGAGGTCTAGAAGTACTTAGGGCTGAAAGGGTTAACATGACACTGGAAGGTGTGGTCTAGTGGATAGAGCTCCCACCTAAGATGTGAGAACCCTGAGTTCAACAGGGACTTTTCTCTCTCCTCCATAAAACTTGAGTAAAGGTCTGGGTGCTGGTCTTTCAGTTGAAATGATTACTTTGGTCTTCTGTGCAGTTTACACTTGTGGCATGTTTAAAGATCCCTTGGAAAGGAAAGATTTGTCTCTGGCAAAATTCCTTAGAAAACTACATTTTTATCGATAAACAAAAAAATGAAAATAATCCACTTTCATAGATAAACAGAACTAACACACATACGGAAAGAAAAAGAGATAAGTGGGTGGCGCCATACAGTGGTGGCATTCTTTTCTTGGGGAGAGCCTGCATTTCATGCCACACACACACACACACACACACCACCACACACACACACACACACACACACACACACACAACACACACACACACACACACACACACAACACAACAAACACAACACACACACACACACAAACACAACACACAACACACACACACACACACACACACAAACAACAACACACACACACACACACACACACACACAAACAATCACAACACACACACACACAACACACACAAAACACACACACACACACACACACACACACACACACACACACACACACCCACACACACACACACACACACACACACAAATTGTCTTGACAAATTAGTGAATCAAGTCCAGTCCAAACCAGTCCCGTCATTTTGGGAGGTAATAGTTCAATGAATTAAATTCTGGCTCGAAAACAGCTTGTGTGTACAGCTTTCTCTCCGCCCAGTTGTTAATGGGTGCCTGTCCCTATTCAGGGTTGTGAAAGGCAGTGCTGTAGGGGATTGATTGATTGATCTGTATTTTTCAGTGATAAAAACATTGGCACAATAAAGTGGTATTTGGTCAGTTTTTCTTGCCTGCTGTTGCTGAAATCTACATAAGTGTTAAAAATATAATATTTATACTTCAAAAGACTAAAAATACACAAGTTTTCGTATGATTATTATTCCATTTGGAAGGTTTTGTTTTTGACCTGCTTGTTGGATAAAGAGTGGAGGTTAACTGATCTCCCAGATCAACATGTGCACAGACCTGCCAGTGCCTAAAATCCCTTTGTTTGTGTACACATGCAGATTGTCAATCTGCCAGTACCTAAAATCCCTTTGCTTGTGTAGACATGCAGACTATCAATCTGCCAGTACCTAAAACCCTTTGCTTGTGTACACATGCAGACTATCAATCTGCCAGTGCCTAAAATCCCTTTGCTTGTGTACACATGCAGACTATCAGTCTGCCAGTACCTAAAACCCTTTGCTTGTGTACACATGCACACTATCAATCTGCCAGTGCCTAAAATCCCTTTGCTTGTGTACACATGCAGACTATCAATCTGCCAGTGCCTAAAATCCCTTTGCTTGTGTACACATGTAGACTATCAATCTGCCAGTGCCTAAAACCCTTTGCTTGTGTACACATGCAGACTGTCAATCTGCCAGTACCTAAAATCCCTTTGCTTGTGTACACATGCAGACTGTCAATCTGCCAGTGCCTAAAAACCCTTTGCTTGTGTACACATGCAGACTGTCAATCTGCCAGTACCTAAAATCCCTTTGCTTGTGTACACATGCAGACTGTCAATCTGCCAGTGCCTAAAAACCCTTTGCTTGTGTACACATGCAGACTGTCAATCTGCCAGTGCCTAAAAACCCTTTGCTAGTGTACACATGCAGACTGTCAATCTGCCAGTACCTAAAATCCCTTTGCTTGTGTACACATGCAGACTATCAATCTGCCAGTACCTAAAATCCCTTTGCTTGTGTACACATGCAGACTATCAATCTGCCAGTACCTAAAACCCTTTGTTTGTGTACACATGCACTATATCAATCTGCCAGTGCCTAAAATCCCTTTGCTTGTGTACACATGCAGACTATCAATCTGCCAGTGCCTAAAATCCCTTTGCTTGTGTACACATGCAGACTATCAGATATGCATGCTAAAGATCCTGTAACTCATGGCTTCTGGAAACATGTAAATACCCAACATGCATGCTTGTCAAAGATACAGACTGTGCAACAACATTGTGGAAAGTGGTCAGCTTACTTAACAGCTTGAGTTGTCCGTGCTCCACTATAAAGTCTGATCATGTGTAATGTGCAGTGAAACCAAATGAGTTCGGAGAATAGCACTATACATGAATGCTTTATGATGACAATAATAATCAGCTGGAGAGGAGATGAGCATTACTCTCATGATACTATTCCTGAGTGAAGTTGAGGGTTACTGTCTTTTGATTTCAGGATTATGGGAAAACCCTGATCTTTAGTTTTACTCTACAGAGGTCTGAAATGTAAAATTCACCACCACGTCTGTCTTTCAGGTATGCATCACACTTGAATCATGGCTGGGCTTGAAAACAAAGTCCAGATAAGTCATGACTGTTGTTGGGACAGCCGGTATATGTCACTCAAATTAAGATCTTTTTACTCCTTCACTGTATCCACCACTTCCATCTGCAGGAAGTTGGTGGTAGCATGCATATCTGATAGTCTGCATGTGTACACAAGCAAAGGGTTTTTAGGCACTGGCAGATTGATAGTCTGCATGTGTGCACAAGCAAAGGGATAGAATGAGGGAATGAAAGGGTCACTTATATTAAATCAGCAATTGACTTTACAGATGACAGCCTCTGGATTGTACCGATCACCATCCAGACTGAATCTGGGCAGAAGAAAGTTCTCATGGAGAAACGCAAAATGTCTGTGACCGTGCCAAAGAGCAGCTGGGTGAAGGTTAGACAAAACACATTTTGCTTTGGATGAAGTCATTGTTTCAGAACTTTATCTTGTTGTACATGCTTATTTGCAGATTTTACACCTGTTTACATCTGCTGTGTATAAAAACAAAAGAAATACATGCACATTTACGGTATCAGCACATGTTTATGTCTGCTGTGTACAAACAAATACATGTACATTTACAGTACCAGTACATGTCCAAATTATTGGTAAAGGTTACCCTTACCTTCAGTATATTAGATCATGAGAATAAGTACATGTCCAAATTATTGGTAAAGGTTACCCTTACCTTCAGTATATTAGATCATGAGAATAAGTACATGTCCAAATTATTGGTAAAGGTTACCCTTACCTTCAGTATATTAGATCATGAGAATAAGTACATGTCCAAATTATTGGTAAAGGTTACCCTTACCTTCAGTATATTAGATCATGAGAATAAGTACATGTCCAAATTATTGGTAAAGGTTACTCTTACCTTCAGTATATTAGATCATGAGAATAAGTACATGTCCAAATTATTGGTAAAGGTTACTCTTACCTTCAGTATATTAGATCATGAGAATAAGTACATGTCCAAATTATTGGTAAAGGTTACTCTTACCTTCAGTATATTAGATCATGAGAATAAGTACATGTCCAAATTATTGGTAAAGGTTACTCTTACCTTCAGTATATCAGATCATGAGAATACCTTGTACTTCCATATCACACACGCACGCATGCATGCACGCACGCACGCACGCACGCACGCACGCACGCACGCACGCACGCACGCACGCACACACACACACACACACACACACACACACACACACACACACACACAGTGCTACACACACATCCACAAAAGACTGGATATAATCGATGAAGACAAAGTCACAGACAGAAAAAGAGAGAGAAAGAGAGAAAATTTATGAAAACAAACTTGCTGTTTGCTGATTGTTTACATGATGAGAGCCGTGCCCTGCTTTACCTCTGCCTTGAGCACCTCTCTCTGTCACCATTGTTCCACCTCGCGTTCTGACACATGTTGGTATGACTGTCAGAATGACTTTCTGGCTGGTTCAAAATCTTCTCTGTCCCTTTTGACAGTAAAACTGCCTTCAATTTTTTTATCACTGCTGTCATAATTTATCATGAGCTCTGACACTTGTCCTTCAGTTAGTCTGCTTTCAGTCCGTCTTGAAGTCAGTGCCATCAGTGAAAAAAGAACTCTGTGAAAATTGAAGAACTTTAATAAGATGATTGTCCAGAAAAGATGCATGATTGTGTTCAGGTATATTCATAAACAGTTCAGCTGAGAAACTAAATTTTGCCATATGAGCATACATGAAACTGGAATAGTGCTTTGGCATGAGTATGCTCATACTTGTCTGTAGAGAAGTAAACATGGTGCAAGATATCTCGCAACTGGGGTAGAATGAGGTGAGGATATAGCTTACATAGACATTTGAATATGGGAAAAGGTTTTGAGGTTACAAGTTATTATTTGCATAAAAAAAGTTCCAGTACTTACTGGCTTATCTTTCAGAGCTGTGGACTCTAGATCCGATATCTTGAGTTCACTGTCAGTCCGCAACTTGTCATTTAGCTGTCCCTTTTCGAAAAAACAACAACAGCAACAACAACAACAAAAAACACATACAAAAATGTACACTAAAATAAAATAAAACTGTTGTTTTCAGCTGAACGCAGGCACGAAAGGTGTCTACAGGGTCCAGTACACTGGTGAATTGCTGAAGATGCTCATACCATGCATACAGAAGCAGGTGCTGCCTCCTGTGGATCGTCTGGGGATTGTCGGTGATCTCTTTGCTTTGGTGAGTTGATACATCAAGAATGTAATTTGTTCGTTCAATACAAATCACATTCAAAATATGTGTGCATGCACGTATACGTGAGCATATGGCATATGCTCTTGTATACACACAATATGCAACATGCACACACATGTGTATTATACATGTGCACGCACACATAGACATCAGCTTACTAGACTTGATAACTTGAGTTCATTATCAGACTTTTAACTTGTCATTTCACTGTCAGTTCACTAAGGTTTGGTATCTTGAGTTCAGTCTCAGTCCATAGCATAAAATTGCCATGTTTGCTGACCTTTAATGCTGTCAGTCATTCTGGTGGTGTTTGGGTAATATTTTTTATATACCCCCCCCCCCCCCCCTGGTGGTGTTAGGGTAGATACCCTCCCACTGGTGATGCTTAGGGTAATCTCTTGAGATCTCTCTCCCCCTCCTGTTTTAAGACCTTGCCAGCATGTAGGGTTTCGCATGAATTCAAGAAATCTGTCAGGTCATACCTGGCAGATTTGGATGGAGTGCATAAAAATTTTTTTTGAATGCAGTGAATCCCTCCTGAACAAATGCTGGCAAATTCTAGCAAAATTATTTTCCAGCAGTTAAAGCAGTGACACAGTACAGTAGTGTTCTGTCAGTTTCCCATTTCTGACAGAGATGGATGACCTGACTGTTGCTGCATCCTGTAAGCTTCCCCAGAGACTACACTGAGTACAGGATTAGATGATGATGAGAGTGGTGCTTGTTCATGGGAAAGTTTCAGACCTCAAGTATTTTACCTGTTGCAGTGCCAGGTGGGCTTGGTGTCATCGACGGAGCTGCTGGGGGTGGTGAAAGCTTTCTCAGGGGAGAGTAACTATACAGTGTGGAAGGAGTTGTTGACCAACCTGTCTGAAATGGCTCAGCTGCTTGAATACGCTGATGTCACCTCTCCCTTCCAAAAGTTCATATGTCAACTACTCCAGCAAATTTACCAAGAAGTCGGTTTGGAACAATCCAAGAATGAAAGTAAGATGAAGTTCTGATCTGCCCAAATTTTCGTTCCTGTTTGCTTGGATTATTCTTTGTTTGTATCATTATTATTATTATTGTTTTCATTTTTGTTCGATATTTGTTGATATTTACTAACTTAGTATCAGTGTGCTGCCAGTAAAAAACTGAACATAAAACAGTTGTCAAGATTAAACACAAATTTAGACTTAATATCATTTTAAAAAAAATTATCCTGGCAAATTATCCAAGGGATTTGCATCACTCTGTAATTCAGATTATGTATTGATCAGAAAGAGACATTGGGCATTTTAATGTTTAACTCGATCGCTTCGTGCCGGAAGAAAATCTCCGTCACTTCCGTTTACTGCTTGGATACGTGACGTGATTTATCGACGGGGACATTCGTATTTTTTTTTCACGTCAGAAGCGTCAGTTATTGGGAAAAATCACTGGGAATCGAAACTAGGGTATGTTTACAGCCAGTTATTTACCTTAGACCGTTTGTGGCAATGTGAAACAAAGACAAAAGTAGCCTTTTTTCAGCGCTACCCGCGACATGCAAATTTCGCAAATGGTGTCAAGGAAAGCAAGTCGAACCTCACAATTCTGTAAATATTTTGTGCTCTGGAGCAACTGTATGCAAAAAGTGACAACTACCAGTAATCTTGTGATTTGAAACATCCATGGCATGGAAATTATGTTCTGGACTTCATCTAAAACTGTTTCACAGTGTGTGTTCATATCCATCAAAAAAAAAAAAAAATTACCCCCTTTTGGATACCTATTTGGATACCTCATCATTTACAAGTACACGGAATACCATAAATAAAGTAAGATTATTTGTAAAGATCTAATCCTGGTCTTTCTGTATCACTTTACTTTCTTTGTCTACTTTATTTGGTTGTTTTCTATATTTTTTTAAAATGTGCTAAAAATCCTCCGAATTGAGGGGGCAGAATGACCCTGAAGACTGCGACTCGATTGAGTTAAAGCATTTACTCCTGAAAGCAAAGTTTAAGCGTGATTGAGCATGGCTGCCAGATGGAAAGGTGACCAGACTGCCTTGGTTTGAAAACACCAGCTCTGTCCATCCAGCTGTAAAAGGGGGCACCTGACCCTTTTTAAGAACCAGGTATGGGAATTCTCAGATCTGCTGTTTTCGGTGGAAACAAAGTTTCTTAGCAAAAAGAAAACAAACAAACAAACAAAAATTCTGAGTTTCTTGGACTCTCAAGAAAAGAGAAAAGAAATATTTGTATCTCTACCAAGCCAGAATTTTTAAAATGGGCTGCTTCCTACAACCGGTAGTCTGCCTGTTACAGCCAACAGTCACACCACTACAACCATCAGTTATATTGCTACAACCAGCGGTCACACACATCTACACCAGTCACACCACTACAACAGTCATCCCACTACAACCATCAGTTATACTGCTACAACCAACTGTCACACCACTACGTCACACCTCCATCACACTACACAGTCACACCACTACAACAGTCACACCACTACAACCATCAGTTATACTGCTACAACCAACCGTCACACCCCTACACCAGTCACACCACTACAACAGTCACACCACTACAACCATCAGTTATACTGCTACAACCAACCGTCACACCCCTACACCAGTCACACCACTACAACAATCACACCACTACACCAGTCACACCACTACAACCATCAGTTATACTGCTACAACCAACCGTCACACCCCTACACTAGTCACATGAGTTCATGCCAACTCAGGCTCTCTTAGTTTAAGAGATTTTTGCCTTGAAGAATATCCCACGTTTGAGCGACTAGGAAGATAAAGCAACATAGGAGAGGAGACGGTTATTAACCTCATGATGCAGGGTCTGAGAGACGTTGAGGTTTCTAACACCACTCTTCCAATGACTGCACAGGCTACTGGGAAAAGAACTTTCATTGACGAGAAATAAGATAACAAGATAACAAGATTTTATTTTAGCCTAGTACACAGACACAAGGAAAATGTTTTTGCTATGCATACAGTCACACTCACACCTCACAACAATAACAGTATTCCACATCATAAAAGACAAATTTGTCAGTCATCCACGGAATCGAAGAAACACACACACACACACCCACACACACCCACACACACACACACACACACACCCACACACACCACACACACACACACACACACACACACACCCCACACACACACACACACACACACACACACCACACACTCACTCACACTCACACACACACACACGCACGCACACCACACACACCACACACACACACACCACGCTCACACTCACACCACCACACACACACACAACACACACACACACCACGGCGCCCAAATCCGAGACACCTTAGCTGGCCACTTTTGGTTCTGCCCTTCCAGCTAATTAACAGCGCGCGCATCTGTCCATCCCCTTCCACTCTCCACACCACCCTCACCCATCCCGTGGCAAGGCACAGGCACGCATTGAAGTATAGGCCTACAGATTGACTTAGATTCGAGTAGGCCTACTCTGTGCCAATATCGGTCACTTCCTACACTCAGTCCCTCCCGAAAGATCGCAGCAGTTGCAAAGCACTGCTGTAGAGTGATGGACTCTGATCAAACCTGCCTGGCTAAAAATAACACTCACAGGCGATGTCGACTGGCAGAAAGGTAGTAACTAGATCGTATGAGTTTAACCCTTTGACTCCCGCACCATGTCCGTTAGCATTCAACATTGTCAACCATGCTAGCAAAGCAAAAAACTTAATCCTTTGACTCCCTCACCCTGTCCAACAGCTTCCTGCAGAGGCATCACATCTTTGATCATATCTTTCTGTATTGGTTGGGAAAAAAAGCATAGATGTAATGTACAGTCACAAGAAATTGACTGCAGTTTGCAAAAGCTATCCTGTGTGCAGATCACGTGATTTCAAAGCTACGAGAACTGGTGGTGACCTTTCTGGGTTCGTGCGGAGAGGAGAGCGTGGTGAAGCATGCCATGGATGCCTTCAGCAGTCACGTGGATGGAACGCGTCTCATTCCCAGTGACATGCGCAGAGCGGTCAGTTGTGTTGGTTATTTCCACTGCCTCCATCTTGCCATGTAGCCTCAAACCTGGGATGTGTGTATTATGGATAAAGCACCTCAGCTAGAAACCCTGCTTTGATTCCTGGATGGATGGGTATCTTTTCTTCCCTGTCTACTACACCTTGAATGATGGTCTGGGTGTTTGTCTTTTGGATGAGATAATAAATTGAGATCTTGTGTGCTGCATGTGCTGAATGCACTTTGACCCAAGCTGCCATGGAATTTGGCAAATAACAGAAACTATCTGCCAAAGTATTTTTCTCAAAAATAAGGTATTTTTCATACATACAAAAATTCTGGAGAAAAATAATTGTACATACATTTTCTTTAAACAAAAAAGTATTTCTACCTGTGTTAGTTAAGAAATTCATCCTGAATATTTAAGCTGAAGTCGGTTCAGTTCTCTGGGTCATGAGTATAAACTGGAGACTGATCTGTCTCCATTTGTCTTTTCATGATAATAATGTTGATGCTCTCTTTTCATGCTGTCTTGATTGCACTGGGCAAATGTATGTTGGTTGGAGATTGTGTTGGGCCAGAAGATGCATTTGATGAAAAATAAGTGTGTGTGTATCTGTTCTCACAAAATCATCAATAGGTTGCATTTTGCAGATTTTTAGTGACACATATCATAATGAAACAGACTGAATTGTACTTTGCACATTTTTAGTTTTCACTTACCAGAAAAAAAGGTATTTTGCACATTTTTAGGTTTACATAAAAAACACACTATACTTTTGCATTTTGCACATTTTCTGATTTCACATACCAGGGAGCATTTTGCACATTTTCAGTTTCAAATACCAGACAAAAGATACAGACTCTGAAGTTTAGACTGATACCAAATTTATTTCTTTGTGGTAAAATATATTGGAAATATTTGTGTTTGAAAGTCTGTAAATGCAGAATCATCCATTATGAGAAAACAAGCTTCAGAGATGTTGATCAAATAGTCTGTTAATGTTCTAAGCAACAGTGTATATATGAATGAAACTTGATAAGAATTTGTGATTAGATAAAATACAATTTACAGTTTTGATATATGTAATATACTTATGTGCCCTTTGCTCGTACATTTCACCTATCAAAATTGTATTGTTGGCATTCAAAACAGCAAAATAAGCGTAAGGTGTCTTTTCTTAATGCCAAAGCCTATTCTTTTTTTTTTATTAAAACATATGAACAAGAAATAATAGAGAAGACAGCTATTCACCTAAAATTGCAAAAATGCCAGTTTTTACCTATCTGGTCCCAGATCATCTTTCCCGGCCATGGCTGTTCATTCCGTTCCCTTTAGTTGGGAGGAAACTCTCCGCCGTACGGAGGAATGTGTTATCTTGACCCAGCCCGCCTGCTTGGCCTACAGCACGCTGGCCGGTTGTAAGATTAGTGTGTGCCAATACTGCATAAGACTGCTGCCGCGCTATTTGGCGAATCACACACACCACTGTCGGCGGTATGCTGATAGCTGACCGGTGCGAAGTTCACTAAAACATGGTTGTTGTTTATACGTGTACACACACATTTCTACATGAAGCTAACGTCCCAGCTTTTGTCGTCAGTTGGTAGATCTTAAAACAAGCTTTCCATGCATACCAAACACGCCCGGTGGAGAGACAGAACGTTCATGTTTCTGTTCGAGAAATTGAAGCAGACAATTAATGCTAGTGATCAACCGTTATACCACTACAACAAACTTATCCGTTTTTCAACCGGTGCTACATCATGCAGTTTACTTTTCTCAGGGTAACACGCGCCATCCCGACAAAGAGCAAAGTGTCTACTGCTACAATGTTAAGACAAACAACCAGTCTCACCTTCGTCTTCTGTGGAAAAGCGCATTCTCTTGGCTTGCCTGAAAGTTGTTAGTCCAACCACGAACAGCATCACCAAACACCATTTTTTTCACACACCTCAGCGTTATCATACACACGTTACTGTTTCTCACATATCACAGAAACCATTCGTGAGGCTAGGCAGAAAATCACATGAACATAATCCTCGAATAATTCCCCTACACGTCTGTCAAAACCTTGTGTGTGTCAAAACTATTTTTCCGTGCTTTATACAAACCGAACATCACAAAAAATGAAGCGTGCCTAGCCCGTGCAAGTAACAACAAAGAAGGCGGAATTCTTGCACACGGTGGCGGCAGCGCCTGGAGTGCAGGGTCAGAGCAGGCTCAGTGCCAGAGTGGCCCAGCACTGGCATCCAACTAAAGGGAACGATTTCAGCGAAACTAGCCGCCGTGGGCCTCCAGTTCAGTCTGGGCAATGATCAGTGATGTGACAACAAGCCACAAATTTTGAATATAATATGTATTACTCTGTTTATCATTCAGTCATGTAGTGGGCTGTTTCGATTCATTACAGTGATAATTTATGTTATTATGGATTGATGTGTACTTGACCATACATGCAGAATGGTAACAAAAGATGTTCGATTCTGAATGATAATAGAGGTGTGCAATGTTCTTTCATAATTTAACAGGTGTACATGACAGTCATGGCACATGGCAACATGGAACACTACACTAAGCTGAAGCAGGTAAGCAGATTGTCTTTCAGGGCCTCTTTCAATATAGATAGCATCCCCATCTTCTGAAATTTCTATGCTGAATATTTAAACTTTTCTGTCACTCGCTTTTGTTTCTGCCACACCTCTTTGCTTTCTGCCATGTCCTCTCTCATTTTTCCATAAAGCCTTGCATGCTTTCTGTCTGTTAGGATTTACAACTTGACATTCAATTCATTGCATTTTTAGCTCTAAGGAAACATAAACGGCTTTGTAGCAATTTTAGATATTGTAGTCCAGTTTTTATATGTTTTTGTGTACTTGATTATGTTAATGCTCTTGTATTCAGCTTTTTTCTATCCCGTCGGTGATAGATTGGACAGAATGGCCAGTGCCAGGGCATATCAGTGTTTGCATGAATGCGTGATACATGCACTTTATTTTCTTTTCCAGGGCTATATTTTACAAGTGTCAATGATGTGTTCAGGTGTGTGTGTGTGTTTTGTTTGAGATGGTTATATCCGTCAGGGGAGGAGTGGCAGAATGGCTCAGACATTCACCTTCCAGTAACTAAAATCAAAGTTCCAGGGTTCATTCCCCATTGAGGCCTTGACTTTTCTCGGTAGTTTGACTGGAAAATCAGACTGAACTTACAATCCTTGGGGAAAGGATGAAAAGCAAGTTGGACCTGTATGCCTTCTGGCTGTGCATGCTTGAGATGCCACGACAATTGAATTTGTGAAGAGCACGACATTCACCTGGCTGGCCTGATATAAAACATTGGAAGATAGGATCATTTCCCAGATCCCTCCCCTTGGAGGCCATTTAGCCTTTTTGCCTTCATAAAGTCTTGGTTTAAAAAAAAAAAGGGTGACACTGCATGGGAACGCACGGCACACAAATCCGAGATACTTTAGTTGGCCACTTTCTGCTGGCTATTAATAGCATGGGGGCACAAAGACGCTACATTGATGGACTTTGGTCGACCCTGCCTGGCTAAAAATAGCACTGGCAGGCGACGCCGGCTCGCAATTAAAGGGTGTCAGAATGGCTGGGAAAATGCAGCCGTGAACGGGAAGAGCAGCCCAAGTTTCACATGGTAAATCCATTGTGACAAAAACAAATGAATATGAATATGAATGAATATGATATATGACATGGAGCTGCCAGTTGGGGTTTAAATAATAATTGTAATGGTTCCCAGGCATCAGCGCTTGTAAGTACTAACCAGACTTAGTGTTGATTTTGTTATCTGATGACAGCCAATGTCTTCAACTTGAAGTGGTTGTCAGCTATGCTTAAACACTATGTCAGATAACTTTTAGAGCAAATCGTAACAAAATGTTACAAGAAAAAAGTAATGTGACAGCTGTTACTGAATTTTCAGACTTTTACGCTGATAAAAACTATTTAGTGCTTCAACAGTTTAAAAATAAACTGTTGCAGTCAGAATTGGTATTTATCTCTTTATCTTTAACTTAATGAAGACGTGCTTAAATGGACCCCAGAAATTTCCTGACGCACTATTTTTAGCAGTTTTACAAAAATTCTGAGCCCCTTGTATTTGCAATAAAGACATAAAGTTATACATTTTTAGAAAGCTCTTTATGTCTACTTTTTAAAAATGAAACCAACTTGTATGAGTAATGCAGGTAAAATTTCCAAAATGTCAGGTCAAAATGCCATGTAAATGCAAAAAATAAAAAAAGGTCTGGTCATATTTACACATGCAACATTATAAAATCTGTTCATTGTCAAATATTTTCCTACCTTTAGTGTCTTTTTGGGTCAAATGGTGGCAGGAGAAGCTTTGAACTGCAAAATTTCAGTCAGTTTGATCCTTTTCACAGTCACTTATGCCACAAGATAAAAAAAGATTATCAGTCACAGTCGCTAACGGTACGGCAAAAACAAGCCCAATTCAGATAAAGAAAAGTGTTGGCAGATAGTCTAAGGGAAGGAACTGTGTAGTGGAAGGTTTCAACTTGATGACTGGTTGATTTCCCTTGAATAGCAAGGCCGATTCACACTGAAAAATTAGTAACGTTTGATGACTGGTTGATTTCCCTTGAATAGCAAGGCCGATTCACACAGTGAAAAATTAGTAACGTCCGCGGCTTCCCTGGAAGTGGCACATCATTTATGACATCACAGACGGCCGCTTCCTTGGAAGCGGCACAGCGTTATTGAGCTAATGAAGTTTCTGCACAAAAAAGTTTGCAGTATGCTGTTGTTGATGGTATCTGAAAGAAGAAATCAAAAATGCTTTAGAATGAGAGTACATATTCATTTCATAGAAGAACAGTTGCAGATTTTCAGCCAGATCAGTATCTTACATACATGAAGAAAAGTTGTGGATCAGTTTAACATTATAATCATGTTACGTTTTTCAAAATAACAGAATCTTGAAATTGTTCGTCTTGAACTTGTGTAGGACTATTGTTCAAATTCTAACACAGATTAATTTAAAAGTTTTCAGAATCCTAATGTTCTCCAAGATGGTCTAGAATTTTCATTGTCTGTTAGTACAATGTATAATTTCACTTAATAGTAGGCTTTTGTGAGCTACCCATCGTAGACCAAATGGTTAATGATATCTGTCATCTCCTGCTCATCAAAACATTAGGAAAGTTTTGACGTTGATTTTTCCTCCTGAAGATCTGTGTATTTATTCTTTGTTGTCTTTTCATGCATGCTTGACAAACTGGGTAAAAAATTTTGCTTGTCTTGTTTTTTTTTATATATTTATATGCTCATTCTATTTTTTTATGGTTTTGGTTCCTGTTTACTTGAACACTGGCAGTGACATTGGTTTAGATTACAAATTCATTTTGCTTTGTTTGCTAGCTGCACACATCTACAGATTCTGTCGAAGAGATGAATTCCATTGCTGGCTCCTTTGGATGTTCTCAGAACCCTGATATTCTTCAAGATGCTCTGGAGTTTTTAGTATCTGTGAGTACATTGTATGATTTTATTTAAGACAATGCATTTGTGAGGGACCTGTCTTAGACCACTTGTGAAACAGATGCCCAAAGGTTAAGGATGGTCCCCCATGTTATGGTGAGGGGAGTGATGGTTGATCAGTGAAGGGGGAGTGAATTTATAGAAACAGTACTGTTGTATGGATGCGAAGCTTGGACAGTCAATAAACAAAGTCAGAACAAGAATGAGGCAGCTGAAATGTAGTTTCTGAGAACAATGTTAAGAGTTCCATGGACAATAAAGAAAACAAACGAGACAGTCTTGAAAGAAGCAAATACAGAAAGAACATTAATGAAGATATTCAGGAAAAGACCAGTAACATTCCAGGACATTTTATGAGATGAGAAATTTGAGCACTTAGTCACAACGGGAAAACTAGAGGGAAGAAGAGCGCCAGTTAGAACCAGGGAGAAAGTATTAGACAGTTCTACAGAGTGGATGGGGACAGATAGGGTAAGTAATATATTTGCAATGACAAAAGATAGATTCGTATTGAAGGCCACAATCGTAAACAATCATGCAGTGTGGCATGTGATGATGATGATGATGATGATGATGATGAATCCTTGAGTAATAAAGTTTTCTGAAGTCTGAAGTCTGTAAACCTGATTGATGTTTGGTTGCTTATATAAACATGAAAACACCTATAATGTAACATGAAAACACCCATCATGTACAGACCCCTGCCGCCTTGGCAAGGTAAAAAGAAAAAAAGGCTTAACACATAGCAGTCCTGTCATATATTTGAGTGTATGTAGAAGTTGCAGTCCACAAAACATTGAAAAAAGAGGTTATCTAATCTTGCGACTAATGTGTCATCATGAAGGAATGTTGGGATGCTGAGGCAGCCAGGGCCTTGCGTCTGTGTTTGGGAGTGGGGCAACAAGTATGTCAGGCATACTGAAGTGGTCCATTCTTATATAATTATTATCTGGTTTTTCCCCAAGAAACTTCAGTGATAACCTCCTTCCAGGGTACCTTGGAAAATGGGTCTTTTGACATGTGTGTCGTGGCAGTTGATGTGACCAGATCAAGCATGTCTGCGAAGTGTGAAGATACGTGTGAATGTTTTTGAAAGTGTCAGGTTGTGGGAGAAAGTGAGTGAGTGAGTGAGAGAGAGAGAGAGAGAGAGTGTGTGTGTGTGTGTGTGTGTGTGTGTGTGTGTGTGTGAGTGAGTGTGTGTGTGTGTGTGTGTGTGTGTTGTGTGAGAGTGAGTGAGTGAGTGTGTGTGTGTGTGTGTGGAGTGAGTGAGTGTGTGTGTGTGTGTGTGTGTGTGTGTGGTGTGTGTGTGTGTGTGTGTGTGTGTGTGTGTGTGTGTGTGTGTGTGTGTGAGAGAGAGAGAGAAAGAGAGAACTGCAATGTGTGTTTTCAACTTAATGTATGTTCTACCAGGATGCAGTGAGGTCGCAAGACAGCCCTGTTGCCATTGGTCGCCTCAGTGCCAAGTCCGCCAAGGGCAGACAATTGGCATGGGCTTTCTTCAAGAAGAACTACAAGATGCTGTACCAGCGTTACTCTTCCAGCATGCTGCTTGCCCGATTGGTCAAGGTAGGTCATGTGATGTGTGTCATAAGGATCTTGTCTAGGGCTTTTTGGAAGGATGAAGGAAAGTTGTGTGTGTGTATGTGTGTGTTTGTGTGTGTGTGTGTGTGTGTGTGTTTATGTATGTGTGTGAGTGTGGTGTACGTGTTTGAGTGCTTTCTGTTACTTGAAATCATCGTGTTTCATAAAGTGTTGGATATACTGTATTAGTATACTTCATAATTAGTGTTTGTTTTGGATAACAGACTGAACTGGTTTTTTGGTTATTTTGCTTTCATGTTTCGGCATAGCACATATTTTTTTTACAGAGGATTAGTAGCACACAGCCTCATGTGTATACTGAGAAAGAATAATGATAAAAAAAAGGCCACCCAGAGGCTCTCATTTCTAAGGAAAAACAAGAGAAACCTTAGGCATACATTTTGTCCAGGGTACCACTACCAGTATGTATTGTGTGTGTGTGTGTGTATTTATGTGTGCATGTGTGTGTGTGAGAGAGAGAG
Source organism: Monoplex corrugatus (assembly GCA_030674185.1). NCBI lineage: Eukaryota > Metazoa > Mollusca > Gastropoda > Littorinimorpha > Ranellidae > Monoplex > Monoplex corrugatus. The sequence continues at coordinate 87,156,966 of CM060306.1, forward strand.
AGAGAGAAACTTGTCAGTTGGTCAGTTGTTTGTGTGTGCTAGCACACATGATTATTTTTATTCATTCATTTATTTTTCACATGTATGTGTATATAGGCAGAAAATGTGAAGTTTATGTACAGACATCTTGTAAAAATAAAACAGAAATGGATGACTTGGATTATGTGACAAAGAAAATTAGATTGTGTAAAAACAGAATACAATTTGTTGCAAATGGAAACAAAATAATATGATTTCTCTGTTTGCAGACCACTACTGTGGACTTTGCCTCTGAAGACATGGCAAGAGAGATAGAGGTAAAACATATTTATGAAACAGGTGAAATCTGAATCACTTGAGCATTTGAAACTAGTCCAGCTTCTGTAGTGGGGGGTGGAGAATGGGGACGGACATTATGCACACGGCTTCCAGAGCATCAGACTGTGAATGAGTACCTGATGTCTTCTTTGTCAGACTTTGGGAAAAATGAAGCAGATTGAGAGAAAAGATGATTGTTGTTTGATGCCCTGAAAAAAGTTGAGGTCTCTACCATATCAAAGGTCTCTACCATATCACTCTCTTAAAGAATTATAGGAAACCGTTTACCCTTTTTATACCCCCCATCCCCCCAAAAAGAAAAAAACCCCAATAACAATCTAAACAACCTAATAACAGCAAACATTAAGTACTTTTTCTTACCTGCCTTTACTACTTCTGTGCCTGTAATAACCATAAGCACTCTGCATCTTTTTTAGAGGATCTCAAAACATAACCTTGTACAGTCTCTATCTCTGTGGGGTTTTCTTTTTATTTAATAATTCATCATCTGTTTTGGTTTTCCTCTTTATTTGTTTTAATTTGTTCAATTGTGTATTTTTCTTCTGAACGTGTTCCTGTATTATCTGTACTCTGGTGAAAACCCAAAGATCGAAAACTAGTAGGTTGCTGTTGTGTGATTAGTTAGTTTCCACTGTCCCATTAGTTTTTATTGTCTGTTTTTGCATTGGTGTAATACCTCCTTTTCATATTAAATAAGAAAAGCCCTGTTTCATAACTGATGTAGTTGATGCTTGTTTCCATTGCCACAGGATTTCTTCAAGGAGCATCCAGCCCCATCAGCAGAGAGAACGATTCAGCAGTCATGTGAGAAGATTCGTATCAATGCTCAGTGGCTGAAAAGAGAGAAGGATAATGTCCGCTCCATGCTGGAGAAGTTGGTTTCCTGTAAGGGTTTGTGTGCATCAGTGTATGAATGGAAAAGTGATATAACTTCACATTAGTGTGGCTGTACTTGCCATTGTTAAACTGCACTGCAGGCCTGAGCCTGCACACATAAAATACACACATATAAATACACATCCGTCTAATATCACTCATAGTGAAAAGATGTTGAAGAATGAATGAACGATATAAATACACACACGCACACACAAAGCATACACACACACACAAAGTGCAACAGACACACACAGACAGACAGACAGACACACACACACACACACACACGACACACACACACACACACATACACACACACACACACACACACACACACACACACACACACACACACACACACACACACACACACACACACACAAAATAATGTGAGTACTTAATATTCCATCAAGCAACACACTGGACCATTTGAAGATATTCTGACATCAGTTAAGAAAAGAAAACTGTTTGTATGGCTATGTAACATGATCCAGTGGACCTGCTAAACAGTCCCCAGGAACTGTTGAGGGGGAGAGTGTGAGAGGAAGTTAAAAAACCAAAAACAAAACAAAAACCAGGAAAATGATGGACTGACATCATTGCAGAATGGAAGAAAAATCATTTTTAGAGACCCAGGCTTTGGCAAACAACCAATAGAGCAGGTGAACAGTTCTGAAGTGTGGTGACACAGTACTTCTGCTCATTGCCATTACACCAGGAGACCAGCTCTCAAAATAAAGTTGTCTGCAAAATGTCTACAGGCCCATACACAGGTAGTTTGCTTTGGCCACATCTGCCACAACAAAGATTGCGTTTCGAGGGACACTGCTGGCGTAGCAAAGAGGAACTGGTAGGAGATGTTCTCTGCGGAGACCCAGTCACGGCAAACAAAGACCAGGACGTCCAAAGAAGACCTTCATCGACCAACTGATCGATGATACGGGCTGTCAGTATGATGAACTACCTAATGCAATGTCTGACAAGAGAGGGATAGAGGAAACATGTCATGGATAGCCGAGCAAGCTTGACATTGAACTGAACTGAACATCTGCCTCAGCAGTCAAAGATTCATGCAGACCTATGGGATATGGCTTGTGTCCTGATCTGCGTCTCCATAAAGACACACAGCACCCCAGTTTGTCTTCCCAGAGTAAAAGGAGAAAAAGACCACAACACACAAACACATTCACATACATGTAATAATGTTGGTGTTTAATACTAGGACCACAGTCTCACATACACACACACACACACACAAATTTAGGTATTTAATGCTATACACACACATGCATGCACACACACAAACACACACACACACACACACACACACACACACACACACACACACACACACACACACACAGTGTTGGTATTTAACACTAGACGCACACACACACATGTAAATTTTATGTATGGTTTATCAGGATGCAGTGATATCATTTGAAAGAGATTTAGACTCAGGCTCTAAGTTTTGCTTATCCTTGATTGCTCTTAACATTTATTTCTGATAGTGTGTCCATTTCAGAAGAAAAAGTGATGCAGGACGGCCAGAGGAGCAAGACAGACTGTCCAATGTGGCAATGGAACTGGCAGAGAAGTGGATTAAAGAGAAGATTGTGGTGCTGATGGAGACGTGAATGGAGGAGGATGCATATTGAGTATTGGGTTGAAAGGATACATTTCTTGAATAGTAGAAGAGGATGAAATTTCTGGAACAATGGCAGATGATACAAGTCTAGAATAATAGAACAGGATACTTTTCTAAAACGGCAGAAGAACATACATTTCTTGACTTGTGGAAAGCAGATGCATCTTAAGAAGGGTAGACGAGGATTTGATTGATTGATTAATTTATTTGTATTATGGCTTTTTATTTTCTGACTGTAAAGACAGTGACGCAGTGCAACAGTGTTTTGTCAGTGTTCCATGTCCTGTCATAGAATACATTTGTAGAAGTGTGAAGGAAGATACATTTCTAGAAAAGTGGAGGAGGATACATTTCTTTAAGAGTGGAAGGGGATACATCTCGAGTAGAGCAGCAGAGGATACATTTCTTGAAATGAATATTAGAAGATAGAAGAGAAATTTTCGTTTTGGACAGATGAAATACTTTGTTGATTAATCAGTTAATTAATTTGAGTATATGTCATAGAATATTATGCTGTTTAGAAGTTGTTGGAATATTTTATGGTAGAAATTGTGTTCATGTAGACTTTGAATGTTTGAGTGTTTAGATGAAGTTTTATGCACTGTTCAAGACACATTGTCCTTACTGAAGTGAATGACGGGCACAAAGATGTTGGAGTACACCTGAAGAATAAGTGAAAGAGTAAACACACAAAGATGTGAGAGTACACATGAAGAATGCTATGACCAACACAAAGATGTTAAAGTACTCGTGAAGAATGCTATGACCATCACATAGATATCAAAGTACACATAACGCTATGACCAACACAAAGATGTCAAAGTAGACATGAATGCTATGACCAACACAAAGATGTCAAAGTAGACATGAAGAACGCTGTCGTAAAAAATGTATCAATTCTGTGAAGATCGAATATGGTATAAGTGTGTATGATGCATCAGAAATGCAATGGAATATGAATGACTTACAGAGGGCAACATTGTCTTTGAATGTGGATGTAATTCCTGCAGCTATATGTACCAGATGACATTTATATTGTTTGTGTAAAAGTAACTTTCAAGCGTTGGCTTAAAGTAATTTGAGCATGCTATGTTTACATGTGCGCAGGAATGAGAGAGCATGAGGGTATGTGTTAGTTTATGCAAGGATTCCTAAACCAGTCACTGTATTAAGCCAGTCAACCATTTGGCAATACCATGTACTAAGTAATATATGCATCACATTAAATTTGCATGAGTCCATAATGAATTGTTTTGTCTTTTTTTTTCTCTGTAGTAGACACTAACACTGTTCTTTTGTATTTGGTTACCGTTTTTGATAACAAATACATTTTCTGACACATTTGTGTTTATGTTGCTTTCGTAATTGTTTGGTTTATACAAAACAGCAGTGTAGCTGAGGCGCTTAAAGAACCCTGAAAAGGTGCATTGTATGTGCCAAATTAGCCCTTTTGTGTGGGATCATCAATTGAATTAGCTACATATTTTTATGTATATTCTGTATATTATGTATTTTCTTGTATCACATAGTGCATAAATCTTTCACCAGTGCTGTGTTGAAGTATGATGATGTCTTCATCATGAGAAGTCTGTTTCAAACTTTATCGTTTGATTATAACTGTTTTGAACTTTATCATTTGGTTATAATTACAAAATTCATGCTCAGATACATTGTGCTTGTACTGAGAAATTCATCTCCTTTTTATTCTCTGAATGTCTCGAGTCCTTTGCCATGTTATGCAGTGATTGACATTGCTACCAGTGCTTTCTGATTTTGCTGTAGATAAAAATACTGCTTTTTGCAAAAGCGTAAATGCTGGCTTTTATACACCACTTTTTTTTTCTGCTAGTCTTTGGAACCTGATTTGCTGGTAAATGAAATAGAATACTTAGTTTGATCTCTTCACCACCTTCTTGTTTTATCGGCCTATGGAAAAGAAAACAATAAATGAGCCAAATGAAGGATGTATTGTGTGCGTCATGTTATGTGTCATACAAGGGTTTGTAGTGGCTTGTTTTTGTCATGTGCTCAATCCACATGCAGTAGGGCTATAGATTTATCAAAATATGAGAGATGATTCGTACAAATATGCTTGCTGTAAAGATGTCAGTAAACGTGAAATAACCCACTGCTGAAGTTTTGTAAGACCAGAACTGCTAAAAGTAGACATACAGGAACAGAAGTTTTTGAATAAAAAATATGTTTATTAAGGGAAAATTGTATTAACAGTCTGATGTCAAGATCACAAGCAACTTCATTGTATAACATGTGCCCTAGTAAACCTAAAGATCTAGAGATGATGTCATGATTTAGTGCAGGAAACAATGTGGTTGTTGGGAGTTTTTCATCTTCTGTGTTTGTTGGCTGTAATTCCTACATACTTTCACATATATGAGTGTATGGCCATTTTTTGATCACGCAATAGAAGCAGTCATATGTCATTTTTGGGGGTGTACATTCTGGGTATGTTTGTGTTTCCATGAGCTGCCAGTACACCATTTCCATGAGCTGTCAGTATACCATAGATATTTTTAAGTGAGCTGCCAAACACTGACATGGATTATAGGATCTTAAATGTGCATATTTGATGTTCTGTGTGTGTATTTGGAGGGGAGGAGGTGTTGATGAGACACAGAAGGATCTCCATTCCTGTTTTTGATGAGCTTTGGGACCAGCATTTTGAGGCTGGTGCCCTTCTCCTCTCCCTTGTTTGTGTTACCTTTCCCCAGCTTTGAAGACAGCCCGGTATCCATTCACAGTTGTAGACAGGAGGCCATGCAAACTCCTGCAGACAGATTAGCAGGGGAGTGTTCTACCTCTGTGCCAAGCAGGCCCCTGCTGTAGAAGGTATGTGGGTTAGGTGGGGGATATGAACTCTGAAAAGAGGTGAAAAGACATCTATTTCTGAGTATTCTGATACATTAAGAAATTTATATTATCATAACGGATGCTTTCATAAGTAATGAAATCAGAAAGAAATAATCTGTATTGTTATTCTGGTATGCTGAGAAATATGTTGCCCATGAAACGTGCTTCCTGTTTGTTATATATGCAGCAAGTATTTTTTCTTCTTCTTTTTTTTTTGCATTCAAATATCCATCAACAATGGATATTATGGTTTATTTGCAGCATTGAAATTTATTATGGAATGGAAAGTGTTTGCTTTAGTGTGTGTGTGTATGTGTGTGTGTGTGTGTGTGTGTGTATCGAATTCACTTATATGGAGAAAGACGTGCATGTGCATACTTGTCAGATAACGCCTTTTGTGTTTCTTATATAAGATCTATTCAGTGATGTACATACATTTTTTTTTAAATAAACCATTTAAGCTGTAGAATAACTGACATTGCACATGTTGGTGCCTTACATGTGTATGTGTGAGCACGCATGTTATGTTGATTGAAGATAAATGTAGCAAACATGTAAACGCTCAAGAAAAGGAAATTTGAAATGTGGCCTGACCAGTTCAGGTCTCCCCAGCACAGCTTCAACATGTGTCCCCGTGCTAATAGTAGTAGTAGTAGCTGAGGGCTGGCTCATAGCCTAGGCCTTCTGGCCTTTTAACGCCCTATCTTTTTTGTTTTACGCTTTCTTCTTCGGGGTCTGAAAAGCATGCCTTAATATTCATACTTGAGCAAATCTGCTTCAGTCTATTATTTTAAATAAAATTTTGAATTCTGCGTCATCGTCCAGGAAATTTTTGAATTTGTTAATGCTGTTAGTAAATTTAATTTCAAAAGGAATTTTATTCCACAATTTAACAATTCTGTTAGAAAACAAAATGCTCTTGTGTTAGTATATCTGTGTTTAACAAATATTTTACCTTCAGCATTTCTTGTTATACTAGCTTGTGGAAAGGAAAAAATTGTTTCAACTGATAGCTTATCCATCCCATTCATTATTTTGTATACCTGTATTAAATCCCCCCTAACCCTCCTACCTTTCAGTGAATGAAGTTTTAAAAACTTGCCTTTCTTCATAACTCATATTTTTACACTCTATAAGCAACCTAGTTGCCCTTCTTTTTTTTACATTTTCAATCATTTTTGACTGTCTTATCAAATACGGATTCCAAACAACACTTGCGTATTCTAAATGTGGTCTAACAAAAGCCTTATACAACATTAAAAATGTATGTTTATTTATGTACAAAAATGTTCTTTTGATAATTCCTATCATCTGGTTAGCCTTATTTGCTACTCTTTTAATGTGCAGGTCAAAGGATAATTCACTATCAAATGTAACTCCCAAGTCTTTCTCCGTTTCACACACACTAATTTTCTGTACATCGTTTCCAATTTTCATGAAATACTCTCGTCTAATATTCTTCTTACCAACATGCATTACATGGCATTTTGAAACATTAAAATATAAATTCCAAGTATCTGACCAGTTTTGTAGTATTAGCAAGTCCTGTTGAATTAAATTAACATTGGCAACCTTGTCATATAGTTTTGTATCGTCAGCAAAAATTTTGAAAGTACAGTGCAGTGAATCAGGTAAGTCATTTATAAATACTGTAAACAAGATTGACCCAGTACACTGCCCTAAGGGATCCCGCTTTTTACTTTTGTTTCTTCTGATTCAGCATTTCCTACCTTTACCCTCTGCTTTCGATCATACAAAAAATTTTGGATCCATTTGAGTGTATTTCCTGTAATACCATAAGATGCTAATTTTATGAGCAGTCTTTCGTGAGGTACAGAATCAAAAGCTTTTCTAAAATCAAGATACACGATATCAAAGGGGTCCCCATTGTCCATCATATTGGTGAAATCCTCCATAACTTCTAATAACTGGGTTACACAGGATCTTTTCCCTCTAAATCCATGTTGACATTTTGCATACAATTTATTACTTTCAAAGTGAGAAATGATACAATCTCTTACTAGTGATTCCAGTACTTTACAAACAATACAAGTTAAACTTACAGGTCTATAGTTCCCAGCGTCACTCCTATTTCCTTTCTTAAACAAGGCTTTAACATCGGCTGTTTTCCAATCCTTTGGTAACTCACCTGATTCTAAGGACTTATTAAATAATATACAAAGTGGCTTTGCAAGTTCTTTACTTACTTCCTTTAGTATCCTAGGTAATATCAAATCTGGTCCTTTAGCTTTATTCGGGTTTAGTTCCTGTAACTTTTTTTCTACCGCAGTTGGAGTAACTCTGATATCACATAATGATATACCATTTGACTTTGAATTTTCTATTAAATCTGGTAATGTACTGATATCTTCTGTTGTAAAAACACTTGCAAAAAATTTATTTAAAACTTCAGCTTTGTCTTTATCTGTAACAACCAGTTTTCCATCATTGGTTTTTAAGGGGCTAATACCTGTATTAGCTTTTGTCCTTTCTTGTACATATTTCCAAAATTTTTTCGGGTTACTTTTACTTTCCTTAGCAATATTTTTCTCATACTCTTTTCTGGTTTTCTTCAACAATTTGGCACATTCATTTCTTACTGTTATATATCTATCATAATCACTACCTTTTTTGGTTCTCAAATATCTTTTATATGTATTATACTTCTTTTTAATTTTCCTCAGAGCCTTTTTATCTAACCATATAGGTCTGAAATGTTTATAATTACTAACTTTAACTTTTGGGACACATTCCTCAACACCATCATTTAACACTTTTTTTTATCATACCCCAAGCACTCTCAACATCCATATTGACCAAGTCACTCCAATCTTCATCCTTCACAATATTATTAAGTTTTCTGTAATCACCCTTATTAAAATCATACTTGTATTTGTCTACTATAGGTGCATTATACATTGAGACATACAATTTGAATTTCAATACGTTGTGGTCACTTTTACCAACCGGTTGTAAGTGCTCTATATCTGAGATTAAGTTTTCTTCATTTACTAGTACCCAGTCATCCAGAGAAGGAATTTGTCCTTTCCTTCTTCGAGTAGGTTCTGATACCTTTTGAATTAAAAATGCATCACGTAAATTCTCAATTATTTTGTCACTTTTATCACCTCTCCACTCTCCATCCCAACCAACATTTGGAAAGTTAAAGTCACCAACAATACAAATCTTATCATACTTATTAAGTTTATCAGATTTTAAAACATCAAACAGCTTTTTGTCATTTTCTACTGTGCTTGTATTAGGACTTCGATATATACATCCTAACAATACTTCTTCACCATTAGCACCACTAAAAGAGCACCACACACTTTCTTCAAGGTCTTCATTATTTAACTCTTCACACTCTCTTGCATTCAACCTTTTTTCAGTATATAATACAACTCCCCTTTGGGGATTTTTTGACACAAACATATCAAAATTAGGAAAAGAATATTGATTCTCAATAAAATCTCTCACATTCTTCGGCTTGATTTCTGTCAGCCCAATCACACTTGGTTTTAAATCATCTAATGCCGGGGGTTCTTTCAGTATAAATAAGTAGTACCCCCACTTTCTGGAAATTCTGTTCTAGAAGTTTCCTCTTTTCTGTCGCTCTCTTTGTTTCTGCCTTGGTCCTTTGCTTTCTGTCATTTCTGCCTATCATTTTCTGCCTTGCTGGTCCATTCACCAGTATGTGTTCAATAAAGTCTTGCGCACTTTTTCTTAGGATTGATAATTGGGTACATGTATTAAGTGCATTTTTGTCTCTAGGGAGGTGAGATATGTGGAAACAATTTTAGGTCATTTATGCCTGTTTTATATATGTTTTGGTGTCCTTAGGTACGCTTAAATTTGTCTTCAGGTGTGTTTTTTAAATCCCCTGTGCGATAAATTGGTCGGAGTTGTCAGTGCTGGGGGAATGTCCTTAGATTATGTGTGCAAATGCATTGATATATGTGCTTAAATTTTTTTTCTTTTTTCCTGTTCAAGGTTTGCATGTTTTGAACTGGTTGTCGTCCTGATATGGCTGTATGCAGTCGACTGGGCTTTAAACAACAATAACCATAACAATAGGCTTCAACACCAAGATGAGACTGTACCGTACCTGTATCCCTTTCCACCCAACTTTACAGCTCAGAATTTTGGAGGATGACAAACAGCATCTTGTCCTTTCCGTCTTTCTTTTCAAAAACTAAATGTGGGTACGCTTGTGTGTGTGTGTGTGTGTGAGTGTGTGTGTGTGTGTGTGTGTGTGTGTGTGTGTGTGTGTGTGTGTGTACACGCACACATGCATCTCTTCATCATACAGAATGAAATCTTAAGCAAAAAACAGCAGATTTATTCACACAGAAATGCCCATGTCACCTATTCCATTTGCACTGGTCAGCTGTAATATCCTAATAGTCCAGGATGTATTTTCATTGTATGAGTATACACAGTATACGAGGAAATTTCTTTGTAGAGTCAATATAACACAAAAATATACAAGAATGCATTGTACATTTATACACTTCCTGTTTTTTCTTCTTCAGATTTACATCGGTATCGTTGACGTACAGCGAATAATATGAACACATATCTATATACACAGACAAACATCAAGTGGACATGCACACTCTCACGCATACACACACACACACATGTGCATACACATGCGCATGTACACACATACATAATTGATCAATTATTTAAAGGCTGTAATTCAATGAACAATTGAACAGGGCACATTGCTTTAAAGAATGTAGTCTTCTTCGAAGTCCTGAACAGATAAAGTTTTTCAAGTAGGCTACAGTACAGGGTGGATGTCTTTTCATTGCGGTACCTGCTGAACTGAACTTGGAAAACTATTGTTGGATAGAGAGACTGACTTTCATACCTATTTTTCAGCAACTCTGGCAAACTTTGAAGCATTGTAGTGGGAGGAGGGGGAATTGATCATGCAGTGTCATGTTTTACATGCTTTCCATCCTTTTTTTCCTTTCTTTTCCTGTTTTGTCATCCCTAAAAGTAATCATAATGACCATATAGAGATGTTGTCTGTTTCTTTGTGTGTATTTGTGTGCGCATGTATGACAAAAACATGTTGCACGTTGGCACGGTTTTCTCATATTAAGTTTGTCAGAAACGTAGACTGCTGAGCATGTGTGAGTCTGTAAGTTTGGAATTCATGGCATGAAGGTCAAAGTCACAATGGTGTCCAAATTGGCATTTTTTCAGAGAGGATGTGTGAAGAGCACTTTCTCTGAAACTTTTCAGAAGAGTTAAACTGTGTGTTCACTGTTGTGGCATCCTACCATTATCCTCACTTACTGTAAAGTTTTATTTCATCAACTGCTGCTTCTAGGTCACACTAACCTTGAGAAGTTGGCTACAAAATGTGTATTTTCTGTAACAGTTTTTGTACAGAAAGGGAGATAGTTACAATGGATCCATCATCCTAGAGTGCAGATTGTATTCATACCTGAACATTGTCATAAAGTGGGAAGCTGTAAGCCCACTGTGCATGTGACTGCCAGACAGATCATAAGCTACCTTAAGAACAGGCAGTACGTCATTCCTGAGACACTGGTAAGGTTCTGATGGAGGAAAATAATTCTAGCTTGGCGACAGTCGCATGTAAATTTCAAGAAATAAATCACTTTAATTGCACTAGAAATTTGCGTAATATTAAACCAATTTTTTCTGCCCCTTGCATTCTGTGACCACTTTTCACAAGGCTGTAATGGTTCGAGAAGCATTTAACCAAAAAATTATATGGATTTAAAGTGAGAGGCAGACCACTGAAAACCTAAATTGACCTTCTGAAAGAGACCTTGACCTTTACATGGCATTTCTCCACTTCAGGCTTCCCACCTCAATGCTAACCATCAACTCTTTTTCCCCCTGCAACATCTATGATGGTATAAACACAGATGAAGGAAGAAAGATAATGGTGCATGAGAATGGTGATGTTAGTGATGATGTCACAGTTCCAGTTTTAGACTGTAACAGTCATGTACTCAAGATTTCCTTTCGTGATATGTCCTGGGGATGATCAGGAGAGATAGGCACCTACAGTGTTGGTCAGGACATTTGAACAATACCTTCACTGATGCATCTACGAAGTGAATAAGACTAGAATGTGTGGCCAGTAATGTGGTCTTCCTTTCAGATGCCCTCTGTGATTTTTAGGCTCTAGAAATGACAAGCCTCCCCCCCCCCCTCCACCATGTGACCAAGGCCTTCCAGCAGGTCCTAAAAACTACAACAAAGTAGTCCTCCAGTGGACTTCCACTCACTGTTGGATACCGGCAAAATGAGACAGTAGACGAACTCGCAAAAAGAGAAGTCCAGAAAGATTGGCCAGACAACAGTGTCAATGTCAGTTATGTAGTACAGTGAAAAGAGGAGCATCATCATGTCACTCCTTAAGCCATGGACAGAAAAGACACCATCACCTGCCATTCAGAGAGCAGCAAGTGGTCACGATGAAACCCCAAACCAGCCACAAAAGGCTAGGAATCACGAGTTCAAACTGACACCTTCAGGAACCTGCCCCTGTGGTCAAGAGAACCATACAGCTGAACATATATTACACTGATGTCACATCTATCAAACGGATTGACAGGATACAGGGCCAAATTCATACTCTTGTGACCCATCAAAGAGAAACTCCATGACAGCCATCAGGAACTGGAAAAACAGCCACATTCATCACCAGATGTCACCTGATTATGTAGATGGTGAATTAAAGAGAAAAAAACTTCCCAGTGAGCCTGTAGCATGCTTGACTCTGGATAGGATTCAGTTAAGGTGGAAAAAAAAGGATTTGGATTGAGAATTTAAATCCACAACTTCTTTGTCATTAGTCTGTTGTGCTGCAAGCCACTGCAGTTGGTACTTTTTGAATTTATAGACAAGACCTACTTCAGCAGGTACCGAGTTTGATAAGACATCCAAAAGTGTTTTGCATTATTACAACAACTACTACTATTCAGACTATTTTCACGATGATGGTAGGCTAATTGTGTTGTGGCAATGATGATTGTGGTGATAATGAGGTCAAGCCATATGAATGTGTTCACTACTGCTATTATTGTCACTACTACTGCTACTGTGACATCTAGTACTACGCCATTACTATTACCACTAATTGATGATGATGATGATGATGATGATGATTATTAGTATTATTATCATCATCATTACTGTCTTCATCATTATCATCAATCCAAACCATACAAACTTCTTGCTTACATGCTGCCAATACGGGTCCGATTTTTGTAATTATCAGTTTGACAATGAACCATTTTCACAAAGAAAGATGTGACTACTTCTTTGGGCAATGAAAAAGTATCAAAACTGGGTAAAAACCCTTTGAACCCCTCAGAATAAGACAAGTATCAAAACTGGGTTAATTCTTTGACAACCTCTGCCAATATCGACAATGTGGAAGTCAAGCAGGTAGATATCAAGACTACCAATCAGAAGGTCCTGGGTTCAATCCGCCTAGACACCTCTACCTGGTGGGTAAAGGGTGGAGATTTTTCTGATCTCCCAGCTCAACTTGTATGCAGAACCGCCAGTTCCTGAACCACTTTCTTGTGTATAAGCAGGCAGAATATGAAATATACAAGTTAAAGATTCTGCAACTCACATCAGCTCTTGGCTTATGAAAATAAGGAAACACCCAGCATGCAAACAGTGGCAAGTTTGGAAAAATGACCTTTAGTTATTAATTTTCATGTTGGAAAATAAAGTCATTATCATCATCCACCAAGTTCCTGAGAATTGAAGTAGCACACAAAGCATTAAATGGACATTGAACAGACCACTTTTGATGATACATGCTGGGACTGAACTCGAGACACCCTGATCAGGGGCCCAACTAAGCTACACAACCTGCAGTAAATGAAGCTTTGGTCTGCATGAAGGTCGAACCCAAGTCCTCCACATTATCAGCATACCACTTAACCAACTCGGCTAACCATATAAACATTTTACTGAACAAGTCAAAAGATAGGAGTTGTATTTTTCAACAGAATGCCTATTCATATGAGCGATATTGGGCAAGGGAACAAAAACACACAATACGATATTACTAACCTACAATTATTCAAATTCAAAAAAGGAAAAATGATTAAGTGAAAAAAAGTTATATGGTGATGAAGTAATTTGCAAACATCTGTAACAGATGACTAACAGGACCCTATGTACAATTTCGGCAATGCTAAACATTAACATAACCTCATAAACAGGCCTGATAATAAAATGGACAAGATGTCAGATTTCTGATCGGAAGGTGTGGGTTCGATCCTGCCCCCGAACCGCCTGCCTGGCAAGTAAAGGATGGAGATTTTTCTGATCTTTTAGGTCAGTCTGTGTGCCAAAACCCCCTTGGTGTGTATATTCTCAAAGAGCATCAAATATGCATGTTAAAGGTACTGTCAAGGCATGTCAGTGCCTGGTGGCTTACAGAAATAGGAAAACGCCCAGATGGCAAATCCATCAGTGTATGCAAACTGTGTAGAAACATACCACTTGCATAGTGTGGGCAAAATCCTATGTATACATGCATCCAAGAAAATATGGAATGCTTAAAAAAGTCACCAAATTATTTCAATGGAACGCTCACACAGATTTGGTGAATATGATCTTAATCGAACTTTGACAATCAAATATGACATGGAGATTACAAACATTAAAAAGTAGGCAGTGAACACATATTCAACAAACAAGACAGCGCAAGATGTTGGCCAATCGGTCTTTGTTAAACGTACACAAAACACAACAAAGAAACAAATTCACTTGATTTAGGACAAAAACACTTTTTCTGATATCTTCCCTGATGTTCCATTGATCTGGAGAGGATGTAAATGTGATGTAATCATGAAGAGTTTATGAATTATCGTGAACACAATAGGTCAACACAGATTACGTTCAATCTAAACAGAATCTGCTACCAACATTTTCAACATTTGATCTAGAACTCAGTTTTAAAACAAAACGCATGTAGCATACAACTTTCTCCAAAGCCATTCCTCGAATCATCCTCTCCTCTTCTGACCTCCCAAACTTTAAGCTTTCTTTTCATGGCATTTGTTATTTTCTACCAAATGATCACTGGATATTTTTCGATTGCATTAAACTGTAATCAAGGGATCGTTACTCTTTTTTTTTAATCTCAGAAACTTGTTTAAAGAATGAACTGAACACAAGAGGTTGATATTGATTTATATTCAGTCTAAAAAAACTGATTTAAGTAGAATATGCTACCGGGATTCACAAACTCTATCTAGAACACAGCTTAAAACAAACACAACGAATAAATATTTTGCCCTAAAGTAATATAAAACAACTAGACTTAATTAATTAATTAAATTTAAGACGTTGCTAGCGAATACAGCTTATATACAGGCTTTTGCTATGATCATTTTTTATCTGCTCCATCATATGGTATCAGTGCATATGAAATTTATTCTGACTACGGAGACATATCTTGAGGCACTGAAACTGCAAAACAGTTTTTTTTTTCCAAGGTCAAACCCCTGACCTTCCAAACTCGTTTCTTTGGATGAAGAAACTTGGCAAGCCGGCATACAAAACAACATGGATTTATTTTAATGATCCGAGTAAATACACGGACAATGAAACAAATAGAAACCATAAACACATGAAAATAGAAAGAACGCATATCCAACTGACGAAATGGGAACATATGTGTTTCATTTGCTGATCTGATCTGTTATTTTTGCTCCAAATCTACTGAATGTATTTTTTTTTTTTTCTTGTCTTTTTTTTTTTTTCTTCTTTTTTTTTTTTTCTTCTTTTTTTTTTTTTCTCTTTTGTGAACACTTGACAAAGGCAAGTTGGTCAATATTTTACAATGTCTAGTTTTGTTAATTAAACACGTGATCTTATTCTATTTCCATGTGTTTTTGGTTTCCAGTTGCTTAAACGCTGACAGTCACATTGATTTTGAAGAATGAATAAATAAAATCTATGATAGACTCTTTGATTTGTATTTAGAATCAGCAAAAGCATACATTTATAAACAAATAGATAAATCTTTGAACGGATAAACAAAACGCACTACTTCACGTACATTTATAAAGAAATAAATATATAAATAAATGAATATTAATACAGTTTCTCTTCATCTAAAACTTCGAACAAAGAAGATTCGTCCTAGTCTCATTTTTTATACCTGTGTGTGTGTGTGTGTGTGCGTGCGTGCGTGCGTGCGTGCGTGTGTTCGTTCTTTAATTTAACGTCTGTTCACTATGAGTGATATTAGACAGGGGGGGGGGGGGGGGGATGGAAGATAAGAGGTGGGCGAGTTGCATTGTGGGGAGAGGGGAGACAAAGTAAAAGACATAAATAAATGGGTAAATAGAAAAATGGAACAAGATCTTAACACTAACAATTAACATTAACAATGTGAAGGAAAAATTTAACGCTAGAATACTAACTTCATAAACTTAAAGCAATACATTAACAGGACTGTGAACCAATGATTCTGAAATTTTAACTGATAAAGACTGATCAGAAGTTACGTCTTTAAAATGAGTTTCTGAATAGTTTTCTTGTGTAAATATTTTTGGTAAAAAAGAACGTAGCATTTTGCAGTAAAATAAACTGTGAAACAGTGTGAATTGTTCTCCGCAAATACACTTGATATTTTTACAATATTTTGTTTTCAACGCGTTTAGTTGAATACGAAAATGAACAGCAACAATCGATCTTGAATGATATATGGAAGAATACTGCAATTTTTTACATACATTTTGTAATGAAAGTTTTATCATTTGTTGTGTCACAAACTTTTCATTGAAATGTTCATGAAATCGAATCCATGAGGCTGATTCTAGCAAGTTGCAAGCTTCTTTTACGGAAGTTTTAATACATAATTCTATAGTATTATCAGTGTTGTGTGCACCTTGTTTAGCTGCTCTGTCTACTACTTCGTTGCCATGAAGACCAACGTGAGAAGGCACCCAGCATAAACTGATATCTATACCTTTTGTCCTTAAACGATGTATAAGATGATTTGCCTCAGTAATTAAGTCAGGCCTTGTGTCTGTATTAAATGACTGTAAGGCATATAATACAGATTTTGAATCAACAAGGAGAACCACTTTAAAAAAGACAGGTTTAAGGTCTACTAAATAATGCAACGCTTGTGTAATAGCGACTAATTCCGCTGTAAATATAGATATATTTGGCCCAAGGAAAAATGACTTTTGTATTTTAGATTTTGGAACATAATACGCTGCTCCAGCAGATTTATTTTCTAAGACTGACCCATCGGTAAAAATATGGAGGTGGGTACGGTATTTTTCATCGACGTGTTCTCTCGCTGTGCATATCGAAATGTTAATATTTTCATATTTCTTAGCATCTGTATAATCAATATCAAAAGTGGCTTTAAGCATTTCCCATGTAGGGATAGGCGTTGTGGATGGTGTCTCAGCTATTTCATCCAAATTTATGTTAGACTGTTTGACTAAGTCAGATACATAAGTTGCAACAGTCATTTGTGATGAAATGTTGCTTGCTCGTTTTGGAAAGTCAACATCAGACCTTAGTTTAATTTCCTTGCTCACAAAATTGTCCGTTTGTGAAGTAGTTCTGATTGCAAACTTTGCTGTCGCTAGCTCACGATAGCTGTTCAGAGACAGAATTCCAGCAACTTTGTACGTTTCCAGATTTGAAGCATGGGCTGGTACACCTAGTGCAATTTTAAGACTTTTGCAGTCTAAACTTTGAATCTTCTTTAGTAAATATTTGGGTGCACTGAAGAACACTTCTTGTGCATAAGATAATTTAGATCTTACAAGTGCTGTTGATAGATGGAGAAGTATGTTTGTATCCATTCCCCAGGGTAATCTACTTATTATCTTTAAAAAATTTAAGGCTTTTCTTGCTTTTGTTAAAATATAATCAAAATGGACATTCCAGTTTAATTTCGATGTTATAAAGACTCCCAGAAATTTTACAACCTGTTTGTAATGGATCGCTTCACCATGCAGCCTGAAAGTAGGCAAGTTATTTAAAGTACCACCAGGATTAAAGAGCATCATGTTAGTTTTTTCTGCTGACAACGACAGACCATTTTCTAACATGTAGTTTCCAAGACTATCTAGATCAGATTGATACAACTTCCTGATGTAATTCTGCGCTCTCTGGGGAGTTGTCTTTTTTTAAAGTAATATTCATCCAGATGCATATATCATCAGCGTACTGTACCAAAATAACACGATTTGAGAGTACTCTAGGAAGATCATATATAAGGATATTAAATAAAATAGGTGCTATCACTGAACCTTGAGGAATTCCCATGTCAAGAGATCGTGAAGAAGAATAACTTGTTCCCACTCTTGCTTGAATTGTTCTATTGGCTAGATAGGACTTAATATAATTATACATATTGCCAGATAGACCAATAGATTTCAGCTTGTACAATAAACGTTTATGCCAAACTTGATCATAAGCTTTTTTCACATCAAAAAATGTTGCTAAAAGACTTTTTCTACGGGCAAATTGTTGTTTTATCTGAGTTGTAAGTTTAACCAGGTGCTCAACTGTGGATCTCCTTTTTCTGAAACCTGCCTGGTTTACCGGAATAACGTTATTTCTATCACAGTAATGTATAAGTCTGTTTAGGATCAATCTTTCCATTAGTTTGCTTGTATGGGATGTCAAAGCAATAGGTCTGTAACTGTTTTTATTGTTTTTAGGCTTTCCTGCTTTTAATATGGGTATAACAACAGACTTTTGCCATACCTGTGGTACAGTTCCACTCACCCAGCACTTCTGAAAAATTTTATGTAAGAAAATAATATAATTTTCTGGAAGATGCTTAATCATTTCATTTGAAACTGCATTGACACCTACCGAACTCCTTTTGTTGTGTAGAGACAAGATAGTGTTTTTTAGCTCTTCTAAGGTGATCGGAGAATTAAACCATCGATCATTCTGAGGTATTGGATCAATGAAGATAGGGTTGTTAGCTGCCATTTCTCTGTAGTGTTTGCTGTTAGGAGACAACCCGTCTACTTTACTATTTTCAGCAAAGAGTTCTACAAAAGTTTCAGCTTTGTCCATGTCAGAAGGAAATTTGTGACATGTATCAATCATTATTGGACACGTGGGTAAATTGGCCCCGTTTTTCATTTGATACATTTTTGTCCAGATTTTATGGAAATCCTTAAAATCAGAAATTTCTTTGGTGCAGTATGATGCCCAATAATCTTTCTTTGCTTCAGCAATGATTTTATTACACTGGATGTTAGCTTTTTTCATTTCCATGTGATCGTCGGATTTTCTGCTTTTGATGTAGATTTTGAATTTATCTTTTTTATACTGAACTGCTTTCTCACATTCCTCTGTCCACCAAACATTACCCATACGATTATTGGACTTATAAGTTTTGAGTTTCGGGATGGAGAGGTCTGCAGCAGCTAGAACTGACTCCTGGAACTTTGAAAACATAACGTCTACATTTTCACTTTCATAATGCTTATATTCTTGATTAGCAAGAGCAGTCCGAAACAAGGACCAATCAGCGCGCACGTAATTATATTTTGGTATGATGTCAGGAGTGCTGTCTTTCATCCTGATGATGTCATAAGTTATTGTTATGATGATAGGTAAGTGATCACTTCCCAAAGTATCTTTGTGAGTGTCCCAGGTACAGCATGGTACTAATTCTGGTGATATTAGTGACAGATCGATGGCTGTTGCCCGGTGTTTGGAAACATCAGGAATTCTAGTGACACTCCCATCATTCAAAAGGTAAAGCGCACTATCAACTATATTTTCTACTAAACGATTGCTTGTAACAGTACAACAATCTTTTTCCCAAAACGGGGAGTGGGAATTAAAGTCTCCACCTATTAGCCATCTACCGTGCTGCAGATCCGGAATCGTATGCAGCCATTCTGTGTTGTGGTCATTTGGACCTGCTGGCAGGTAAACTGACAAAACGTTCAGGATGAAAGAATTACTGAATTGTACTGTGGCGGCACAAGCGTGTAAGTCTTCAGTTGATGTAAAAACTGGGAAATTATATATGTGATACTTCAACTCTTTAAGTATATATATCGCAGTGGCTACCTTCTTCCCAGGATTTCCCAAGTCATATATCGGAGGATAATAATAAATTTGGAAATTGGGAAGTTTGGTTGGGATAACATTAAGCGACTGCAAAATTAAAACTTCACACTGATTTGATGAGAGAAAATGTTCCAGGTATGCGGAATTGGTGGAAATAGATCTACAATTCCACTGCAAAATTTTGATTTGTGATTGTTGGCGCAATTTCATTGTTGGCTAGTCTCTTATGTTAAATTATTGGTTATTTGTTTGATAATCACGAAGACTTTGGTTTTCCATGTACGATAAAAATGGCCAGAAAGAAACCATTAATTACTTAGGCTACTATTGAAAGGTAGAACTAAAATGTAAGTAAAACTATGGCGAAAAGTCCTTCTAATAGAGATAAGAGGTGATTAAGAACAGAAACAAATTACAAATAAATGAAACAATGGTATACACGCCGTCAAATGTACGGAGATTATAGTCTGACTGAGTCCTTATAGTCTGACGAATTGTCAGAGATGATGTGGAAAAAGTCCTGTGCGTGTGTGTGTGTGTGTGTGTGTGTGTGTGTGTGTGTGTGTGTGTGTGTGTGTGATGTAAACAAATGCACAAGAGAGATTACAAAAATATTCTGAATTTCATATGCTTGTTTGCAGACAATATGTAATAAACAGATATAGACAAAGCAAGTGTACAATTAATTTAACGAAATTGATATCAACAGAGCAGGTGTGTACAATTCTGCATTATACTAGATAAAGGAAAAGAAAAGAAGAACGTTCTTTGGTAAACAAAAATTGTCAAGATCTACATTACACGAAGCACCTTGTATGATGATCGTGAACATACGTCCGACTTTGCAAAATTTTACAGGAGCACCTTGCTGAGGCAATGAAATTACGAGCTTGTAAGTTAGAATTTACACATTGTCAAAAACATATCACCCATAAGATTTCCCTTTCGGTGCCCCCACAAATATATTCTACATCCTGATGTGGCTGTTTCCAGGTTGAACACACAAACACTATTTCTATGTACAAAAGAATATTCTTTCCAGCTAAACAAAGCCTCATAAGGATGCAGAAAAAAAGTGTGTGTGTGTGTGTGTTTAATGATGTTTTGTATTGTTTGAACAAAGTTAAAAGAAAACATACAAATACATAATAATATTTTCGTGTCAACATATCCATTCATGTATGTAACATGTCATGTGGCTGACAAGACAGACCCGTAGGAAACAAAAATCCTGAAATAACATTAACAATACTTCACATGATAATACGATATCTGCACTGACAAAAAACAGGCATTGGTAGTTCATCAAATATACATATCTATACACTGTGTGTTTTTTGTATGTAAACCGGTTTTAAATCCAATGAATGTCATATTTCTTTAAGAGATGTGCTTGTCTTTGTACTACACTGTTTTTAAGTAACCACTAACACAATTTATCTGTAGTGTACTTTCTTTATATTCACATTTGGAAATGCTGAATTTTGCGTGGAACATAATGAGGTCCAAAACACTGTCTAATCTAAAGTATCAAATGCAAACAATACAAACATTAAAGTAATATTCACAGATCAAATCCAAACAATATAATCATTAAAGTAATATCCACAGATGTAACATTTAGACAGACATTATTCAGAATGTTCTGGAGCTGTTGCCAAAATTTGAGGGCCACTGAACATCTCCAAACCATAATGGATGCAGAAAACATTTGTGGCAGCACCAAACAACAGACAAGAGACCTTCAAGGTGGGACTTTCTAGCCTACGTACATCATTATTCCTAATGTCAAGAAATGGACACAGTCTTCATGCTATGACTAAAATGTTTCCCTTCTGAGCTTTGGTTGAGGCAAAAAAATTATGACCACAAAGGAAATCATTTAGCCTACCACTGTTTTTAATGGTAAAAACTAAAATCAAGGAACAATATTTATGCTACGAGTATAAGAACAGTAGTTTCCATCAGAGCTAACAGTACGTTACTTATCTAACAGCAAGGCCAGGAAACAATATTTGAGCTGTAATGAAACTGTTTTTCTTCTAAGCTTACAGTACATACCTGTGACTTAAGGACAAGGTAGCAAACGTCGTCATGTTATGACAAACAACATGTTTTGCACACAACTTATATTCTACAAAACTGCCGGTGGACATATTCGCAGCTGTGCCATAAAAATTTTGACCATGGAGATAAGAATTTGCAGATTTCCAGGACTAATCAAAGAACTGATGATCTTAAACAGGGCCATGAATTAGTTCGTAACATAGCTAAGCACATCATGACCTTGAAGACTGAAACTGTCTGTGACAGAGCCAAGCACATCGCGACCCTGAAGATGGGCGCCATATCTAAGCTGGTTAGGATATTGCACCTCCAAAAGTTTAGGTGGTCCAAGTTCAAAGCTAATGGATAATGAATGGATATCGCGCAGATCTGCCCATGACCGAACCCTTTCATGTGCTCATACACATGGAACATCGAATACACACATTATGTAAGTGATAAAAGGTGGTGTGGCATTCGTAAGCACAAAAACACCCAGCACGTGAGCTACCAAAGCTGGAGTATACAAACTGTGCGGTAACATAATGTTTTCACAGTGTGTGTGGGTCAAACAACGAGTATACACACTTCTGAGAAAACTTTGCCCAGAACTCCTCCTCCTCCCCCCCCCCCCCCCCACCAAAAAAAAAAAAAAAAAAGAAGGAATTTAAGGAAGCAATCTTCATGCTGTAACATCAACAATAACAACAGACTACTTCCCATCAGAGTTTATAGGCCTACTATACCATTTAATTTTAATATAAGATCATTAAACCATATCTGAGCTATGAAAACAAACATTCAGAGCCTGTGGTCCACAGTGCTGTCAGTGCAGTTGGTGTTGGTGCCCCGTGCAGGCAGAGTGGGTCTTTCACTCAAGTCCTCATTCTTCGCTCTTTGTACTCGCACAGACATCCGCCTCTGCTACAACATAGGAATACATGTATCATCAGACTCTCTGGACTCGCTGATGCGATGCGATACAATTATACACAGCAGTTCTATGAAATTTTACACGATACAAAAAACCTTCATGACCTGCTGCTGATGCTTGTTTCCCTTTTCCTTTTTTTAAATTTTTTTTATCTATGTTAAGGGTATATTCGCGCAAAGCCCATCCAGCCAGATGCTGCTTTCCAGTTGCTGTCAGGCAGACAGAACAATACTGTTACTATATAACACACCAGTTGCAACCAACTCAACAAGAGCACGTTGTACCCACCAGGTAACTGTTTTATCCCACATGGTTCAGCCTCTTGGATCGGCCAGATAAAAGCTTATCCCCCACCTCCCAACTCATACACACACCAGTCAGTTGCATGAGAGTGAACACACTGTACGATGGAGTACAGGCCTGGTATTGGCTCCAAGGTACATGTAGAGTACTGGCTTTCCCATCTGACTGCATGCATGCAAAATTTCCCTCAAGCAAAACTTGATGTGTCAGCCTCCCATCTAGCTAGCTGTGAATGGTAAACCGACTTCCTTCAAGGTTATGAAGGTTAAAGTAGCAAAACAGAGGAGGCGGGCACCGCCTTCATAATGCTGGATTAAATAAGTTGAAGCCTCTACCACCCCCTTCCCTGTGACGTCAGGGTTATGGGACAACCTGTATCTTTACTGTTCTTCAATCTCTCACACCCCCTCCTCTTTGGTATTTAACTCTTTGACTCCTGCACTCCATCTACCGACTGCATAAACTTAACCCTTTGATTTCCTCACCCCACCCACCAGCTTATGCAGGAAGATGGTGGATAGGGTGAGGTGGTCAAAGGGTTAAGATTTGCTTTGCTAGCACAGTTGACAACGCAGGATGCTGGTGGACAGGGTCCGAGAGTCAAAGGGTTAAAACATTGCTTCATATTGACTGGGAAGAGGTGTGTGGGTCTGTCTGTTTCTGTGACAATCATGTGTGTTAGCAAAATCTCAATTCTTTGGGTGTGGTAGTCAAGTGGGTAAACGTCAGTCTTCCAATCAGAAGGTCCTAGGTTCAATCCGCTTAGACATCTCCACCTGATGGACAAAAAAGGGTGGAGATTTTTTTGTCTCCTAAGTCAACATGTGCGAAGACCTGCCAGTGCCGAAACCCCCACAGCATGTATATGCATGCAGAATGTCAAATAATGCACTTAAAGATCCTGTAAGTCATGCTGCCAGTTCGTGGGTTTATGTGCAGGCTTAAGGCTCGTGCCGTGATCATTCTGGATCTTCTCCACCACATGGCACCTGTGACATTAGTGCATATGGAGTTCATTCCGAGCGCGGAGACGTCATCTTGAGAAACTGAAACTGAAACTGTAAGTCATGTCAGTGGCTGGCTTATGGATATCTGAAATGACAGAGTGAGCAGAGTGTAAATATTGTCAGAAGTTAGTATGTAAACAACAGCAAGCTTGAAAAAAAAAGGCCTTTAGCTATTGTTATATATCAATATCATTATCATTATCGTTAGCTGTTTCTTGATGGATCTATATACCAAATTTGGGTCAAAGGTTTGAACGGCTGAAGACTCGCCAGTGAACAGCTCTGGAATACCATGGTGCCAAGATCCAGGTAATACGACCAAGACATGCCTAAAATCAACACTTTCTGAGGAAGGTGAGTAAACAGCACTTTCTCAGAAACTTCTGACAATATTTACACTCTGCTCACTCTGTCATGACAGTCTATCAATGTCAAATCTAATTTAATTTGATGCCCTTCCAAGGTCACAGTAACCTTGAGGGGTAAAACATCTGAATTTTTTCCCTAATACTATTTGTATTGAAAAGCCACCATATGGAAGTCTGTGCAGTCAATTTTCTGATTATCATATCAAACCTTTAAGAATTAATTTTCTTGTAATAACATTTGCATAAAAACGAATTTTTTTCTTTAAAAAAGAGCAGCCTGAAAAGTCACTGTAGACAGTCAATGGGGTCAAGTTTCTGTCATATCAAACTTTTAAGAATGAATAATTTGTGCATACGTAAAACAGTAAACTGTTAAAGAATGCCGCAAAATACAACTGAACAACAAACATTTAATGAAACAAACACATACAAAGAAAACAAAGAGAGATAATTTTTATGTTCACAATAACCTGTACCAATCCATTTAACAATTCAGAAGAATACAAAAATCAACACAAAGTAGGCCGAATTTAAGCTATGAAAAGCTTACCATAGAAGAAGTTCCCTTTCTTTTACTTTTATGCCGTGCGATGGCGGAGTCTTTGCTTCGTAACTGCACCGGCTGGCAAGAAGAAACAAGCATCAATATGGAGACACTGGTTACTGTGGTACACATAGTTCACATGGAACAAGCTCTGGCACACAACCAACACAGCTGAAGGAATCTGGTGAGCAGTTCTTAAATGCGACAACCCAATGACTCTTCATTCACTTAAGAAAGAAGACGACAAAGAAAAAGAAAAGAAGAAGAAGAAGAAAAGAAGAAGATGTAGTGAAGAAGAAAAAGAAGAAGAAGAAGAAGAAGAAGAAGTGAAGAAGAAAAAGAAAGAAAGAAAGAAAGAAAGAAAGAAAGAAAGAAGAAGAAGAAGAAGAAGAAGAAGAAGTAAAGAAGAAAAAAAAAAAAAGAAGAAGAAGAAGGCTTTGGCACACAACTAATAGAGCTAAAGGAATCTGGTTAACTGATCACCTCAATGATTTACATCTTGTTTCTTTCTTCCTTTCTTACTTCTTTTTTTAAAATTTCTTTTCTTTTTCTTGTCATGCCAGTGAGTAAGGTTTATGTGTAAGTGTATGACTTATGATATGATCGTTTTGGATATTATCCATCACACAGTATCAGTGGCATCTGTGCACATGGAATGTTTTTCATGTGTGGAAGCACTACCTTGAGAAACTAAAAACTTTTTTTTTCATTGTATGACAAAAGAGTCATAACAAACTTCATCTGAAAGTAGGGATAGATATGACAGACATTTTTCTCTAAAAGCATGTATAAGTTCTTCATAAGTTCCCTGTTAGTTTTGCACACGAATTTTCTTCTCTCTTGTATTTTGTGATATTTTGTGATATTTTCTTCTCTTTTGCCCTACCGTCTCCCAAATACCAAATTTCGTCTCTTCTCCCCTCCTCTCCTGTTTTTTTCGCCGCATATACATGCGAGTAACAGTGTGCATGACATGTTTCAGTTTCTCTTATGGGTACCAGCTGAACACAGTTTTTCAAAACATTGCAGTTTTTTTCTCTAATGCGTGTCTGCACTTTGTTTGGCCCACACTGTGCAGGTGGCATGTTGCTGCACAGTCTGCAATCCCCATCTTTGGTGGGTGTACATACTGGGTGTTTTCATGTTTGCCATTAAGCATCAGACACTAACATGACTTACAGGATCGTTAATGTACATACTTGATGTTATCCGTGCATATACGCACACACACACAAAGGGGATTTAGGCACAAACAGGTCTGCACACATGTTGATCTGGGAGATTGGAAAAAAAACCTTTCCACCCTTTACCCCCCCCCCCCCTCTACCCATCAGACAGGAGGTGCCAGGTTGAATCAAACTCAAGACCTTACAAATGAAATCTGAAACTCACTTGATTACCGCACTGTGAAGTGGAATTCATTACATTAACAATCAAAAGGACTTACTATCGAACTGCCATCATCACATACGGCTCCGCTGTCCCTCTCGCTGTGACTGGAAGATACACTGGACCCTGCAATAATGATTAGTTTGTAAACAATATACTTCTTTTTATTCCTGTCAAGGAGTTAAGCATTCTGTTTTCACACACACACAAGCAGGCACAAATGTATTCAGGAGCATGCACGAACTCTATACATGTAAAGATGATAATGCTAGCAATACATCTTTTAATCTGTTTTTCACCAACGGAGCTTCCTGGTTGGCACAGACTTAGAGCTTCCATCTTCCAGTCTGTCTACTGGGGTTCGAGTCTATTTCGAGAAAAAAAACTGTGTTCTGCGTCTGTCCAGCCAATTGTAAATGGCTATTTGTCCCTGTTGAGGGTTAGGGAAGGTAAAACTATTAGGGAATAAGTCGTTATAGTGCAGTGGTTGATGCAACGGACCAAAGACGGGAAAATTGCGGGCTTGAATCCTCATCAGTCCTTTCAAAATCATTATGGGAATTTTAGGCCCCAATTAGCCGCAACCAACCCAGGCTCATTTACTTTATGGATGCGTATTGCTCAAACTCCTGACCAACATGGCAGGTATCCTTATTTCTCAGACCTGGTTGGCACCAGAATATATTATCACACTAAGCGTAGAGTACAGCCCTGTCACGCAGTCTCAACCCTAGATGGAACCCTACAATATCATAATTATTATCCTCACCGTCGTCATCATCACAACAATGCAGACACTGTCCCAGTTCCTGTGGCCATTGATGTGGCGTAGAAAATGGCACATAATAAAAATGAGCGAGGGAGAGGAGATGGGTACAGCACTCATAATGCTGAAACGTTGAGACATCCACCACTTCATTCCACTATGACCTTGAAGTTATAGGACAACCTTTAATTTTCAGTTTCCTTAAGTGTTTCCACGTCTGGAGTTAAGTCCACATGCACCATGCCACACAGCAAATAGCATGTGACGGAAAGATCTGACGTCTCGAATTCAATCTCAGCATGCAACGTTTAAAACTGGCCTGTTTGCTGCCCATCTTAATGTTTCATCATTCTCATGGTATCAGCTTTATTAAGTATTTTGATTTTGTAGGTCCCTCTCCCCTCACCCTCCTCATTTCAAGGCCTTTGCCAATGCATAAAGGGTTGTACAGGCTTAGGGAGTCTGCCAGATAATTGCTGACAAATTAGGATGGAGCACATATGGAACTGTCCAAGTACGACGAATCGCTCTTAAACAAAGTCTAACAAATTCCACTTCTCCATTCCCTGTGTCTATCACCACAAAAATTGATTAAGTTAGACATCAATGTCAGCTGGACAAGACTAAGTTAATTCGGTGTGCTCCGTCTGTCTTGAAATCATTTCGATAATTATATTTTTCTTGTTCTGTTGGAGACCGAAAGATTGTAATTGGTAACGACATTTTAGGTGTTATTGTTGTGTCACCTTCTGCGGTGAATATAGCGCATTTCTTTTTCCATATCAAGATACAGAAATAAGTTTCATAACCAGGAATGTTTTACACACAGCTCCGCCTCCTGTCTACAGCCCCGCTCCTTCGTGTCTATAGAAGTTAAACAGTGTGTTTTTTTCTGTTTTGTGAACTTTGTCATAATCTGACACACAGCAATGAACACTTACTCTGACTGAAGGATCGGTATCCTGACGGATCACTTGTGGTGGAGGTTATGGACTCTCGTATTAGTCCTCCCTTCTGCACACACACACACACACACACACACACACACACACACACACACACACACACACACACACACACACACACACACACACACACACACACACACACACACACAATACAAACACACACACACACACACACACAATACAAACACACACACGCACGCACACACACACACACACACACATACAAACACACACGTGCATAATTATATATACTTACAAATGCATAATTATATATACTTACAAACACATACATAATCACACATACATACATACACACACATGTATATACACACATGCATGAGTACATTCACTGATGGAAGCTGGTGAATACATTCTGGAAGACAGAGGGTTAATTCAAATTCCGCAAAATGGAACATGCAATTCTTTTGATTTAAAGACATAAACATTTCCAGAATCGGATCCGCTACAGACAAACAACGTAACGGAACATGGCACAATGCAACTATGGCCACCACCAACCACCACCACCACCACCACCATCACTGCCACTTCCCAGAACAGCAAAAACACTAATCCCACCACCACCACCACCATCACCGACAACAAAGCTACCCTTCCCACCATCACCACCACCACCACCATCACCAACAACAAAGCTATCCTCCCCACCATCACCACCACCACCACAATCACAAACAACAAAGCTACCCTCCCCACCATCACCATCACCACCACCATAACCAACAACAAAACTACCCTCCCCACCATCACCACCACCACCACCACCACCATCACCAACAACAAAGCTACCCTCCCCACCATCACCACCACCACCACCGTCACCAACAACAAAGCTACCCTCCCCACCATCACCACCACCACCACCAACAACAACAAAGCTACCCTCCCCACCATCACCACCACCACCACCATCACCAACAACAAAGCTACCCTCCCCACCATCACCATAACCATCACCAACAAGAAAGCTACCCTCCCCACCATCACACCACTACCACCACCATCACCAACAACAAAGCTACCCTCCCCACCATCACCACCACCACCACCATCACCAACAACAAAGCTATCCTCCCCACCATCACCAACAACAAAGCTACCCTCCCCACCATCACCACCACCAAAAGCACTTCCTCCATAATCACCAACAGACTGGCAAGCAGACAGATGGACAGACAGGCAGAAATCAGAAGCATACATAAAAACGCACAGACAGACACATAGGCACAAAAGAAAAAGGCAGGGATTCAAACCTTGTGTCCTTTGCCCATAGCGACCAGGTTGGTATCACTGCTGGACCGATTCCGGCGTGCGGGTCTGATCTTGTGGAAAAAGTGAGAAATCTTCTCCTGTACTGATTTACTCCTCTTGGTCTTGGTACGTAAAACTGTGTTCTGCACGACAAAATCATCAATCATCGCTTTCAGTTTCTCAAGATGGCATCTCTGCGTTCGGAATAGAGTCCAACACACATAAACACACAGACACCAGAGGTCCACTACACTGTTCTTTTTAACAGTTGCAACGACAAGACAATTTGGTTTACTGATGATATGATTTTCAACATGGTAATTGTACTAAGGTTTAACCTGCTTGCTACACGTTATGGCACAATATGCCTACTACAGTAGTTTCATAGTCAGTCATATATTTGTTGATAACGTATTTTAAAACCCTTTTGGTACCAGCGAAGATTATAATTATTTTGTGATGACATCTCAGACACCACCACTCATACAGGGAAGCAACTGCAGCTCCATAATGACAGATCTAGTCCAGTAAAAGTTGTCTTTCTTACCAAACTTTGTGTAAACTCCTTTCTTGTGAGACATTTTCTGATAAAAGCTACCTTCAACCTGGTAGTGAGTGACCATCCCCAAGCCACAGAGTCATAGAAGAAGGATGGTGAATGATCTTCAGATATGGCGATTAAGCTGGGAAATAATCCAGTCTTGTGTGTGGTACTTTAGCTCAGCGGTATGCTTATAACGCAGGGGTGGTGTGTTCAATCCTTGGGCTTGTGCGAACAAACGAGCATTCTCGAGCTTACGGACGATGCTTTTTATCAGGGCAGACCGAGGTGGCATTTGGCAAGTCCATGCAGAAAATGCTCCTCAGGTTCTATGACGGAGCCGTCAAGCGGATAACAGCTGCCCGAAATGTACCCCCTGCATTCACAAGGTAAGCCTTTTGGCCTGAGCTGTGGGTGGGATAACCCCTAGAGAAAACCAAGACGGCTGAAGCCAGAGGTATAAGGTTTGCAGTCGCCTTTTAACAAATCATGGTACCATGCAATGTATCGGAAATATCTACACGGTCAGATACATCAGACAAGAATGGCTCTTGCTCATTGAGGTCAGTTTGGGATGAAGCAGCGCTGGATCATGTGCCTCTTTCTGCATGGCAGTGAGCAGGACTGGAAGTAACAGGCACATTCACTGCCATATTTGGCCAGGCCAGGTAGACGGCGAAATGTTATTGTTATCGTTGTTTAAAGCCCAGCCGACTGCGTAGAGCCATATTTGAGCTATAACCGCTTCAAAACAGACAAAACGTCATCAGGAAAAAAACAAAACAAAACAAAAAAAAACCCCAGGAAAAATCAGTACACATATCAATGCATTTGCACACATAATTTAAGGTAATGCCCCTGGCGTTGACCACTCCGTCCAACCTACTGCACAGGAGATTTAAAAACACACCTGAATACAAATTTAACCATACCTAAGAACACCAAAAGATACATAAAAACGAGCATAAATTACCTAAAATTGCTTCCGCATATATCACCTCCCTTGGGCCAAAAATGCACTTAATACATGTGCCCAATTATCAATCCTTAGAAAAAGTGCGTAAGACTTCATCGAACACATACAGGTGAATGGACCAGCTAAGCAGAAAATGATAGGAAGAAATGACAGAAAGCAAAGGAACAAGATGGCGCAGAAAATGACGTGACAAACAAATTTTACAATTACGTGTTTGAGTTTTAAAAGTATGATTTAAGTTTCAGTGATTTTCATGTGAATGCACTTAAAAGATAATGTAAATTTCACCTGTGTTGGAAGAAGGAGAGATGACTATTCTCACCTGTTGCGTTGGCAGTTCATCCAGCTGTGAACATCTGCTGGACATTTGTGACGTCACTCGACTATCTGTGTGACTGTCCATCTGTCGTGACGTCACTCCACAAATGATGTCATCGGAACCTATTGGCTCTCGCTCTGCACCTACTGATTTGATGATGACTGTTGGGTCAGGGGGTCAGGATGGGGTTGCTGGGTGTGTGTTGGCGATTCCTGGATGTTGGGGTGGGATGGTGTTTGGGGTGTATGTGCAGAGTGAGAGGTGTGGGAGAGAGGAATGTAGGTGTTGGCTGCAGACTGTGCTCGTGTCAGTTTGGGTTTGAGGGGAGGGGGCGAGTTGTTGTTTATGTTGCTGTTGTCGTTTCCGTCCTCCTCTTCAGCTATCCTGGCTTCTGAAACAGCCGGTATGTATATTGCGTGTTACTTCAAATCTATTTGTCTGATAGGGCTACTTACCCTGCTGTAGTGCTGTGTGACCGGATGCCCTACCACTGACACATTTGACAGCTGGAATGGTTCAAACCAAAGTGCAACATGGGGTGAGATCGAGTGTCCAAGCTTGAAGTTCTGAAGGAGTGTGGCTTGCCAAAAACTGAGTGTCTATTCAGCTTCGCTGGGTTGGACATGTCTGTATGGAAGACAACCATGCCCCAAAGATGCTTCAGTGCAGATAGTAAAGCAAGGACACTAAAGCGATACAAGAAAACTTGGAAGACCAACCTCATCAGCTATGGCATCAACACCATCTGGAAAGACACAGCCGGCAACTGAATATGTTGATGACAACAATGCAGCAACTGAATATGTTGATGACAACAATGCAGCAACTGAATATGTTGATGACAATGCAACAACTGAATATGTTGATGACAACAATGCAGCAACTGAATATGTTGATGACAATGCAACAACTGAATATGTTGATGACAACAATGCAGCAACTGAATATGTTGATGACAACAATGCAGCAACTGAATATGTTGATGACAACAGTACAACAACTGAATATGTTGATGACAATGCAACAACTGATTATGTTGATGACAACAATGCAGCAACTGATTATGTTGATGACAACAATGCAGCAACTGAATATGTTGATGACAACAATGCAGCAACTGAATATGTTGATGACAACAGTACAGCAACTGAATATGTTGATGACAACAGTACAGCAACTGAATATGTTGATGACAACAATGCAGCAACTGAATATGTTGATGACAACAATGCAGCAACTGAATATGTTGATGACAACAGTACAACAACTGAATATGTTGATGACAACAGTGCAGCAACTGAATATGTTGATGACAACAGTACAGCAACTGAATATGTTGATGACAACAATGCAGCAACTGAATATGTTGATGACAACAATGCAGCAACTGAATATGTTGATGACAACAGTACAACAACTGAATATGTTGATGACAACAGTACAGCAACTGAATATGTTGATGACTACAGTACAGCAACTGAATATGTTGATGACAACAATGCAGCAACTGAATATGTTGATGACAACAGTACAGCAACTGAATATGTTGATGACAACAATGCAGCAACTGAATATGTTGATGACAACAGTGCAGCAACTGAATATGTTGATGACAACAATGCAACAACAATTATGTTGATGACAACAATGCAGCAACTGAATATGTTGATGACAACAATGCAGCAACTGAATATGTTGATGACAACAATGCAGCAACTGAATATGTTGATGACAACAATGCAGCAACTGAATATGTTGATGACAACATGCAGCAACTGAATATGTTGATGACAACAGTGCAGCAACTAACTGAATATGTTGATGACAATACAATGCAGCAACTAAATATGTTGATGACAACAGTACAGCAACTAATATGTGATGACATCAGTGCAGCAACTAAATATGTTGATGACATCAGTGCAGCAACTAAATATGTTGATGACAACAATGTAGCAACTAAATATGTTGATGACAACAATGCAGCAACTGAATATGTTGATGACAACAGTACAACAACTGAATATGTTGATGACAACAGTGCAGCAACTGAATATGTTGATGACAACAGTGCAGCAACTGAATATGTTGATGACAACAATGCAGCAACTGAATATGTTGATGACAACAGTGCAGCAACTGAATATGTTGATGACAACAATGCAGCAACTGAATATGTTGATGACAACAGTGCAGCATCTGAATATGTTGATGACAACAATGCAGCAACTGAATATGTTGATGACAACAGTGCAGCAACTGAATATGTTGATGACATCAGTGCAGCAACTAAATATGTTGATGACATCAGTGCAGCAACTAAATATGTTGATGACAACAATGTAGCAACTAAATATGTTGATGACAACAATGCAGCAACTGAATATGTTGATGACAACAGTACAACAACTGAATATGTTGATGACAACAGTGCAGCAACTGAATATGTTGATGACAACAGTGCAGCAACTGAATATGTTGATGACAACAATGCAGCAACTGAATATGTTGATGACAACAGTGCAGCAACTGAATATGTTGATGACAACAATGCAGCAACTGAATATGTTGATGACAACAGTGCAGCATCTGAATATGTTGATGACAACAATGCAGCAACTGAATATGTTGATGACAACAGTGCAGCAACTGAATATGTTGATGACAACAATGCAGCAACTAAATATGTTGATGACATCAGTGCAGCAACTAAATATGTTGATGACAACAATGCAGCAACTAAATATGTTGATGACAACAATGCAGCAACTAAATATGTTGATGACAACAATGCAGCAACTGAATATGTTGATGACAACAATGCAGCAACTAAATATGTTGATGACAACAATGTAGCAACTAAATATGTTGATGACAACAATGCAGCAACTAAATATGTTGATGACAACAATGCAGCAACTAAATATGTTGATGACAAACAATGTAGCAACTGAATATGTTGATGACAACAATGTAGCAACTGAATATGTTGATGACAACAATGTAGCAACTGAATATGTTGATGACAACAATGTAGCAACTGAATATGTTGATGACAACAATGTAGCAACTGAATATGTTGATGACAGCAGTACAACAACTAAATATGTTGATGACAACAGTGCAGCAACTGAATATGTTGATGACTACAGTGCAGCAACTGAATATGTTGATGACAGCAGTACAACAACTAAATATGTTGATGACAACAGTGCAGCAACTGAATATGTTGATGACAGCAGTACAACAACTGAATATGTTGATGACTACAGTACAACAACTGAATATGTTGATGACAGCAGTACAACAACTAAATATGTTGATGACAACAGTACAACAACTGAATATGTTGATGACAGCAGTACAACAACTAAATATGTTGATGACTACAGTACAACAACTGAATATGTTGATGACAGCAGTACAACAACTGAATATGTTGATGACTACAGTACAACAACTGAATATGTTGATGACTACAGTACAACAACTAAATATGTTGATACAACAGTACAACAACTGAATATGTTGATACAACAGTACAACAACTGAATATGTTGATGACTACAGTACAACAACTGAATATGTTGATGACAACAATGCAGCAACTAAATATGTTGATGACTACAGTACAACAACTGAATATGTTGATGACAACAGTACAACAACTAAATATGTTGATGACAGCAGTACAACAACTAAATATGTTGATGACAGCAGTACAACAACTAAATATGTTGATGACTACAGTACAACAACTGAATATGTTGATGACTACAGTACAACAACTAAATATGTTGATGACAGCAGTACAACAACTAAATATGTTGATGACAGCAGTACAACAACTGAGTATGTTGATGACAGCAGTACAACAACTAAATATGTTGATGACAGCAGTACAACAACTGAGTATGTTGATGACAGCAGTACAACAACTGAATATGTTGATGACTACAGTACAACAACTGAATATGTTGATGACTACAGTACAACAACTGAATATGTTGATGACTACAGTACAACAACTGAATATGTTGATGACAGCAGTACAACAACTGAATATGTTGATGACAGCAGTACAACAACTGAATATGTTGATACAACAGTACAACAACTGAATATGTTGATGACTACAGTACAACAACTGAATATGTTGATGACAGCAGTACAACAACTGAATATGTTAATGACAGCAGTACAACAACTGAATATGTTAATGACAGCAGTACAACAACTGAATATGTTGATGACAGCAGTACAACAACTGAATATGTTGATGACTACAGTACAACAACTGAATATGTTGATGACTACAGTACAACAACTGAATATGTTGATGATGGCATGGAAGCAACTGAATATGTTGACGAAAGCAGTGAAGACCCACACCAGGTGCTGAAGTCCAGTATGTTTACTAACCGTTGGAACGTCAG
>CM060306.1:87202644-87212644 GCA_030674185.1 Monoplex corrugatus
CCTCCAATCGGAGGATCCAGAGTTTGATCCTACTGTATAACTCCTGCCTGATGGGTAAACATTTTGCAAGGTGAACATGTGTTCAGGCCTATTAGTACCTGGACCCCTTTTGTGTGCATATGCATGCAAAACATTAAATATACATGTTTAAGTTCCTACTTTTATAACTCATGTCAGTATCCAGTGTCTTAGGCTTATGGAAACATGAAAACGCCTAGCATGCCCTCCTGTTGTAGACGGAGTATGCAGACAGTGCAGGAACATACTGTCTGCATAATATGGGCTAGACAACATGCATACATCAATCCTAGAAAAATCAGAATGGTTAAAAAAAAATGTCATTAGAAGTTTTGCATGAGCTGATGTGCTTTTTACACAAACATTTTCATTATGTGTGTGTGTGTGTGTGTGTGTGTGTTGTGGTGTGTGTGTGTGCGTGCGTACGTGCGTGTGTGTGTGTGGTGTGTGTGTGTGTGTGTGTGTGTGTGTGTGTGTGTGTGTGTAGAAGTTTCTGATCCACGTGACTTTAATATCCAAACTTGCGCATTTGCAACATCGCAACAGTCCACACATTTGACCTAGATTTGGTAAAGATCCAATCATAAAGAGTGGAGAAAATATTGCTAACACATTGTTTTGGTCACAGACAAACAGACAGACAGACAGGAAGACAGACAGGCAGACAGACAGACAGGCAGACAGACAGGCAGACAGGCAGACAGACAGACAGGCAGGCATATAGACAGACAAACAAAGACAGACAGATGGAGAGACAGACAGATGGACAGACAGACATACTTCCCTCTCTAATAGATCTTATATATCTCCCTTAGAAAATGGAGAACATCAGAAAAGCAACAGAAACAAGAAAAAAAAAGCAAACATTCACAAAAAGCCACTAGAAATTATAAACAAAACAAAAACAAATAAAACGACACCACCATCACCACCACCACCAAACCCATGGCAATAAACATTCTTCCAATAGTAATGACTAAGGGAATGAAGCAGGGCGAGTTTGATCTGTCAAGTGCAAAGCACACCAATTTACTCTGCTTCACTGACTTATAAGTGATGTCTGTCAGCTGGAATCAGCTGTATCCCCCAACCTTCCTTCTGACTTTTACTTTTGCTCTTTGTCAGTCTGTCTGTCCTTCCGTCTGTCTCATTATCAACGTCTTTGTGATTATGTGTCTTTCTGTCTGTCTCATTATCTGTCTAAGTCTTTCTGCTTGTCTGCCTTTATGTCTTGTCTCATTATCTGTCTAAGTCTTTCTGATTGCCTGCCTTTCTGTCTTGTCTCATTATCTGTCAAAGTCTTTGTGATTGTCTGCCTTTCTGTCTTGTCTCATTATCTGTCTAAGTCTTTCTGATTGCCTGCCTTTCTGTCTTGTCTCATTATCTGTCAAAGTCTTTGTGATTGTCTGCCTTTCTGTCTTGTCTCATTACCTGTCAAAGTCTTTCTGATTGCCTGCCTTTATGTCTTGTCTCATTATCTGTCAAAGTCTTTGTGATTGTCTGCCTTTATGTCTTGTCTCATTATCTGTCAAAGTCTTTCTGATTGTCTGCCTTATATCTTGTCTCATTGTCTGTCAAAGTCTTTCTGATTGTCTGCCTTTCTGTCTTGTCTCATTGTCTAAGTCTTTCTGAATCCGATTGTCTGTCTTTCTGTCCGTCTAATTTCTGTCTTGTCTCATTATCTGTCTAAGTCTTTCTGAATCTGATTGTCCGTCTTTCTGTCTGTCTCATTACTGTCTTGTTTCATTATCTGTCCTAAGTTTTTCTGAATCTGATTGTCTGTCTTTCTGTCTGTCTCATTATCTGTCTGAACTGTCTTTCTGATAGTCTTGTCTGTTTGTCTCATTATCTAAGGCTTCTGATTGTCTGGTGGCTGGCTGGCTCATTATCTAAGTCTGATAGTCTTTCGGTCTGTCTCATTATCTGTCTTTCTGGTTATCTTTCTGTCTGTCTCATTATCTGTCTTTCTGATTGTCTGTCTGCCTCATTATTTGTCTTTCTGATTGTCTATCTGTCTGTCTCATTATCTGTCTGAGCTAAGTCTTCCTGATTGACTGTCTGTCTGTCTCATTATCTGTCTGAGCTAAGTCTTCCTGATTGACTGTCTGTCTGTCTCATTATCTGTCTGAGCTAAGTCTTTCTGATTGACTGTCTATCTGTCTCATTATCTGAGCTAAGTCTTTCCGATTGACTGTCTGTCTGTCTCATTATCTGTCTGAGCTAAGTCTTCCTGATTGACTGTCTGTCTCATTATCTGTCTGAGCTGTCTTCCTGATTGACTGTCTGTCTGTCTCATTATTTGTCTGAGCCAAGTGTCTCATTATCTGTCTGAGCTAAGTCTTCCTGATTGACTGTCTGTCTGTCTCATTATCTGTCTGAGCTAAGTCTTTGATTGACTGTCTGTCTCATTATCTGCCTGAGCTAAGTTTTTCTGATTGACTGTCTGTCTGTCTCATTATCTGTCTGAACTGAGTCTTTCTGATTGACTGTCTGTCTGTCTCATTATCTGTCTGAGCTAAGTGGCCCTGTAAACTTATTTGGTTAAAGTGACATGCTGATATCACTGGAGTCATGGGTTTGACCCTCTGGCAGGCCACAGGAACTTGAAGGGTTTATACTCAGGCTCAAGGAGTCTGCAAAATAAATGTTCACATAGGTGAAGCGCATATGGAGTACAATGAATCTCCCTTGAACAAATTCTCTCTCTCTCTCTCTCTCTCTCTCTCTCTCTCTCTCTCTCTCTCTCTCTCTCTCTTCAGTAACAACTGACAATCCAACTTTGTGTCATTTCCATCTTTTCATGTTTTTATATCAATGTATACTCTCCATGGATGCTGTCGGGACGTAAAATATTTATCATACCACTATCCTAAAAAGAACAGAAATATGTTGTTGTTCTTTCTTCCTTTTCTTGTATGTCTGTCTGCCTCTCTCTCTGTCTCTGTCTGTCTGTCTGTCTGTCTCTCTCTCTCTCTCTCTTAAAGACGTAACATAAATGGAACTATGAAAGTATAATATTCATCATGAAAGATGCAAGTTTATGAATCATCCTTGTACATTTGTGTTGCACTGCATTGATTCACCCCACCTTGAAATGTTACTGTAAATGCAATGGGTTGTATCCCTTGACACAAGGGCTGTAACAGGCTATTGTCAATGAAATGTCAGTGACAAAAGTCTTCTCTCTCTCTATCTCTGTCTTTCTGTCTCTGTCTCTGTCTTCTCTCTCTCTCTCTCTCTCTCTCTCTCTCTCTCTCTCTCTCTCTTTCACCAAGCTTTCCACAACTGTGTGCGGGTCCATGGCCTAACAATCAAATTCTATCTGTCTGTCACTCTGTCTCTCTGGTCCCAAAGTAGTCTATATAAAGAAGTAACTGTTACTTGTGCAAAATATGTCTTAACACCCGTACCACCACCACTCCCCTGCTTCCCCCTCACTCCCATCCATTTGCATATGGGCAGGTGAATTTCATAATGAAACCATGTCAATGTCAATGTCAGTGTCAGTCTCTCTCTCTCTCTCTCTCTCTCTCTCTCTCTCTTTCTGCCATTACATTTCGTTATTCTTCAAATCATCTAATCCACAGAATACATATTCTGACTTTTTTCAGGGTTAGGGATGGCAAAGCTGCAAAGAAAATGTGGTAAGCACCACCCTCGTCATGATTTCACAGAGAAAAATAAGGGTCTTTTCCGTTTCATTGCTCCTCCCTGTACCCCCCCCCCCCCTCCAAGACCTCAAGCTTATAGGAACATTTTTATAATTTTTTTTTATTCAAATTGTAATAAAGTCTCTTTGTGTTTTCGGAATTTGTTGTTGTTGTGAGTTGCTAGTAAGAATAATTATGAAAATAAAAAATTATTTGTTTCTGCCCAGTATTGAGCAACGTTTTTACCTGCATTGATCCCACACCACTCATTCTAGCTCCTCAACATGCCACCGACTTTAGTTAAGGTTCATTCAGCTAAAGTCCCAATATCTATACTATATTATGTCTATATCTTTCTATATCTATATCTATATACTATCTCTCTCTTTCTTCAAAGACGACAGCAGAGGGGCATCCAAAGAGTCATGACCTGGACGCGGCCCGGCCCCCTTTAGAGTGTCTGGAGTTAGGGGCCAGAAACACTTGTTTGACGGGGGTTTCTCCTCGGAAAACCTGTCTGGGTCTCCCCAGAGTGTCTTACTAAATATATAGGCCTATGCCGTGGGCTGGGATTCAGAACTCGATACATCCTGGGATTGAACTCAATACATCATATTTTAAATCCCCGGCTCTATCTACACAGCCTGCCAGCCCGCATGTGTCGGAAGAGGAATCCACTTCTCTTCCTTGGTGTCTTGCCTACCTCTACCCTCAACAAGGTCAGTCAGGTATCATGACAGCTGGGTGGCCGACTGCAGACAAAGGGTATGCACTTTCATTGTCATGTCTTGAACCAGATTTTCGCCACTGCAGACACTTTTAAAGGGGCGTTCTACCATTTCGCTAGCCAAGCTTCTCAGGCAAAGGAGCAATATCACCAGTGCCACCGCCATAGCAGCAAACCATCATCGTCACCGTCATCATCGCCAAAAAAGACAATATCAACAGAAGCAGCGGCATCGTAGTTGTCTTGATCATCGTTGTCGTCGTCGGTGTCATCATCATCGTGTCATCGTCGTCGTTGTCATCATCAATCATCATCATCATCTACGTCGTCGTCGTCATCGTTGTCGTCATTTTCATCGTTGTCATTTTCATCGTCGTCGTCATCATCATCACCATTATCATCATTTCATCATCATCATCATCAAACACATCATCATCATCATCATCAACCATCACCATCATCTCATCATCATTGTCATCGTCGTCATCATTGTCATCGTTATCATCATCATCATCGTCAGCATCTTCATCGTCTACAACAACAATGTCAACAACCATCAAACCACATACAAGACCCACATACTAGGGATGGTAGCGATGTAGGCAGAAGAAGCGAGGTGAGTCATATCAATGTGTCTTGAGGGTCCGTCACTAGTCTCCACACCATAGACAGCGGTCTCTCCGACTCTCTCCTCATCAGATCAACACTTCTTCGTTCATGTACTGAAAATAAGGATACATCAAATTGTAACCACCCAAATGGCATCATTACCCTCCTCCTCCTCCTCATCATCATCATTCTCATTATCACCATTATCATCTCTTCTGTCCTAATATCAGCACCGATACTTCGTTGACATGTTGAAAGTCAACGTGATCTGTGAGGTGGCAAAATAGATTGATGTTTTAACAGTTTCTAATGGAGACGGTAATCAAGTAATTTAGAC
This sequence comes from Monoplex corrugatus, assembly GCA_030674185.1. Classification (NCBI taxonomy): domain Eukaryota; kingdom Metazoa; phylum Mollusca; class Gastropoda; order Littorinimorpha; family Ranellidae; genus Monoplex; species Monoplex corrugatus. The sequence goes on from CM060306.1 coordinate 87,207,986, forward strand.
AAGGGACTTGCAAGAGAAAGATCTGATTGATTTTTGTCTGGTAAGACGTGGTAGGTAAAGAGTGGAGATTTTTACGATTTCCCGGGTCAACATATTTTTAGGGAGAAGTGTGGCAGAATGGTTCAGACGTTCGCCTGCCAATTAACTAAACTCAGGTTCCAGGGTTCGCTCCCCGTAGAGGCCTTGACTTTACTCCTCAGTTTGACCGGAAAATAGTACTGAACGTCTAGTCCTTCGGAAGTGGAACGAAAAACTAGTCGGACCCGTGTGCCTTCTGGCTGCGCATGCTAAAGATCCCACGGCAGCTGATATCGTGAAGAGCAGGGCATTGCCCGGCTGCCCTGCTATAAAACAATGGAGAGACAGGTTGATTTCCCAGGTCCCTCCCCTTGAAGACCAATTAGCCTTCTTGCCTTTCTGAAGTCTTGGTAAAAAAAAAAGTGAATATGAATATGAATTTGAAGTGAAGGAGAGGGGATGGGTGCCGCCTTCATAATGCTGGCCCCGGGGAAAGTTGAGGTCTCTGCCACCTCGCTCCCTTACGACCTCAGGGTTATGGAACTGTCTAGGTAGGACCTCAGGACCTGGCCAGCTCTTGGGTTTATGTGCAGGCTTAAGGCTTGTGCCGTGATCAATCTGGATTTTCTTCATCACATGGCATCATTGACGATAGTGTAATGGAATTCATTCCGGGCCCGGAGACGTCATCTTGAGAAACAAACAAACTGAAACTGAAACTGCAGACTTGCCAGTATCTGAACAGCCTTCGTTAGTATACGTATGCAGAACATCACATACGTGCGTTAAGGATCCTGTAAGCCATATCAATGCTCGATGGTTTATGGTAACATGACAATTTTCAACATGCCGATATTAGTTTTCCTTACCGGCTTTGAGTTGTATTTGATATAGTTTCTTCCTTAATCCCGTCAGTGGTGTGGAACGGGAGAGCCTGCCGCATGTCCATATCACTATTCATAGTCTGGAGATGATCGTTCAGAGGCGCGATACCAATTTCATAGTCCTAAGAGACTGAAGAAGCCCAGTTATCACATCATATGGAAGTGAATAAAGAAGGTAAGAAAAAAGACAAGCAACATTTATCGGACGTTTTATGAGGAAAGCGAAATTAGAGCACCTGGTCACAACAAGGAAAGCTGGAGCACCAGGTACACCGAGGGAGAAAATATTGAACCGACTTGCAGGGTGGCTGATGACAGAGAGGGTGGAAGTTTTGCTTGCAGCGACAAGGGATAGATTCGTATGGAGGGCCATGATCGCCAACGCATTGTGGCAGGTCACATGATGATGATGATGACGATGATGATGATGATATGATGATGATGAGGGAAGTGAACAGTCCATTGTCTCCTCATCAGTACCAACACTGTCACGTCTATCAAGTGGAACGACAGGAGACATGGCCGACCACAACTCCTCTGACCACCAAACTCTATTGCAGCTTACAAAAACTATAAAGTTCAGAGTTTAGAGTTTATTCAGGGACCCATCCCGCTCAGACAAATCCATATGCGCTCCACCCAAATCTGCCAGCAATTATCTGGCAGGCTCTCTGAGTCTGTACAGTACAGTCTGGTGTGTCGAGTTCAATCCCCGCCCCAACATTAAAAAGACTGGCCTGTTCACTGCCGGCTTCTTAACGTTTCCTTCATTCTGGCGGAGTCAGCCTAGTATTTCAATGGTCACTTCTTCTCCAACTCCCCTTCCCTTTTCCATTTCAAGACGTTGTCAGGCACTGGGAAAAATCACATGGAGTACTTTAAAAAAAAAAAAAATCTCCGCTTTCTCCATAATCGTCTGAGAGTTATTTTTTTCATTGATTGTTTGTTGTAAGAAGGTATGACATTAATCTATGATATTCTAACGTATGTGTGTTTAGGTGTTTCGCCCAACCCAGTCTCAGACACACACAAACGCATCCTCACCCACAAACAGTTGTTTTCTTGCACGTACACATGTATGAATATACGCATACACACAAATACACGCACGCAAAAACAGTTGTATATATTGCATACACGCGCTCACACACCCACGCATGAACACAAATAGACCTATATTCAAGCGCGAACACGTATGCATGAATACGCAAGCTCTCTCTCTCTCTCTCTATCTCTCTCTCTTCCACACACACATACACACACACACGCACACACACACGCACACACACGCACACACACAACAACAACAACAACAACTCATACTAAGAGAAAATTAGACATGCAAACATACACAAGTACACACAGACACGCACACGCACATTCGCCCGCACACACACACACAACACACACACACACACACACACACACACACACACACACACACACACACCACACACACACACACACACACCCCACACAAACACACACGCGTATGCACGTACACACGCACACACACATGCACGCACACACACACACACTACATTTGTACACAAGTAAACATTACGCTTCCTCTCCCATCTACCCATCATCCACCCATATACCACCCCATCACCACCCCACATAGCGGACCGAGGAAAATTCATACAAGATTTTACTCCAGACTCCTATCAGGTTGAATCACCCAACGAGAGAGGTATCTAACAGGAAAACTTTCTCCTTGACTCCATCGTCTGAGTCTTTTTCTGTTCTGTCTGTTTGTCTGTCTGTCTTTCTTTCTTTCTTCTCTTCTTTCTTTCTTTCTTTTCTTTCTTTCTTTCTTTCTTTCTTTCTTCTTTCTTCTTCTTTCTTTCTTTTCTTTCTTTCTTTCTTTCTTTCTTTCTTTCTTTCTTTCTTTCTTTTTCAGTCTTTCTTTCATCTTTCTTTCTTTCTTTCAGCGTCTGCATTTTTTTTGGATGCATGGATGCAGGTCTTTTGCCCACACTGTGCACGCGGTATGTTGCTGCACAGTCTGCATACTCCGTCTTCGGTGAGAGGATTTCTTTTTTTTTTTTTTTTTTTCACTGATTACCATGACTTCAGTCTCTTCCTGTCTAGCTCCAGCCCTTTATTTCTGCTTTCTATTTCTATTATATTCATGTTCTGCAATTAGTGTGCATGCCGATTATTTTCATGTTTCTGTAAGCCACTGGATATGATGACTTGCTGGATCTTTAACGTGCTCACTTAATGTGCGGATGGGGTTTAGGCACTAAGAGGTCTGCACACATGTTGACCTGGGAGATCGGAAAAATCTCTACCCTTTACCCAACAGGCCAGAGGTACCTAGGCAGGATCGAACCCAAACCTCGCGATTGGAAGTCTGACGACTTACCCACTTGACCATTGCAGACACAGGATCATAAAAAACAAAAAACAAAAACAAAAAAAACAACAGCAACAAATAAATGAATAAAAGATTAGGAAAAGACAAGCAATATTTACAGGACATTTTATGAGGAAAGAGAAATTAGAGCACCAAGTCACATCAGGAAAGAATGGAGGGAAAGAGGGCACCAGGTAGACCCAGGGAGAAAATATTGGACGGACTTGCAGGGTGGCTGAGAAACAGAGGGGGTGGGAGATGCACTTGCAGCGACAAAGGATAGACTCGTATGGAGAGCCATGATCACCAAGGCCACGCGGCAGGGCACACGATGATGATGATGATGATGATGATGATGATGATGATGATGATGAATAATGATGTGTGGTGGTGGTGGTGACATTCGCACTCGTCCTTGAAATTTTTTTAAGAAATCAGTGACAAGATTTATAGTCTAATCAGTAACAAAATTTTATAATCAGTGACATGATTACCTGCGGTACTTGAAGCTTCAAATAGGGAAAATGGTTTATACCAACTCGTGAAATACATGTAATGAGTGCTCGTCTGTCTCGAGAGAAAGTGTGTCAGTAAGACTTTATCGCTGTTCTTTGTTTGCTTCCATGTTTTCTTTCCTTGCCATCTTCTTCCTTTTTTCAGTTCCGTTTCTTTTCTTTCTTTTCTTCCTTCCTCGTTTCGTCCATCCTTCTACGTATTGGGTTTTCCTTTCCTTTCTTTCTTTTTCATTCCTGTGTACTTTCTGTTAGTTCCTCTTTCTGTCTAGCTTTTCCTGGTTCTATTTCTTGATTTTTTTTTATTCTTTTCATTTCTGTCTCCGTTCCTCTTTTCTCATTTTCTTTCTTTTTATTTCATTTATTTTCTTTTTCTCTCTTCGCATGTTCGTTTATTTTTTTCTTCTTTTCTCCCTTCCTTTTTTCTCCATTTTCGCCTCCTTTTTGTTCGTTCCCTTTCTTCCATCCTTCATTTTTCCCTTTAATTCCTTTTTTCATGTTTTCTTTCTTGTTTCTTTTTCTGTTTTTGTCCTTTTCTCTCCTCCCCCCGTTATTGTTTTCCTTTATTTTTTTCTCTTCTGTCTTTTGCCTGCCGTTCTGACTTTAGTCTTTCTTTCTTTTTCTTTCTCTGTCTACCGTTTCTTCATTGAGATATACTTTCATTTCTTGTTTTTCTCCCTCTTTTTTTCTTATTCAGTCTTTTGTTTATTATGTTATCTTCACACACACACACACACACACACACACACACACACACACACACACACACCACACACACACACACGCACGCACACACGCACGCACGCACCCACGCACATACACATACACACACATACACACAAACACACACAACACAAACACAACACACACACACACACACAAC
>CM060306.1:87220144-87222644 GCA_030674185.1 Monoplex corrugatus
ATTGCTTATACATATTTTGCTACGCAATATTGATTACGCATATGTTGCTACATGATATTGCTTACACATACATGTATTTTGTTAAACAATATTGCTTGCACATATGTAGCTACACAATATTGCTTACACATATTTTGCTACACAATATTGCTTACATATATGTTGCTACACAATATTGCTTACACATATGTTGCTACACAATATTGCTTACATATATGTTGCTACACAATACTGCTTACATATATGTTGCTACACAATACTGCTTACACATATGTTGCTACACAATACTGCTTACACATATGTTGCTACACAATACTGCTTACATATATGTTGCTACACAATATTGCTTACACATATGTTGCTACACAATACTGCTTACACATATGTTGCTACACAATACTGCTTACACATATGTTGCTACACGATACTGCTTACATATATGTTGCTACACAATACTGCTTACACATATGTTGCTACACAATATTGTTTACACATATGTTGCTACACAATACTGCTTACACATATGTTGCTACACGATACTGCTTACATATATGTTGCTACACAATACTGCTTACACATATGTTGCTACACGATACTGTTTACACATATGTTGCTGCACAATATTGCTTACACATATGCTGCTACACAATATTGCTTACACATATGTTGCTACACAATACTGCTTACATATATGTTGCTACACGATACTGTTTACACATATGTTGCTACACAATACTGCTTACACATATGTTGCTACACAATATTGTTTACACATATGCTGCTACACAATACTCACTGCCTTTTACACATATGTTGCTACACAATATTGTTACACATATGTTGCTGCACAATATTGCTTACACATATGCTGCTACACAATATTGCTTACACATATGTTGCTACACAATATTGCTTACACATATGTTGCTACACAATACTGCTTACACATATGTTGCTACACAATACTGCTTACACATATGTTGCTACACAATACTGCTTACACATATGTTGCTACACAATATTGTTTACACATATGCTGCTACACAATACTGCTTACACATATGTTGCTACACAATATTGTTTACACATATGTTGCTGCACAATATTGCTTACACATATGCTGCTACACAATATTGCTTACACATATGTTGCTACACAATATTGCTTACACATATGTTGCTACACAATACTGCTTACACATATGTTGCTACACAATACTGCTTACACATATGTTGCTACACAATACTGCTTACACATATGTTGCTACACGATACTGCTTACACATATGTTGCTACACAATACTGCTTACACATATTTGCTAGACAATACTGCTTACACATATGTTGCTACACAATACTGCTTACACATATTTGCTAGACAATACTGCTTACACATATGTTGCTACACAATACTGCTTACACATATTTGCTAGACAATACTGCTTACACATATGTTGCTACACAATATTGCTTACACATATTTGCTAGACAATACTGCTTACACATATGTTGCTACACAATACTGCTTACACATATTTGCTACACAATGTTGCTTACATATATGTTGCTACACAATATTGCTTACACATATGTTGCTACACAATACTGCTTACACATATGTTGCTACACTCTCTGCCTACTTCAGCTTCAACAGCGTATGGGCCTATTGATTATGATGACGAAAATATACTTTTGTTTTTCAAGCGCTTCAATTTTTCTCGGATGCGTTTGTGCACGTTGTTCTGCGTAGACGTTATGTTCCGGCACAGTCTGCCTTCTTCGTCTTCAGTGGCACGAATACTGAATGTTTTCATGCTTCTACAAGCCGCTGGACACTGACTTACAGGATCTTTAACGTGCGGAGTTAATGTTCTGCATGAGTATATACAAGAAAGGGTCCTTAGTACTAACTGGTGTGCCCACATGTTGACTCAGGAGATGAGAAACATCTCTATCTTTTACCCACTGGGTGGAAGATACCCAGACCTTCCAATGGGAAGTCCAAGGTCTTGATCATGTGCCCTGCCGCATGGTGTTGGCGATCATGGCCCTCCACACGAATCTATCCCCTGTCCCCTGTCCCTGCAAGTACATCTCCCACCCTCTGTCTTCAGCCACCCTGCGAGTCCATCCAATACTTTCTCCCTGGGTCTACTTGGTGTTCTCTTTCCCTCCAGCTTTCCTGTTGTGACCAGGCGTTCTGATTCCCTTTTCTTCATAATATGTCTTATAAATGTTGCTCGTCTTTTCCTAATCTTCTTTAGGAATGATCTTCTTGTGTATGCCTGCTTCAAGACTGTCTCGTTTGTTTTTGTGTTTTTGTTTTGTTTGTTTTGTTTTGTTTTTTGTTTTTTGCTGTCCATAGAACTCTCAACATTCTTCTTAGAAACCACATTTCATTTGCCTCAATTCTGTTCAGACTTTGCGTGTTGACTGTCCACGCCTCACAATCGTACAACAGTATCGGTTCTATATAACATTCAAGAACTCTCTTCCTGATG
>CM060306.1:87235144-87237644 GCA_030674185.1 Monoplex corrugatus
CAATGTTTTCAATGAACATTTAACAAAACCAGTCAATAACAATGTCTTCAATGAACATTTAACAAAACCAGTCAATAACAATGTCTTCAATGAACATTTAACAAAACAGTCAATAACAATGTCTTCAATGAACATTTAACAAAACCAGTCAATAACAATGTTTTCAATGAACATTTAACAAAACCAGTCAATAACAATGTCACCAATGAACATTTAACAAAACCAGTCAATAACAATGTCACCAATGAACATTTAACAAAACCAGTCAATAACAATGTTTTCAATGAACATTTAACAAAACCAGTCAATAACAATGTCTTCAATGAACATTTAACAAAACCAGTCAATAACAATGTTTTCAATGAACATTTAACAAAACCAGTCAATAACAATGTCACCAATGAACAGTTAACAAAACCAGTTAATAACAATGTCTTCAATGAACATTAAACAAAACCAGTCAATAACAATGTCTTCAATGAACATTTAACAAAACCAGTCAATAACAACGTTTTCAATGAACATTTAACAAAACCAGTCAATAACAATGTCACCAATGAACATTTAACAAAACCAGTCAATAACAATGTTTTCAATGAACATTTAACAAAACCAGTCAACAACAATGTCTTCAATGAACATTTAACGAAACAAGTCAACAACAATGTTTTCAATGAACATTTAACAAAACCAGTCAATAACAATGTCTTCAATGAACATTTAACAAAACCAGTCGATAACAATGTTTACAATGAACATTTGACAAAACCGGTCAATAACAATGTTTTCAGTGAACATTTAACAAAACCAGTCAATAACAATGTCTTCAATGAACATTTAACGAAACAAGTCAATAACAATGTTTTCAATGAACATTTAACAAAATTGGTCGATAACAATGTCTTGAATGAATATTTTACAAAACCAGTGAATAACAATGTAGTCAATGAACATTAAACAAAACCGGTCTATGAGAATATCCTCAATCAATATTTTAACTAGCTACATACATGTTAACATCAGTGCTCATTGGAAATGTCCTCAGTTGAGATTTTGACACCGTACTCAATGTTTTCACATCGCTGCTTATTAACAATGTACTCAATGGACATTTCAAGGCTGTGCTTTGATTTCAACATAAAGAGTTCACGAGATTTAACACAGTACATAGATATTTATTCCACTGCCCACTGAAAATATCCTCGGTCGGTTTTAACATTGTGCTTACACATTTTAACATCACTTGCACTTGTATACTTCAGTTTAACATCACTCGCACAAAGACACTTTAACGTCACTGCTAACTGAGAATGTCCTCAGCCGACCTGTCAGCATTATATTTAGAAATCATAACCTCACAGCTCAAAGAAAATTCTCCCAGTCGACATTTCAACACTGCCCCAAATCGCTGCACAATGAGTCCGGCCCTCACTGGTGACAAACAAGGACAAGGAATTTTAAAAAAAGAAAAGGAAGAAGAAGAGAAAAGAAAGGGGGAGGGAGACAGGAGGAGAGGTGTGGGGAAGGTGGACTGGGTGACTGACAGGTTATGCCAGCACAAGGTGGGCAGTGAGTGGAGGGGATGGGAGTGGACTCGGGAAGATGGAAGACATCTTGATCAAATTCTTCGCTATATAGCGTACAGATATCAAGGTAATACGTTGCTTTCTGATCAACTTTTCTGCATCACTGCTGCTTCACAGAACATCGTTGATTTGCCATTTTTTGTTGCTTGCTTTGATTTGCTTTGTTTGTTTGTTTCTTTTTTTTTTTATCCGTCAACTTTCGAATAATGGTGTCCTCCCGTTCTAAGTCCTTTCGGGTCATTCATCAGATGTGACCATACTAGTATTTGAAAGCAACTGAAGAGAAAAAAAAGAAAACCAAAACAAAACAAAGAAGCAGCATTCAGAATCCATTATTAGGTGTCGGATAGTCGTACGTCAGTACTTTTTTGTATATGTGTCTGCTATGTGGTAAGTATTCATTAAAAAAGAAAAAAAGAAGAACAAAAAAACCGTGTGATGTCAACATTGTTCACTCGTATCTACTTCTATTTTCTCACTTGTCATTAACAACGGAGAAGAATATTTACATCAGCACGGAACAAAGCCTCTTTTGAATTTTGCCAGTGAGGACACTTTTGTAGGTGTTGGATCTTCGCGCGCGCGTCTGTGTGTGTGTGTGTGTGAGTGAGTGTGGTTGCGTCATTGTTTGTTTGTTTGTTTGCTTGTTTGTGTCCACAACAACTCCCTTTTGGAAGTCGTAAACTGACGACAGGCTACTGTGCTTTGGTCACGTCACCCGCCATGACACAGTCTAGGATCATCCCTCAGGGTACCCCGTATCCTGTAAAGGAGTCCCTTGCTGAGGTCGACAGATGAAGAACTAGACAAGTTACATCAAAGACTGGAAAATCCCAATATGCCTGAACTTCTTATCGCTGCACCCCAGGGACTGAGATGGCCGGTCCAGTCAGCGCTACTGCGTCCCATCAGTC
>CM060306.1:87245144-87250144 GCA_030674185.1 Monoplex corrugatus
CCAATTTCTGTCCTCATATCATGTAGACAAGACACAGGAAACAGCACAATAGCCCAAGGGGGAAAACTCCCACCAAACAAACAAAGAAATGGGTTGTTGAGTCATGTGTCAGTAGGAAGATACTTTACATTGTTCTGTTGTTATATAAAGCGATTTGCATCTCGTGTGTGAAATGCACCAACCTAATGTCCACGTTACAGGCTTTGTAATCATACTTTCACTGTTTGGCTTGCCTTTCATTCATCTCTTTTTACTTCCATGACTGACGAACGTAGTGGTCAAGTGGGTAAGATATCAGACTTCCAACGGAGGGTCTTTAGTTCGATCCTTAGTGAGTACCTCCGCCTGGAGAGGCCAGCCCGAATTTTGCATAGTAAATCTTTTGTGGAAGGGGTGAAGGTCATTCGCCGAGCAGGTTGGAGTGACACTCAGCTCCGATGTTTTTGACTGGGTTTGGAGTGTTTTTGTGACTGCCTGTGCTTGATTTTTGAGGTGCAACTGTGTGATGTATTGTGCTACAGAGTGGGGGGGTTTCTGCCCCTCCATGTCAGTGAAACTTTTTGTGTTTTGGTTTTTTGTTTTTGCTAGGGCATATTCGCTAGGCAGCCATTTTTTTTCACCGACGCTCCCTGATCGTGGTCTGCGCCGTGACCCAGTTAGGCCCGGTTGCTGTGACCTCGCTCGGTCTTGTGTGGTTGTGAGCGATACTTGTGCAGCTGGGCGCCAACAGTACACGCGTACCCAACTTCTCGCCGCTTCGCCAGCCCGACTGACTGCTGATGTCACCGCTGGGCTTCGCTTGTTGGGACTTGGACGGTGTTTGCCCCGGAAACGCCAGCGTCGAAGACGTAAACAAACTTCTGGCCCCCATCCACCCAGGGTTCGTTCTTTCCGTGGCATCGCATCCTACCTAAATGACACTCTCACCAGCGAAAAGGTGACCTCATTTCAATCCACTGACAGTTTCACAGTGTGCCTGTTTAATGCTCAGTCTGTGTGTCTGCACAACAAAGCTGACTACATTGCTGACTATGTTTTTGAACATGATTTTGATTTAGTTTTTCTTACAGAAACGTGGTTAAAAGCACGAGGCCATGAACCAAAAATTAAACAGCTAACTCCTCCTGGTTACAAAATTAAATCTTTTCCTCGTTTTTCTCTTGGTGGAGGCATTGCTGTTTTGTATAGGGATGTTTTAGAGTCATCTCTTTCTTTCAGTCAGGACTTACCCTTTCAACATTTCTCTTTTGAATCTGTAGAAGTTGTCCTCAACACCCCAGATCAGACTGTCAATTTCTCATGCCTCTACCGCCCTCCCCATAGTAGTACAAACAACTTGACTGACAGCATGTTCTACCCAGAATTTGAATCTCTGCTTGATTTTTACTCTCTCAGAAAAGGCAAACTAATCGTTTTAGGTGATTTTAATTTTCATTTTGACAATAAAAATTCTCCTCACATCAAGCGCCTTTCTCTCTCTCTGGCCAACCACTCACTTTCCCAATCCGTGAACGAGCCGACACACAAGAAAGGGCATATCCTCGATTGGGTTATCGCCCGTGACTCTGACAAGCTGCTAACTTCAACTACAATTACAAACAAACTCTCTTCCGATCACTTTGCTGTTCATGCCATTCTTAATCTTTCAAAACATCAGAGAAATAAACGTTCCGTAATTCGTAGAAATTTTAAATCTATTGACATAAATGTCTTCACCACCGAAGCAGTCAACCTTCTTTCTTCCGTCAATGATTCCACTGACCCTGCCAGTTTATATACATCTGTTCTTCGTCAGCTACTTGATAAACATGCCCCTCCTTCTACCCGTGTTTTGCCAGACCGCCCTTGTGCCCCTTGGAACACACCTGAACTTCGTGACCTTAAACGTGCAGGTCGTAGGGCCGAGCGTAAATGGCGATCTTCAAAACTTGAAATCCACCGTCAAATTTTCCAGTCTTTTCGGAATAGGTTCACCAATCTCCTCACTGAAACAAAGATCCATTATTTCTCCTCAAAGATTCTTGAAGCTAAATCCACAAAAATTCTTTTTGCCACCGTTTCCGATTTACTTGGAACCGACAAACCAAGTCCTCTGCCGTCAAACATTACTCTCGATGCTCTTCCCTCTGCTTTTTCCAAATTTTTCTCTTCCAAAATTCTTGATCTGCGAACAAAACTTGATTCAACTCCTTTTCAGTCTACGCTCCCAGATCCTCCATTCACGGGCACCTCTCTCTATTCTTTCTGCCCAGTGTCTGAAATACAAGTTTCAACCATCCTCAAGCAAATGTGTTTCAAATCGTGTGAACTTGACCCAATTCCAGCCTCTCTTTTCTCACAGATATACCCCCAACTTCTGCCGTTAATCACATCTATTATCAATTCATCCTTGACCTCTGGAGTTTTTCCATCTGAATACAAAACTGCTCTTTTCGACCACTCCTCAAGAAAAGCAACCTCGATCCTAACATCCTTAAAAATTACAGACCCGTTTCAAATCTTCCATTTCTGTCTAAGCTCCTTGAGAAAGTAGTACTACAACAATTGAATGATCATTTATCTCTAAACAATCTTAACTACCCTCATCAATCAGCCTACCGGGTAAATCACAGCACAGAAACAGCTCTTGTTCATATAGTGGATGATCTTCTTCTTGCTTCTGATGCTGGTAAAATCTCTCTGCTTACACTCCTTGATCTGTCTGCCGCTTTTGATACCATCGATCACTCAATACTACTCTATCGCCTTGAGCACACTTTCGGCATTCACGGTACCGCCCTGTCTTGGTTCTCCTCCTATCTGTCTGATCGCTTTCAATCAGTCCTTGTTAACGGGATTAAGTCCGATCCAGTTAAGCTTTCTTGTGGAGTTCCTCAGGGCTCTGTACTCGGGCCTGTCCTGTTTACCCTCTATACTTTTCCTCTTGCCAATATCATTAATCAGCATGAAATGAAACACCATTTTTATGCTGATGATACCCAACTCTACAATAGCACTAGCCCTGAAAACCTTAGTTCTCTTCTGTCGGAAGTCTCCAGCTGTTACACTGACATCCAAAATTGGATGACCCAAAATAAATTACAGTTAAACGGAGATAAAACTGAAGCCATGCTTGTAGGCACCAAAAATAAACTAGATGCTGTTTCAATCAATAACATTCAACTCGGAGACAACACCATCCCTCTTTCGAACTCTGTCAAAAACCTTGGTGTGATTCTTGATAAATCTCTTTGTATGCAGAAATTTACCACCCAGACCTGTCAATCATGCTACCCTCAGATTCGACGCATTGGCTGCATTCGCCGATTCCTTTCAACCGATGCTGCATCTAAACTAGTAACTTCCCTTGTTCTGTCACGCCTGGACTACTGCAATGCTCTTTTATCTGGCCTACCAGCTTCTCGTCTCCTTTGCCTGCAACGCTTACAAAATACAGCTGCCCGCCTCGTCCTTAGAAAGAAAAAAATTGATCATGTTAGTCCCCTCCTTCGGTCTCTGCATTGGCTTCCTGTCGCTGATAGAATCAAATACAAAATAGACACCTTATGCTATAAATCTACTCATCATTCTGCTCCATCCTATCTCTGTGACAAGATCAAAATTCGTACATCAGCTCGCACCTTGCGCTCTTCCTCTGATACTCTTACCCTACAAATTCCCAAGGTTAGACTCTTAACCGTTGGTCAGCGCTCTTTTTCTGTCTCAGGACCAGCTGCGTGGAACAATCTTCCCCTATCGCTCCGGACCACATCTACTCTTTCCGCATTTAAGTCAGGTTTGAAAACTCACCTCTTTCCACGTCAATGAATTTCTGAGGCCTTTTTCGCCGTTTTTTACTGCTATTTTTCCATTGTTCATAATTTCAGCATTGTATGGACATTTATGCCTATTTTTGACTTAATTGATTGTTTTACAAATGTTCATCTTTGAGTGCGATCCTGCGTGTGATTGGTGAGTGAGCGCGCTTTGATTTGATTTACCAAGATTTAGCGCGATATAAATATTGTAATTATTATTATTATTAAAACAGGGACTAGATAAATCAAATAGATACATAAATAATGATAATAATAATAATGATACTACTACCGTTACTACTACTACTACTACTACTACTACTACCATTACTACTACTACTACAACTACTACTTCTACTACTACTATTAATATCAACAATACTACTACTACTACTACTACCACTAAGGTGCCAAATCTTAATGTACAAACCAAATCAAAGCACACAACTAACATTAATTCACTTGCAATGACAAAAATCAAGGACACAAAACACACACATACAGGGAGGGAGAAGACAGGAGGGGAGTTGGGCGAAGGGGTGGGGTACATAGTAATGGCAGCACTAGTAATAGTAGTAGCAGTAGTAGTAGTAGCGGTAGTAGTAGTAGAAGTAGTAGTAGTAGTAGTAGTAGCAGCAGCAGCAGTAGTAGTAGTAGCTGTGGCGGCGGCGGCGGCAGCGGTGGCAGCAGCAGTAATAGTAGCAGAAATATCTCGAGCAGCAGCAGTGGTGGTGGTGTGAGTGTGTGGCAGTAGCAGTAGTAGTAGCAGAACTAGCAGCAGCAGTAGTAGAAGTAATAGTAGTAATAGAAGTATTAATAGTGGTAATGGTAGTAGTTGTAGTAGTAGTAATAGCAGGAATAGCAGCAGCAGCAGCAGCAGCAGTAGTAGTAGTAGTGGTAGTAGTAGTAGCAGCAGCATCCGCACTAGCAGAAGCAGCAGCAGCAGCAGCAGTAGTAGTAGTATTAGCAGCCGCAATAGCAACAACAGCAGCAGCAGTAGTAGTAATAGCAGTAATAGTGGTGGTGAGAGTACATGTGTGTGATGGCAGCAGTAACAACAGCACAGTATTATGAACACTCTTTACTATTACCAACCCTTGCCAAACATCCTTATTGGCTAATATTGACTTGTCAGAAAACAACAACAACAACAAATAAGATGGCGAACATAAATCATTATTGTGAACACTCTTTACTATTACC
>CM060306.1:87255144-87287644 GCA_030674185.1 Monoplex corrugatus
CGGCCCGTTTGTCACATGGGAAACCTTGAAATTCGTTGTGAACAACAAAACGCCACAATCCAGTTCAGTTCAGAGTTCAGTCCATCAAGTATATCACTATCTGAAAAGTGCGCCTTTTCAATTCCAGGCACAAAAAGCACAAGACCAAAATATTGTGAACCATACATATACTCCTAATCATAATTTAAGGGCCACTTCTTCCTTCCTCTCTAATTTTAAGTTGAAATAATTGACAATGTTTAGAATTGATTCTGTTTTATTTCATCATTTCCACACCTGTTTTGGAAAAAGAAATTAGCACAATGACCCATTAGTGAACAGCACATGCATTTAAAGGAACATCCCCCCCTTTTCAAAAAACAGAAAGTGTCAGATTTGGCCAATCTGTTTTCAATATCGCGTGTGTCCGCCCCGAGCCTGGATGCATGCTTCACAGCGCCGATGCATCGACCCCACAAGGGTACGGAGTGTGTCCTGAGGGATGGCCGCCCACTCGATCTGCAGGATGTCGACCAGCCTGGCCAGGGTGCCCGGTGGGGGGTGGTTGTCCCTGATGCGCCTCCCGAGCACATCCCAGAGGTGTTCAATTGGGTTCAGGTCAGGTGAGCACGCTGGCCAGGCCATACGGACGACTTCATGCTGCTCCAGGAAGTCGGTCACAAGGCGTGCTCGATGCGCAGGTGCATTGTCGTCCTGGAAGATGGCGCCTTGACCAAGGTCCACAAGCGCAGGCAGTGCCACGGCCGCCAGAACCTCGTCCCGGTACCGGACCCCGTTCAGGATGCCGTCAATGGGGAGCAGGGGGGTCCGGGTACCACGGCTCATGCCACCCCACACCATCACCGACCCGCCGCCGTACCGGTTATGCTCTTGGACAGTGGCGTCAGCGAACCTCTCCCCTTGACGTCGCCACACCCGAGCCCGGCCATCGTTAAAGGTCAGGGTGAACCTGGACTCATCCGAAAACAAGACCCGGGCCCACTGTTGCCTTGTCCAGGTCACGTGCTCCCTGGCCCAGGTCATGCGGCGCACTCTGTTGACCGGTGACAGCACGGGTCGGACGGCCGGTCTCCGTGACCTCAAGTTTGCCTCATGTAGCCGTCTTCTCACCGTGCTGCAGCTGATGTTAGCACCTGTTGCGTCCCTCAGCTGACCCCTCAAGGTCACCGCAGTGGATGCCCTTTCCCTCAGGACGGAGAGGGCAAGGTAGCGGTCTTGCTGTCTTGTCGTTACTCTGGGTCGACCCGTGTGACGCCTTTCCTGGACTGCTCCAGTCTCATTGAAGCGCTCCAGCAGTCTCTGGATTGTGGAATGCGACACTTCAAGTCGTCTAGCAACTTCCCGCTGCGCTAGGCCTTCATCAAGCAGAGCGAGGGCTCTCCCCCGCTGCTCATCCGTCATCCGTCGTCTTGCAAGCATGGTTAAAACGAACCAAGAACGGTCCTTTTTATCCTCGTCTGCGGGCAACTTTGGCTGGAGTAGTGTTCAAAAAGGGCTTGCCTTGCACGTGCAAAGCGAATTTTGTCGATACCTTGCCTGCGTCGTCAGAGAGACCCTGCTGAAGATTCGACAATTTCGTGTGGAAATTGTCTTCCTTGGGCCGCCCATTGCAAATCGGCAAATCCCCAAACACGTGCCAAAAGGAAACTGCAATGTTGTCTGAGCTCTTATCCATTCAGTTACGGCAACGAATTGGAGAAAAGAGTAAGAGAAAATAGGTTATTTCTCCTTTCAAAAATTGACTCAAAAACGTTCCTGGCCCTTCAATAATGACGTGTAGTATATATAAGCTACGCACAAAAAGTTAAGGATCACTATGAGAAAACAGGTGCGTAATAAACTCAGTTCGCTACTGTTATTTATTTCTCAGTCCAGCCAAATTGTTATGAATTCTTGTTCAGCTGTAAGTGGGCGATGTTGTGTTAGTGCGAAAATTGCACGGGATTCTCTACTACTGAGCTTGGCCGCAAACGGAAAAGCGGAAACTTGCGAAAAAGGACCTTGTTTTGGACCGTTCTGCCTGAACACATTGCACAAGCCAGATGGAAAAACCATTATGCACGTGCAAGCACTGCTGTTTATGTGTGAGATGCTGTCTCTTGCTTGGCTTTATAAGAAGACATTCCACCAGTAGTAGGCCTGATCTGACAATGCCTCCACGACGAAAATTGAGCGAGTTTGAGAGGGGACGAGTTGTTGCATGGTTCCAAGATGGTGTTCCCAAGCGAGAAGTGGCCAGGCGACTTCAGGTGTCCATCTCGGTCATTGTCAGACTGATTCAACGCTTCACAGCCACTGGGAGGGTCCATGAAAGACGCAGATCTGGTCGACCGAAGAAGACAAACCCACGTGAAGATCGTCTCATTGAACGACAAGCCTTGCAGACAAGAACAGCCTCTTCCAGCATCATTCGAAGGCAGCTGAGGGTGGCTACTAACATCAACATCAGCCAGCAGACCATACGGAACCGCCTTCATGGGTTTAACCTCCGTTCTCGTCGCCCAGCTGTACGGCCACGCTTAACTCCAGCCCATAGGGCAGCACGCCGCACCTTCTGCAGACGTCACGTGAGGTGGACACGTCAGCAATGGTCCCAGGTCCTGTTCAGTGATGAATCACGCTTCACCATGAACCACAACGACGGCCGACTGAGGGTCTGGAGGGGCCCAGGGCAACACTTTATTGACACCACTGTCCAAGAAAAGGTGGCCTTTGGTGGAGGTTCTGTAATGGTCTGGGGGGCCTTCAGCCTTCACCACAGAACACCCTTGTATCATGTACAGGGTAACCTGACTGGCCTCCGATACCAGGATGAGATCCTTCGACCGCTGGCTGTGCCTACACTGCAGCAGATGGGACCGACGGCTGTCTACCAGGATGACAACGCTCGCCCCCACAGGGCAAGGGTGGTCAACGACTTCCTGCAGCAGTCTGGAGTCAACAGAATGGAGTGGCCAGCATGCAGTCCCGATCTCAACCCGATTGAGAACCTCTGGGATGAGCTGGATCGCAAAGTGAGGAGCAACCACCCCCCTCCCAGGGATGCCCAACACCTCTACCAGATGCTGCAGGCTGAGTGGCAGGCGCTTCCACAGAGGATCTTCATCAACCTGGTCAACTCGATGAGGACTCGCTGCGTCGAGTGCCAGAACAGCCATGGCGGTTACACGCATTACTGAACTTTTGGGAGCATCAGAATGCCCTGTCTTGTGATTTAAATGACTTTGGGAAATCAAATTTCGATACGTACCCACTTTGATCAAATGTACACACCAAACGATTGCTCGAAATTGAAGGCAACTGTGTATCATTATCACTAAAGCATGGAATTAAATGTTTGCCAAACTTCAACGCATTGGCTTTTTTATTTTGAAAGTTATGAATTTTTGTGCAAGTGATCCTTAACTTTTTGTGCGTAGTGTATATGACCAGAAAATTGTGAACCATAATTATTGTTATACATTCTAATAGATGTTCCTGTGTCCACAGAAAGTTGACGAGTGACAGTGATCCTCCTTCACTCTGCTTGCAGTGGACAACAAGCCTCGCACATCCAGGACCCGTGTCAACACCCCAAGTCACCACAAACCGTCATTTACACGTTTCCCCACCGTCTGGTCCATCTCGTCCGATCTTCATGATGACCCGGTAAGTAACTTGACCAAAACTGGAAACTGGGGGTGGGTGGGATGGGATGGATAGAGGAAGGGTGGGGGGTTGCGAGAGGGGTAGTGAGGTGGTGAGGATCGGATCTCAACTTATCTAGGGACCAGCCTTGTGATGGCTGTGTCAATCTGTTCTCCATCTGATGACGGATTGACTCACAGCCCAATACATCATTGGCATCCAGAACACTGAAGATATTCCCCTCCTCTGTTCTGAGTCGGCCTGTGTATGTTTTTCAGGGCCGTGAGATCTCCTTGTTCTGTTCGTGTCATGGTTTCCTTGGTCTTCCTCTTTCGCGTTTTCCTTTGTGGAAAAAAGTGGCAGAATGGTTAAGACGTTAGCCTCCCAACAACTAAGTTCGCGGCTCCAGGGTTGGTTTGCTGTAGGAGGCGTCGACTTTTCTCCTTAGTTTGACCGTAAAACAAACTGGACGTCTAGCCCTTCGGAAGGGGATGGAAAAAGAGTCAGACCCGTGTACCTTCTGGCCTGCGCACCCTAAAGAATCCACGGCAGTTGAAAATCGTGAAGAGCAGGACATTCGCTCGGCTGACCTGGTAAACTATTGGTATTGGAGAAAGGTTCATTTCTCAATTCCCTTCATTTGAGACCCAATTACCAGGTAGTCTTCTTGCCTTTCTGGGGTCTTATTGGGAGAAAAAAAAGTTGCAGAGAAAACTTGGGTCAAGGGTCATTTGTCGAACAGGCTTGAGTGTAATTTAACTTAGCATCGTGTGTGTGTGTGTGTGTGTGTGTGTGTGTGTGTGTGTGTGTGTGTGTGTGTGTGTGTGTGTGTGTGTGTGTGTATGTATGTGTGTGCGTGCGTGCGTGTGTGTGTGCGTGTGTGTGTATGTGTAAGTGCGCGTGCGTGCGTTTGTGTGTGTGTGTGTGCGTGAGACAGATGACGGCTTGGGTCATGGGTCACACGCCCTATTCCTGTCCTGATTCTTCTGGTTTTATACGACAAACGCTACGAAAGCTACAAACCCAAAGCCTGTATATGAAACAGAATGGCCGAATGGAAAGAGTAAACGCACAGAAATCCAAGTTGTATTCCCATTGGACGGGTCATTTTCCCCCTCCCTCCACTACACCTTGAGCGGTGGTTTGAGTGCTAGTCTTTCAGATGACACACTAGACCGGAATGCTGTAATCGAAAAGGGGGGCTTGAGTGGGATGGGGTGTGGATGCCGGAGGCTCTTTCAGTACAGATGGCATCTGTGCTAGAAATATCCTCCTTTCTCTCATTCTCCGTTTCTTCCTTGTTCCTTTTCTTTCTATCATTTCTTCCTACGATTTCCTGCTATGCTGGTCTATTGATCTGTTTGTGTTCTGTGTAGTCTAACATGCTTTCTATTGACATCGGCTGTTGGTACAGGTATTAACTACATTTTGGCTCTAGGGAAACACGAAACGCAGAGGCAATTTTCGGTAATTTAGGCCATTTTTCATATGTTTTAGTGTCGTTAATGATCTTTATGTTCGTGTTCAGGTTTTGTTTTTTAAAACCTCATGGAGATAAATTTAAAGGAATGATCAATGCCGGTAGCCAATCTTTAGATTAGTGTGTGAATGAATTATCTGTATTTAATTTCCTTTACAGTTTTGTCAGGTCATGAAAATGTGCACGTTTTGCTATGGTTGTAGCCCTGACATAGCTCTGCGCTAGCAGCTGGGCTTTAAACAGTAATAATGATTGTAATAAAGGAAGATGCCGTAAGCAGCAATTATTTTGGGCATGTTGAAAAACTTTCGGCAGCAAAGTGGTTTTCCTTGGCAGAATTCTGCAAAAGAAAACGCCCTAAGGTAAACAAAAATAACATGCATACAGATATAGCAAAGGGAGGTGGCACCGTACGATGGCGATGTGCTTTCTCTATGAAGATCAACCCCCATTTCACATGGTAAAACTGCGTTACGTCTAAAAACGATGAACCCACTGCTATCCAATTCAATCCAGTATAGCTTGCTCGATCACAGCTACGAGAAAATTGTCCAACTGAGATTTTCTTTCCTGTTGTGAAATGTTAAGTATACAGCGCAAAATGGCACATCCTTCAAATTACGTTCATTTTTAAACATAAACGGAAGCGATCCCTAATATGTGTGCAGTGACCTGAAATGCTCCTGAAGTTTCCGAAACACTGTATCTACTATTTCCTTTTGAACTTGTTCCAGATTCGTGCGACTATGCAACCGTTCAGAGACTAATAGGCTTGTCTGCATATTACGTGTGTATGACTGATTGTTTTGATTGTTTGCTTGTTTTTCCGGCGATTGCATGTGTTTTTGTTTTCCTAGGAAAGCGAGTTTTCTACACGATTTTGCCAGGGGCAGTTCTTTTGTCGTGGACTCTTGTACTTCCATCCGTCTGTCTGTCCTTGTCTATCGACATGTCTAACCATGCATCTACTGTCTATCTTGTATGTCTGTATCTATTCACGTTTGAATCTAATAAATCATTTGGACTTTTTAATTTTTCTATTTGTCTATTTACGCATTTTGTATAAGTTTCTGCACATACAATTTTTTTTCTCACATTGTTGCAGTTTGCTGTACTGACCTCACGCCACGCCAAGATAGTAGCGTACACTCTGCATCGTAAAAAGCAGCAGCAGCAGCAGGAAGATCAAAACCAAGTAAGTCTTCCATCACGTATGTTATGGAAACCAGAAAAAAAAGTCATTAAGAAAGAGAAACTAAACAAAGAAAAACAAATAAAAAGCACGAAAAACATGTAAAATAAAAAGAAGGAATAAAAAGATGAAGAGGAAATGAAAAAGACACAAGGGAACACGAGCAAGAAAGGCAAGAAGGACAACAAGAAAAGAAGAAGAGGGAAAATAACAACAAAACAAAACAAGAACAACAACAGATAAGACATAAAACTTAGCAAGAAGAAAAGGAATAATCACAAAGTTTGCACTATAAAACAAAACAACACAAAACCACGTAAGCAAACAAGTAGAGAAGCACAAACCAAGGAGAAGAAAAGCCGACCAAAACGCAATATAAAGAAACTACATGATTATTACCATTACGCATTTGAAACCAACCGCCACAGCAGGAACATTTCGCCAAGCATGGGGGAGGGAGGGGGACTGTCCATGCGTTGCATGATTCAACAACAGCAAAAGCAAGAACAAGAAGAGCAAGAACGAGAAGAACAAAAACAAGAACAACGAGCTCATGAACAACAAGAACAAGAGCAGAACAACAAGAACAAGGACAAGAATCAAAAACAAGAACAGGAAGAACGAGAAGATGAACAAAAACAACAGCGAGGAGAAAAACAGAAAAGAGAAAGAACAAAAACAAGAACTAGAAAAACGAGAACACCAAGAAGAAGAACAATAAGAACAAGACCAAAAGCAAGAACGAAAACAACAATAATAATAGCAAGAACAAGAAGATCCCGAACAAGAACACGAAGAGCAAGAACAAGAAAAGCAAGACGAAAAAGAACCCGAAGAACAACAAGGACAATAACAAAAACAAGGACGAGAATAGCGATACTGGGAGAGCGACGCCAAAAGAAGTAACGAAAGAAGCCACGAAAAACAACGAAAACGACAACAGGCAATAACAAAAAGTACAACGTAAACAAGTAAAGAAGCAGGTACTGACGAAAAACAGAAAAATATCAAACCAAAAATGGTGAGAGCATGAAAACGATATCAACAGACTGCCGAACCACAACATCAGGAGCGCCAAGAATGTCAGGAATAAGAAAACCCACGAAGCAGAACCAGAGCAGCAAGACAAAAACCAAAAATTAGAAAAACAAAATCAAACCAAAAATGTTACACAAAATCACATCAGCGAAACTAGAAAAACAGAAGAAAAAAAAAAACATGAAGAAAAACAAAGACGACAGAAGTTAGAAAAGTAGACAAAATAACGCAACAAAGTCAACAAGAACAAGAAGAAACACGAGCAAAGCAACAAGAGCAAACGTGACGAAGTAAGAGTATAAGAACGATATCAACAGTTACCAGAACTACAACACCAAGAGCACCAACAAGAACACGAAATAAGAAAACTACTGAAAGAAGCAAAAACAAGAAGACAATAACAAAATCAACTAGGAAACAAAATCACAAATGCAGAGAACAGGAAGAGCAAAACGCAAAACAAAAATGAAAATTTAACCAAAACCAAAACAAAACACGAAATGTACTAACACGATCACCAAAATTAAGAACAAACTCTAACAAAAAACGGAAGGAGTCAAGCAAAACAAAAAACAAAAGCAACACTTAAGTTAACAAGAACCAGAAAAACACCAAATGGAAAGAAACAAGACTATAAAAGTAAAACATACGACAACAAGAATGCATGTCAAAGAAGTAAAGAAAGGAACAAACGAAGGAATACAACGAAGAAACCCCAAAGCAAAGAACCAACCAAAACAGAAAGCAATGCACATAAAAACAGGATAACAAAGAAGCAAAGGAAACAAAGCAGCGAAAACGGATTAAACATAAACGGGAAGAAAGAAACAGAGGAACAAGCAAAGGAAGAGACGGAAACAAAGAAGACGCACACGAAGAAGGAAAGCAAAAGGAAGAAACGCAGTTGGAACAACAGATACAAGTGGAAAATGAAAAGCAGAAACAAAGAATAAAACAAGCTAGAAACAAAACCATGAAAAAAAGAAAGAAGAAAACAAAGAAAAACAAAGCAGAAACAAAGAATAAAAACAAACAAAATAGGAAGACATTTACATTCAAAGATACAATCGAAGAAACAATACAGTCAAAGAAACATTGATAAACAAAAGCAAAAACCACAAAGAAATCCAGAAACAAAGAAATAAAGAACAATAATAAAAAGGAACGTGCATCATCAACAACAACAAAACTGCAAAGAAACAAGCATAATCAAACACAGATAGAGAGGAAGAATAGATCAAATGAAAGAAATAAGCAAAGAAACAGGAAACAAAGAACTAAACAGAAAAGTAAACAAAGAAGTGAAATAAAGGAAAGGAACAATCAAGCAAGAATCATACAATAAGGAAACAAAGCAAGAAACGTACAATACAGAAACGATCAAGGAGAGATACGATAAAAACAAACAAAAAAGAAACAAAATGGAAACAAATGTAACAAGCAAAGAACCAATAGTAGCAAGACAAGATCCATAACAAGAACACGAAGAACAAGAACAAGAAAAACAACACGAAAAATAACCCGAAAAGGAACGAGAACAATAACAAAAGTTCGAAGTTGACGATAACAATGACGGCGCCGGCGACAGCGAAACTCCGAGAGCGACGCCAAAAGAAGTAACGAAAGCCAGCCACGAAAAACAACGAAAACGACAACCAGCACTAACAAAAATTACAACATAAGTAAAGAAGCAGGTACTGACGAAAAACGGTAAAATATGAAAAAAAAATCAATGGTGAGAGCATGAAAACGATATCAACAAACTGCCGAACCACAACATCAGGAGCGCCAAGAATGTCAGGAATAAGAAAACCCACAAAGCAGAACCAGAGCAGCAAGACAAAAACCAAAAATTAAAAAAACAAAATCAAACCAAAAATGTAACACAAAACATAAGCAAGAGCAGCAAGAACAACAACAAAAAGAAAACAAAACAATACCAAGAAAAATAAAGCAAAGACAAGAAATTAAATATGTACACAAAATAACAGCAAGATTAAGTCAACAAGAATAAGAAGAAACACGAGCACAGCAACAAGAGCAAACGTGACGAAGTAAGAGTATAAGAACAATATCAACAGTTACCAGAACTACAATACCAAGAGCACCAACAAGGACACGAAATAAGAAAACTACTGAAACAAGCAAAAACAAGAAAATAACAAAAGCAAATGGGAAAAAGATCACAAATGCATACAACATAAAGAGCAAAACACAAACAAGAAATGAAAATAAAACCAAAACAAAATACGAAATGTACTAACACGACAACCAAAATTAAGAACAAAAAACGGAAGAAGTCAAGCAAAAAAAACAAACAAAACAAAAACAAACAAAAAAGCAAAAAACAAAACGAACCAGAAAAACCAACTGAAAAAAGCAAGACTATAAAAGTAAAAACTACATCAACAAGAATGCATGTCAAGAAGTGAAAAAAGGAACAAACGAAGGAACAAAACAAACGCCCGAACAAAGAACCAACCAAAACAGAAACCAATGCACATAAAAGCAGGATAATAAAGGAACAAAGCAAATTCTGTTTGTCTTGTATACCACCCCCCCCTGTCTGAGGTCATTGAGCGCCATGGAGTTAGTCACCAGCTTTTTGCAGACGACACACAGCTTCAACAGGCATGCAAACCTGCAGACATTGACAGTACCATACAGACACTACAGACATGCACGGATGATGTAAAGACATGGATGACTGACATGTTAAAACTTAATGACAGTAAGACTGAAGCTCTTCTGTTTTCTGGTTCTTCAGACTATAATCCTCCACTTCCAACTTCTATCACTGTTGGCTCTTCTGACATCTCTTTCTGTCCAAAAGCTAGGAACTTAGGTTTCATTCTTGACTCTTCTCTCTCCATGAAAGATCACGTTTCCAAAGTCTGCCAGCTTTCTTATTTTGAATTGAAAAGGATTGGATCTATCAGAAACTTTCTCAGTGTAGATGCCACCAAGATTCTTGTCACTTCCTGTATTCTGTCGAGACTTGACTACTGTAACTCTCTCCTCATGGGCTGCCCGAACACTGTTCTCTATCCTATGCAGAAAGTTCAAAATTCAGCTGCACGCCTTATTCTTAAGGCATCCCGTCAACAACCTTGCACTCCTTTGCTTCACCAACTGCACTGGTTACCAATATCTCAGAGAATTAAGTACAAGACTGCTTGCATCTGCTTCAATTCTATCTCTGGTTCTGCTCCTGAGTATATTTCTGATATTCTGCACTTGTATACTCCATCTCGGTCTCTCCGCTCTTCCTCTAATTCAACTCCTCAGGCAGATACAGTATAACCGCAAATCTCATGGCTTTCGCTCACTTTCGCATTTCGGTCCCCAGTTTTGGAACTCTCTTCCCAAGAAATTACGCCACTCTCCGTCCATTTCTTCTTTCAAGTCAAACTTGAAAACACACCTTTTCCAGCAGTATTTCGACATCTGATCACTTTTCCCCACATCACCTTGTCGGCTGGCTGATATGTGTAATTGGATTTTGTGTATGCGCGTGGGGGTGGGGGGTAGTAGGGAAGGGGTGGAATAATAGTTTATATGGAGTAACTGAGTGAAAAGTGTTTAATTGGAATGAATGATATTTGATTGAATTGCGTGGTATGCATATTTTGAAGATTGCGAATGTAAATCATTATGTTATGTGATTATGATGTATGTATTTGATTGTCATTTGATGATGTGTAAGTTGTTGTGTAGTCTTGTATTTACTGACTTCCTATTATATCTCCCATTCCCCAGCGCCTAGACCAAGTGGCTTAGTGCGCTTTATAAGTCCTAGGTATTATTATTATTATAAAGAAGCAAAAACAGATTAAACATAAACGGGAAGAAAGAAACAAAGAGAGGAACAAGCAAAAGAAGAGAGACCAAAACAAAGACGCACACGAAGAAGAATGCAAAAGGAAGAAACGAAGTTGGAACAACAGATACAAGGGGAAAAAAGAAAAGCAGAAAGAAAGAATAAAAACAAACTAGGAAGAAAACAATTAAAAATAAAGCAAAAAAAGAAAGAAGAAAACAAAGAAAAATAAGAAAGAATAAACAAAACAAACAAAATGGGAAGACATTTACATTCAAAGATACAATCGAAGAAAAAATACAAACAAAAACAAAACAAAAACAAAAAAAATCCACGCAAAGAAATCTAGAAAAAAAACCAAAGAACAATAATAGAAGCGTGCATCATCAACAACAACAAAACTGCAAAGAGACAAGTACAATCATACACAGACGGGAAGAATAGATCATATGAAAGAAATATGCAAAGAAACGGCAAACAAAAACAATCAGAAAAGTACACAAAGAGTGAAACAAAGAAAAACAAAGGAACAATCAAAGCAAGAATCATACAATAAAGAAACAAAGCAAGAACCGTACAATACAGAAACAATCACGAAAAGATACGATAAAAACAAACAAAAAAAGAAACAAAAGGGAAACGGTCAAATGTAACAAGCAAAGAACCACTAATAACAAGAACAAGAAGATCGAGAACAAGAACACGAGGAACAATAACAAGAACAAGAAAATCAACACGAAAAGTAATCTGAAGAACAACAAAACAATAACAAAAACAAGGACGAAGATGACGATAACGATGACAGCGGCGGCAACATCAGGAGCGCCCAGAATGTCAGGAATAAAACCCACGAAGCAGAACCAGAGCAGCAAGACAAAAACAAAGTTAAAAAAAAACAAAATGTAACACAAAACCACATCAGCGAGAGCAACAAGAAAAACAGAAAGAAAACAAAACATCAAGAAAAATAAACGAAAGACGACAAGAAGTTAAACAAGTAGACAAAATAACGCAACAATGTCAACAAGAACAAGAAGAAACATGAACAAAGCAACAAGAGAAAACGTGACGAAATTAGTGTATAAGAACAATATCAACAGTTACCAGAACTACTACACAAGAGCACCAACAAGAAGACGAAATAAGAAAACTACTGAAACAAGCAAAAACAAGAAGACAATAACAAAAGCAACTAAGAAAAAAAATCACAAATGCACAGAACAGGAAGAGCAAAACACCAAACAAAAATGAAAATAAAACCAAAACCAAATCAAAACACGAAATGTACTTACACATCTACCAAAATTAAGAACGAGCTCAAACAACAAACAAAACAAAAATCATTAAGAAGTCAAGCAAAAAACAAAAGCAACACTTAAGTCAACAAGAACCAGAAAAACACCAATTGAAAAAAATAAAACCAAGACTATAAAAGCAAAAACGACAACAGCAAGAATGCATGTCAAAAAGTGAAGAAAGGAACAAAGGAATAAAACAGAAACAAACCCAAACAAAGAACCAATTAAAACAGAAAGCAATGCACACAAAAACAAGATAACAAAGAAGCAAAGCAAATAAAGAAGCAAAAACGGATTAAACATAAACGGGAAGAAAGAAACAAAGAGAAGAATAAGCAAAGGAAGAGAGACGAAACAAAGAAGACGCACACGAAGAAGAAAGCAAAAGGAAGAAGCGAAGTTGAAACAACAGATAGATACAAGGGGAAAAAAGAAAAGCAGAAAGAAAGAATGGAAGCAAACTAGGAACAAAACAATCACAAAAACAAAAAATCCAGAAATATAAAAAAAATAAAAAAAGAAGAAAACAGGAAAACGAGACAGAAATAAAGAACAAACAAACAAAATAGGAAGACATTTACATTCACAGATACAATCGAAGAAAAAATAAAACAAAGAAACAAAACAAAAACACAAAGAAATCCAGAAATGTACAAAGAAACAGAACAATAATGAAAAGAAACGTGCATCAACAACAAGAAAACTGCAAAGAAACAAGTACAATCAAACACAGAGAGGAAGAATAGATCAAATGAAAGAAATAAGCAAAGAAACAGAAAAAGAAAGGAACAATCACAGCAAGAATCATACAATAAAGAAACAAAGCAAGAAACGTACAATACAGTAACAATCACGGAAGGATACCATAAAAACAAACAAAAGAGAAACAAAATAGAAACAATCATATGTAACAAGCAAAGAACCACTGATAGCAAGAACAAGAAAATCCATAACAAGAACACGAAGAACAAGAAAAAGAACCAGAAAACCAACACGAAAAAGAACCTGAAGAACAAGAACAACAACAAAAACAAGGACGAAGATAACGATAACGATGAAAGCGATGGCAGCAGCGAAACTGGGAGAGCGACGCCAAAAGAAGTAACGAAAGCAGTCACGAAAAACAACGAAAACGACAACCGGCAATAACAAGTACAACGAAAACAAGTAAAAAAAAATGTAGGTACTGAATGAAAACGGTCAAATATCAAAACCAACAACGGTGAGAGCATGAAAACAATATCAACAAACTGCCGAACCACAACATCAGGAGTGGCCAGAATATCAGGAATAAGAAAACCCACAAAACAGAACCAGAGCAGCAAGACAAAAACCAAAAATTAAAAAAAACAAAATCAAACCAAAAATGAAACACAGAACCACATCAGCGAGAGCAACAAGAAAAACAACAAAGAAAACATGAAAAATAAAGCAAAGACAAGAAGTTAAACAAGTACACAAAACAACAGCAACAACAATAAGTCAACAAGAACAAGAAGAAACATAAACACAGCAACAAGAGCAAACGTGACGAAGTAAGACTGTAAGAACAATATGAACAGTTACCAGAACTACAACACCATGAGCACCAACAAGAACACAAAATAAGAAAACCACTGAAACAAGCAAAAACAAGAAGACAATAACAAAAGGAACTGGGAAAAATCACAAATGCACAGAACAGGAAGAGCAAAACACAAAACAAAAATGAAAAGAAAACCAAAACAAAACACGAAATGTACTAACACGACTTCCAAAATTAAAACCAAACTCAAACAAAAAAACGGAAGAAGTGAAGCAAAAAACAAAAGCAACACTTAAGTCAACAAGAACCAGAAAAACACCAACTGAAAAAAGACTATAAAAGCAAAAACGACAACGGCAAGAATGCATGTCAAGAAGTGAAGAAAGGAACAAACGAAGGAACAAAACAAACTCCCAAAGAACCAACCAAAACAGAAAGAAATGCACACAAAAACAAGATAGCAAAGAAGCAAAGCAAATAAAGCAGCAAAAACAGATTAAACATAAACGGGAAGAAAGAAACAAAGAGAGGAACAAGCAAAGGAAGAGAGACAGAAACAAAGAAGACGCACACGAAGAAGAAAGCAAAAGGAAGAAACGAAGTTGAAACAACAGATACAAGGGGAAAAAAGAAAAGCAGAAAGAAACAATAGAAGCAAACTAGGAACAAAACAATTAAAAATAATAACAAAGAAGAAAGAAGAAAACAAAGAAAAATAAGACAGAAACAAAGATTAAACAAAACAAACAAAATGGGAAGACATTTACATTCAAAGATACAATCGAAGAAAAAATACAAAGAAATAAAGAAACACAAAAAACCCACACAAAGAAATCTAGAAAAATACAAAGAAACAAAGAACAATTATAGAAGCGTGCATCATCAACAACAACAAAACTGCAAAGAGATAAGTACAATCGTACACAGACAGGAAGAATAGATCAAATGAAATAAATATGCAAAGAAACGGCAAACAAAAACAATTAGAAAAGTACACAAAGAGTGAAACAAAGAAAAACAAAGGAACAATCAAAGCAAGAATCATACAATAAAGAAACAAAGCAAGAACCGTACAATACAGAAACAATCACGAAAGGATACGATAAAAACAAAGGAAAAAAAAGGGAATGGTGAAATGTAACAAGCAGAGAACCACTAATAGCAAGAACAAGAAGATCGAGAACAAGAACACGAGGAACAATAAGAACAAGAAAAGCAACACGAAAAATAACCCGAAGAAAAACAAAACAATAACAAAAAAAGGACGAAGATGACGATAACGATGACAGCGGCAGCAGCATCAGGAGCGCCCAGAATGTCAGGAATAAAACCCACGAAGCAGAACCAGAGCAGCAAGACAAAAACAAAAAGTTAAAAAAACAAAATAAATGTAACACAAAACCACATCAGCGAGAGCAACAAGAAAAACAAAGAAAACAAAACATCAAGAAAAATAAAACAAAGACGACAAGAAGTTAAACAAGTAGACAAAATAACGCAACAATGTCAACAAGAATAAGAAGAAACACGAGCAAAGCAACAAGAGAAAACGTGACGAAATAAGTGTATAAGAACAATATCAACAGTTACCAGAACTACTACACAAGAGCACCAACAAGAAGACGAAATAAGAAAACTACTGAAACAAGCAAAAACAAGAAGACAATAACAAAAGCAACTAAGAAAAAAAATCACAAATGCACAGAACAGGAAGAGCAAAACACCAAACAAAAATGAAAATAAAACCAAAACCAAAACAAGACACGAAACGTACTAGTGTAGCTATCAAAATGAAGAAGAAACTCAAATAAACTGAAAAAGTCCAGACAAAAGCAATACTTAAGTCAACAAGAACCAGAAAACACCAACAGAAAAAAAAAATACAACCTGACCATAAAAGCAAAAACGACAACAGCAAGAATGCATGTCAAGAAGTGAAGAAAGGAACAAACGAAGGAACAAACAGAAAGAAACCCCCAAACAAAGAACCAACCAAAACAGAAAGCAATGCACACAAAAACAAGACAACAAAGAAGGAAACCAAATAAAGAAACAAAAACGGATTAAACATAAACGGGAAGAAAGAAACGAAGAGAGGAACAAGCAAAGGAAGAGAGACCAAAATAAAGACGGAAGAGAGACCAAAACAAAGACACACACGCCGAAGAAAGCAAAAGGAAGAAACGAAGTTGGAACAACAGATACAAGAGGAAAAAAAGGAAAAAAAAGCAGAAAGAAAGAATAGAAGCAAACCAGGAACAAAATCACAAAAAAAGACCAAAAATGCAGAAAAAGTACAAAGAAACAAAGAAACAAGAAAGAAACAAAAGAAATCCAGAAACATACGAAGAAACAAAGAACAATAATACAAAGAAACAAGTACAATCAAACACAGACAGAGGAAGAATCGCCAGTAATAGGCAAGAATCATCATCAGGTGCCCTGCCGCATGGCGTTGGCGATCATGGACTTCCATCTGTCTCTATCTCTCGTTGCCCCTAGCATCTCCCCCACCCTCCTCGTTCCCAGCTACTCTTGCAAATCCATCCAGCATTTTCCTCCTGGGTCTACCTGGTGCTCTCTTTCCCTCCAGCTTTCCCGTTGTGACCAGGTGCTCCAAATCCCCCTTCCTCATAAAATGGCCTATAAATGTTGCCTGTCTTTTCCTAATTTTCCTTATGGGTGATCTACTTGCGTCTGCCTCCATCAACACTGTCTCGTTTGTTTTCTTTGCTGTCCATGGAACTCTCAGCATTCTTCTTAGAAACCACATCTCAGCTGCCTCAATCTTGTTCTGACTTTGCTTGTTGACTGTCCACGCCTCATATCTGTACAACAATATTGGTTCTATATAACATTCAAGAACTCTCTTCCAGATGTTAATTGATAGGCATTTGTTGGTAAGAATGCTTGTCATCTTCTTGAATGCTGTTTTGGCTTGGCCGATTCTGCCGGCTATTTCTAATGTGCATCTGCTGTCTGATGAAATGATCGTTCCCAGGTATTTGAATTTATCAACCTGTGTCAAGGTTGTGCCATTTGCTGTTATTTTGCATGAGGGGATTTCATGTTTTTTACTGATCACCATGACTTCAGTCTTCCTGCTGTTTAGTTCCAGCTCTTTACGTTTGCTTTCTATTTCTAGCATATTCACAAGGTTTTGTAGGTCCCTCTCATTTTCTGCAATTAGCACGGTGTCATGTGCGTATCGAATGTTATCATTTCCCTCCAACCTTTAATCCGGGGTCGTCTTCTAGGTTTCTCATGATGTTTTCGCGGTAAAGTGAAAACAGATCTGGTGGCAAAACACAACCCTGTCTGACTCCTCTTTTGATGTTTTGGAAAGAGCTTACATTGTTTTCTATTCTCATTGTAGCTATTTGTTCCCAGTACATATTTCTGATTATTCATAGATCTTTTCCATCAGCATTGAGTCTCTCCAGTTGGTTGATCAATTCATCATGTCTTACCCGATCGAAAGCCTTGGTGTAGTCAACAAAGCATAAATACAAATCCTTATTCATCTCAATTGACCTCTCTATGATAGTTCTTAGGATGTATATGGCATTAATAGTTCCTTTCCCTTCCACAAATCCACACTGTTCTTCTGCTATTTCTCTTTTGATTCTATTCCTTGTCCTCATCATGATTATTCTTAACAGGCTTTTTGTTACATGACTCCTCAAACTGATGGAGTTCGCATTCTATAGCCCCTGTCTTCTTTGGAAGTGCAATGAAAATTGATTTTGACATATCTTTGGGGATTTTTCCAGTGTTGTAAATTTCATTTAGGAGGACTGTTATTTTTTTCTATGCCAAATTCCTCCAGGGCTTCAATCAGAGGGAGGGAACTCTGGATTGGGGGGGGGGGGGGGCGGCGGGGGATGCAGATAGGCAACTCCAGGTGGTAGAGAGAATAGAGCGAAGCAACTCCGGAGGGGGAAGAGCAAAGGGAGGTTACTCTGGATGGGAGGGAGAACAAACGGGGGAAAGGAACTCTGAGTGGGTGGGTAGAGAACAGGAGGGAGGTAACTCTGGATGGGGATGGAGAACAGAGGGAGGAACTCTGGATACGGGAAAACGGGAAGGGAACTCCAGATGTGAGGGGGGAGAATGGAGGGGAGGGAACTCGGGATGGGAGTTGGGAGAACAGAGTGAGGGAACTCCGGACGATGTGGGGGGGGGGGGGGGATTAATGAGGGAGGGAACTTTGGATGAGAGGGAGAAATGAGGGTAGGAGGGAGGGAACTCTGGATGGGGGGGGGGATGGCGGGAGGGAACACTAGGCGGGGGAAAAGAGGGAGAGAACTGTGGATGGTAGGGGGGGGAAACAGGGGGAGGGATGTCTGGAGGGGAGAATAGGTGGAGGGAACTACGCATGGGGTGAGAACAGAGGAGGGAACTCCAGATGTGGACGGGGTAGAGAACAGAGGGAGTGAACTCTGTAGGGGGAGAAATGAGGGAGGGAACTCCGGATAAGAAGGGGGGAAGAGGGAGGGAACTCCGGAGGGGGAGGGAGAACAGAGATGGAACTTCAGATGGGGAGACCAGAGGGAGGGAACTCTGGGTGGGAAAACGGAGGGAGGGAAAACTCTGGAGGGGGGACTAAATGAGTGAGAGAACTCCGGAGGGTGAGAGGGGGGACCAGAGGGAGAAAACACCAGACAGGGAGAGAGAACAGAGGGAGGGAATTCCGGAGGAGGGAGAACAAAGGCAGGGAACTCTGGAGGGGGAGAAATGAGAGGGAAATCCATGTGCAGGTTGCGGGAGGGGGGGGGGGAACCAGAGGGAAGAAATCTGGTAGGAGAAGAACGGTGGCAGGGCACTCTGGGTGGGGGTGGGGGAAACAGGCGGGAACTCCGGATAGGGATGGGGGGGGGAACGGAGGAAGGGAACGCTGGGAGAGGGGGGGGGGAAGGGAGAGCAGAGGGAGGGAATTCCCGATGAAGGAGGGAGACTAGAGAGAGGGAACTCTGGATGGAGGGGGTAAAACAAAAAGGAAGGGACTGTGGATGGGTGGGGGGAAAACAGGAAGGGGAACTCCGGAGGGGGGGGGAAGACAGAGGGAGGGAACTCTGTATTGGGGTTAGAAATGAGGAAGGGAACCCTGGATGGAGGGAAACAGAGGGAGGGGAACTCTCGATGTGGGGGTGGAGAACAGAGAGAAGGCACTCCGGATGGGGGTGGGGTGGGATGGAGAACAGGAGGAGGGGAACTCTGGATGGGGGGGGGGGGATAGAGAGAGGGAACTGTGGATTGTGGGCGAGAACAGACGGAGGGAACTCTAGATTGGTGGGGAACAGAAGAGGGAACTCCTGATGGGGGTAGAACAAAGAGAGGGAACCCCCGGGTGGCGGAAGAACTGAAGGACGGAATTGCAGGAGGAAGGAGAACGGAGGGAGGCAACTTCAGGGGGTAGAACAGAGGGAGGGAACTCCAGATGGATGGGGAACAGATGGGGAGAACTCCAGGGTGGGTAGAACACAGAGGGACGGAACTCCAGGGGGATAGAACAGAGGGAGGGAACTCTGGGGGTAGAACAGAGATAGGGAACTCCAGAAGGGTAGAACAGAGGGAGAGAGAACTCCGGGAGGGTACAACAGAGGGAGGGAACTCCAGCAGGGTAGAACAGAGGGAGGGAACTCCAGGGGGGGGGGTAGAACAGAAGGAGGGAACTCGAGGGGGTAGAACAGAAGAAGAGAACTCCAGGGAATAGAACAGAGGGAATAAACTCAAGGGGGTAGAACAGAGGGTGGGAACTCCAGGGAGGGTGGAAACTCCAGGGAGGGTGGAACAGAGGGGGAACGACGGAATGGAAAAAAACAGCGAGGGAAATCTGGACAGGGGGAACAGAGGGAGGGAACTTGGGAGGGAGGGCAGAGGGAGGGAACAACGGAGTGGGGAAGAGCAGATTGAATGAAATCTGGTTGGGGGGAACAGAAGGAGGGAACTCGGGGGGAACAGAGGGAGGGAACTTCAGGTTGGGGGAAAACAGAGGGAGGGAATCTGGATAAGGGGAACAGAGTGAGGAAATCGGGGGAATAGAGAGGGAATTCCGGGTTGGTTGGAAACAGAGGGAGGGAACTCCGTAGGGGAAAAGAGAGAGGGAACTGTGGGTGGGGGGGAACAGAGGGAGGGAACTCGGGATGGAGGAAATAGAATGAGGGAACTCTGGGTGGGTAGGGGGGGGGGACAGAGAGAGGAAACTCTGGGTGGGTGGGTGGGAGTGAACATACAGAGGGGACTCTGGGTGGGGAGAACAGAATAAGGGATCTCCAGTTGGGGTGGGGTGGGGTAGGGGGGGTGGGGAAAAAGGGAGAGAACTCCAGGTGGAGATGAAACAGTGGGAGGGAACTCTAGTTCAGAAGGAAAACAAGGGGAAGGAACTCTGGTTGAAGAGAGAGGGAGGAAGGGTCTCCGGGTGGGGGGAAACAGAGGGAGGGAACTCTGATTGGGGAAGAAACAGAAGAAGGGAACTCCGGGGGGTGGGGGGGGGTAACAAATGGCGGGAACTCCAGGTTGGGGAACAGCGGGAGGGAACTCTGGATGGGGCAACAACGGAAAGGAACTCTGGGTGGGGGTCGAGAACAGAGGGAGGGAACTCAGGATGGGGTGAACGGTGGAAGGAAACTCTGGATGGGTGGGGGTGGGGTGGAGAACGGAGGGAGGGAACTCCGGATGGGGAAATAACAGAGGGCAGGAACTCCGGAGGGTAACAGAGGGCGGGGTCTCCAGGTGTGGGAACAGCAGGAGGGAACTCTGGGTGGGGGAACACAGGGAGGGAACTCCATGGGGGTAACAGAGGGAGGGAACTCTGAATGGGGGTGGGGGTGGAGAACAGCGGGAGGGATCTCTGGATGGGGGAACAGTGGAAGGGAACTCTGGATGGGTGGTGGATAACATACAGAGGGAACTCAGGATTGGGGAACAGTGGAAAGGAACTCTGGGGGAGGGGGACAGAGGCAGGGAACTCTAGCTGGGGAACAGAGGAAGGGACATCCGACTGGGGGGGGGGGGAGGGAAGGAAAGGAGGGAACTCCGGGTGGAGATGAAAAGTGGGAAGGAAATCTGGTTGAGAATGGAAACAAAGGGAAGGAACACTGGTTGAAAAGGAAAACAGAGGGAGGGAAATCCAGGTGGGGGAAAACAGAGGAAGGAAACTCAGGGTGGGGGGAACAGAGGGAGGGAAATCTAAATAGGGGGAAACAACTGGAGGGACATTTGGGTAGGGGAACAAAAAGTCAAAACTTTGGGAATGGGGACAAAGGCTGTGGCGATTAAACGGAAAAAAACAAAAAGAGGGAACTTGGAGGGAAGTTGGCGGAAGGAAGTCTGGGAGAAGCAATGGAGTAGGAGGGGGGATTCAAGGGCAAACAAGGGGAGGGAACTTCCGGCTGGGAGGATATGGCAAAGACTCTTCCAGGAAACTTCAGGGAAGTGGAGGAAATATCAAATTGGGAGGGAACAAAAGTGGGGGGGGGGGGGTAGAGGGGAAGGGGTTTTCTTTTTTCTTTTGTTGTTCTTCTTGTTGTTTTAGGTAGAGTGTTACAAATACTTAACTATAACTTTGGAGTTGGCACTCCGGAAAGCACCAAAGGAAGGGAATTCTGGGTGAGGAAAACAAAAGGGAGGAATTCAGGGTGGAGGACACGATGGGAGTGAACTCTAAGTGGAGGTAATACAGGGAGTAATAGGTGGAGTACAAAATAGGAAGGAAGTGGGCCAAGAGGGAAGGATTTTAAGGTTTGGGGGGGGGGGGGGGCGGGTGAGAAGAGGAACGAAAACAAGGGTAGTGTGTCGGGGGGGGGGGGGGCGATTGGGAGGGGAACCATGGGGTGGAAATTTGGAAGGGAACCAGGGAGAGAAATAGGAATTTGGGGGAGGAAAAAGAGGATAAGTTGGAAGGAATTTCAAGGGGAACCAAGGGGAAAAGAATTCCAGGGCAAGGAGAGCTAGGGAAACACTTGAGGAGAACCAGTGCGAGGGAACTCTCAGGAGGGGGGAGGGGTTGGCGGATGGACAAATGTAAGTGAACAATAGGGTGGAAAGGGGAAACAAGCGGGAGGGAACTTCAGGGCAAGGTGAGCAAGGGAAATAACCTTCAGGACAAAGAGACAAGAGAAAGGAACTTGGGTAAAACTTTTGGAGGGGGGGAGAGGGTAGTGGAAGGGAACCTCAAGGAAGGTGGAGAGAGGGGGGATACAAGTTGGAGAGAACTTTGGGTTAAGGGGAAGGGAGGTGTACAAGTAGAATGGAAAATAGGGAGAAACACGTAACGGGGTGGGAGGAGACTCTCGGGGAGAGACAAATTGGCGGAAACTGTGGGTTGGGAGGAGTAAATATGTGGATGGGAAGTTCAAAATTGGAGGTGAACTTTGGTGAGAATCGGTGCAATGAAATTTACGATTGGAATCGTCCCTCACATGTCCGTCCCATTTCCCCGGGGTGGGCGGAACCAAACGGAGGAGCGTGAGAAGGAGCAAGCATCTACGAGGGTGAGTCAAAAAGTAATGCCTTTTTGTTTATATCAGACGAAGTTTTTGATAAAATTAATTGAAATGTTGCTCAGTTACAAATGATTATAACTGTTACTGACTGAAATATTTTTTTTTGGTATGTTTCCGGTTCATAGACTCGTGAGGAAAATTTAAAATGGCTGCCCCCTTAGAACTGCGTCAAAAACAAAGAGCAGTGATTGAATTCCTTGTTGCTGAGGGAGAAAACCCCTGTGAACATTCACAGACGATTACAGAATGTGTATAAGGAGAATACTTTAGATTATAGCAATGTTCGCAGGTGGGTCTGTTGTCTGAATGATGAATAGTGGGAACTGCGAGCGTAGCCGATAAACCCCTTTCTGGCCGTCCGTCCATTTCTGTGAATCCTGCCAATAAAGCAAAAGCAGATGCTCTGATTAGAGAAGATAGGCGCATAACTCTTGAGGAGTTGGCAGAAAACCTTGAAGTCAGCCATGGAAGTGCTTATAACGTTGTCGAATCACTTGGGTTTTCAAAAGTGTGTGCCTGTTGGGTACCGAGAGAGCTGACTACCGAACGCAGGACTGACAGGGTCAACGCCTGCACTGAACTTCTTGAACAAAGTCAAAGAGACAACACCTTCTTTGGAAGGCTCGTTACGGTGATGAAACATGGATTCACCATTATGAACCGGAATCAAAGAGGCAGTCAATGGAATGGCGCCACCCTACGTCACCAAAACCGAAAAAGTTCAAGACGGAAAAGTCAGCTGGAAAAATCATGGCGACTGTCTTTTGGGATGCTCAAGGTGTCATTCTGGTCGATTTCTTTCCAAGAGGAGAAACAATAAAGTCTGAGGCATACATTAAGACCCTGACGAGGATGTGAGTGAGTGAGTGCGTGCAAGTGTGATGCGTGCGACGTGGTGGTGGTCTTTCATTTAAGTTAGTCACTAAAGTGATTTTAGACCAAAAAAAAAAAAAAAGGGAGGATACATGAGGAGTGAAGAGGATACTTGGAAATGGTTAATCCTCAGGAAAAGAAGTTAGTGTTAGTGTGCATGTGTGCGTGCATACGTGTGTACGTGTGTGTGTGGTGTGTGCGTGTGTGCGTGTGTGCGCGTGTGAGTGCGTTTGTGTGCGTCTGTGCGTGCATGTGTGTTGTGTGTGTGTGTGCGTGTAGTTTAGGGTGCTATTTCTATCTGTCATTTTTTGAGCGGGCTGGCTGGCTCTTGGAACTGAACCCCTGGATCTCAAAGTCTGATGTCTCGAGTCCAGTTCCAGACTGCAACATAAAAAAACCAAACAAACAAACAACAAACAAACAAACAAACAAACAAACAAACAATAAACAAACAAGTAAACAAACAAACAAGTAAACAAACAAACAAAAGCTGGCTAGTTCACCTTCCATCTTTATGTTTTAATCATTCTGGCGGTGTCAGTCGAATGTCTCATAGGTGTTGTCCTCCCTCCCCCCTTCAAGACCTTGTCAGCGCATACAGTTCTACGCGCACGCTTAGATAGTCTGTCAGACAGCAGATGGCAGATTTGTTGGAGCGCATAAAGGATTGTCAGATTACAACGAATCCCTCGTGAATAAACTCCAAACTCGGAGCAGTTTATCTCAAGTGCCCTCACAGTCCGACAAGGCTATTTACATATCTGTGTGATGTTAGGTAGGTCTGTGGTGAAGCACTTACGGAGTCATTCTGTCGGACTGATACAATAAACAAATAAATAAACAAATAATAAATAAATAACAACAAATAAAGGAATGAATGCATAAATGAATGAACAGCAAAAAATAAATATATTAATTAACAATTGAAATCAAGCCACACAGACAGGATTTAATCTAAAAAGAATTAAACACAATAAACTTCTAAAACAAAATACCTCAGAATTGATCAACAGCAATGTAAATTATTCAATCAATAAATCTATTAATGGCAGTGCTAGACAACAAAATGTGTTATTTTCTTTAAAAGGAAGATGGTAAAATAACAACAATAACACGATCAACACTTAAACAGCAATAATAATAGACAGAAAACAGACAGAAATACATCAATCTCAGACAGAAAAGAAGCCAAAGACATACGCTTTTAAACTGCCAAAGACTGAAAAGCTGTGTGACACAATCTATGTGAGAACAGGGTCAGTGGGATGTAGTAATTAATGGACGTCCCCTGTTCGTGGGATGTAGTAATTAATGGACGTCCTGTCGTGGGATGTAGTAATTATGACGTCCACAAATTACTACAAGCAAAATATGTAGTAATCAGGGGATATTTTTTAAAAATTACGTAATTCATGTTTTATACGCAATAGTATACTATTTCAAGCTTATTTTGTAACTTTGAGCCAAGTTTAATTTTGTGTATTTTGGGGACGTCCCTAAATTACACACACGTCCCTTTCTACTACCGTACACGTCGAATTGTCTCCTACCCACTAGCAGCACGTACACCAACACACACACCACACACCAACACCCAACACAAGACAACCAGACCACACACAGACACACACACACACACACACATACACACACACACACACACACACATCACACACACACACATACAACACACACACACACATACACACACACACACACACACACATACACACACACGCACACACACACAACACAGACACACACACACATACACGCACACACATCACACACATACACAACATACACACCCACACACAGAGCACACACACATCAGCACACACACACAGACATACACTCAGACACAAAGACCAACACTACACACACATACACACACAGCGCGCGCGCGCGCGAACAAAACACACTCAGGGATGCAAACACACGCAAACACATAGACCGACAGACAGGCACAAGCACAGACACACACACACACACACACAGACAACACACAGACACACACACACACAGACACACACACAGACACACACAGACACACACAGACACACACAGACACACACACACAGACTCACACACAGAGACTCGCAGACACACCACACACACACACACACACACACACACACACACACACACACACACACACACACACACACACACACACACACACACACACCAACACCACTTACTCACAAACGCGCCCGCGCCAACAAAAACACACTCAAACACACACAAACACATAGACCGACAGACAGGCACAAGCACACACACACAGACACACACACAGACACACACACACTAACACACACACTAACACACTCACACACACACAACACACACACACACACACGCGCACACACACACACATACACACGCGCACGCACACACACACACACACACACACACACACACACACACACACACACACACACACACACTAACAGCGTTTCTTTTATGTTCGTTGTGTTATTTAACGAGTTTTCATTGTAAGAAAATTAGACAGGGGAGGGGGGGGGAGGGGAGGGTAAGCTGAGGGAGGGGGAGACACTGACATACTCACCTCACCTCACCTCACCTCTCTCCTTCACCGGGATCGGAGGTAGGCGCCACGCTCGACGTCACAAATCTCCTCCAG
This sequence comes from Monoplex corrugatus, assembly GCA_030674185.1. Taxonomy (NCBI): domain Eukaryota; kingdom Metazoa; phylum Mollusca; class Gastropoda; order Littorinimorpha; family Ranellidae; genus Monoplex; species Monoplex corrugatus. Next base: position 87,281,152 of record CM060306.1, read on the forward strand.
GTCACACGATTGAGATCTCTGTGGGTGACTTCCTGGATCCCCCGAACCACAGACATCAGCGATTTGTTGAAGTAGGAAGTGTGAAGGCCACCGACACACACATTACTTATGCAAGATCATGAATTCATTCTCTCAACTAGGGAGGGAATAAGGTGGGAAAGCGTGAGGGGGACTGGGACACGAAACGAAGAAGGAAGACGTGTTTACGACAAACAGTACAAATGTTCACACATGGTTGCAGTGAAAGCAGAAATGGCGACCAGGACCATGGAGCCAGGGAACACACTGACAAAGCTACACAAGCCATGCCTTGTCACATGTTAACACCTTGACTTCCAGCACCAGTTGGCCGAAAATTTCCGCCTGTCTTGTCTGGTTGATTATTAACCCTTTGACTCCTGCACCCTATCCACCAACTGCAGGAAGCTAGTGGATAGGGTGAGGGAATCAAACGGTTAAGTTTTTGCTTTGCTAGCATGATTTGACAATGCAGGATGCTGGTGGACAGGGTGCGGGAGTCAAAGGGTTAAAAGAAAATCTCATTGAGAATGTCACAATAAAACGACTTGATTAATTGAATAGTCTCTAAGCTTTGATAAGAGATAGGCCCATCCGACTGCGTAGAGCTTTATCAGGGCTATCACCATTTCAAAACATAAACAATACTTCAACAGGAAAAAAAACAAACTAAAAAACCGAAAAGAAGATCACGTACACATATCATCGCATCGCGCACATAATCTAAGGAGATGCCCTTGGCATTGACCACTCCGTCCAATTAATCGCATAGGGGATTTAAAAAAATGTATCTGGCTACAAATTCAAACATGATTAAGAACACTAAAACATACACAAAAACAGGCCTAAATGACCTAAAATTGCTTTTGCATATCTCATTTCCTTACAGCCAAAAATGCATTTAATACATTACCCAATTATCAGTCCTAAGAGATAGTATGTAAGACTATCGAACACATACAGATGAATGGACCAGCAAAAGCAGAAAATGATAGGAAGAAATGACAGAAAGCAAAGGAGGAAGAAAGAAACAAAAGAGTGACAGAAAAGAATAAATTTCTAGCACAGAATTTTTAGAATGTGGGGATATTATTTATACCGAACGAGCCCCCGGCATCCCACGGGAGTTATTCTCGACTGATTGAAACTAGATTTGCATGATAGTTTACTCAAGATGGATGTCTTTGTTTCTGTCTAGTTTGTGTCCCAATGCAGGGAGAAGCTCTTCGCCAGAGTCTTCTAACTTTCTCTCTGTCTTTTGCTGTCCCTGACCCTGTTGCTCATTGTGACCACCTAATGTCATCTCTCCAACAACTTTCCGATCCTCCAGCTGATGTTGCTTCCGCTGTTATCTACCATTTTGTGCATGTGATCGTCCATCTACTGTCTTTTATACAAGCGATGTGCCAAGTCTTCCTTCATTTTTCTGTTTCTGTCCATGAGTAACCAGGGAAAATTACGATGGTGGTTTCCCATTGCCATCCATCGGTTTGTGTACGGTCTCTCCGCTAGCCTTACTCTCTCCCGAGATGTCCACAAGGTAGGTTGATAAATTCAAATACCTGGGAACGATCCATTTCATCAGACGGCAGATGTACATCAGAAATAGCCGGCAGAATCGGCCAAGCCGAAACAGCATTCAAGAAGATGAAAAGCAATCTTACCAACAAATGCCTATCAATTAACATCAGGAAGAGAGTTCTTGAATGTTATATAGAACCAATACTGTTGTACGGATGTGAGGCGTAGACAGTCAACAAGCAAAGCCAGAACAAGATTGAGGCAGCGAGATGTGGTTTCTAAGAAGAATGTTGAGTTCCATGGACAGCAAAGAAAACAAACGAGACAGTCTTGATGGAGGCAGACACAAGTAGATCACTCATGAGGAAGATTAGGAAAAGACAGGCAACATTTATAGGCCATTTTATGAGGAAGGGGGATTTGGAGCACCTGGTCAGAACGGGAAAGGTGGAGGGAAAAAGAGCACTAGGTAGACCCAGGGAGAAAATGCTGGACGGAATTGCAGAGTGGCTGGGGACGAGGAGGGTGGGGGAGATGCTAGGGGCAACGAGAGATAGAGACAGATGGAAGTCCATGATCGCCAACGCCATGCGGCAGGGCACCTGATGATGATGATGATGTGCCAAGCCCATTTCCATTTTGTTTTCGTGACTTGTTCAACTGTATCTATCTCTTTGTTTATTTGTCTGGTTATGGTATCCCGTATTCTCTCTTTTAAATTGATGATAATCATTTTTCTTTCCATTGCTCGTTGGCTTGTTTCGAGTTTCTGCTTTTATTGCTTTTGTCAGAGAGAACGCTTAGTATCCCCATGTCATTGTTGGTAAAGACATCTTGGTTGAAGACTTATCTCTTTCGATGGATGGGGAGGTGCACGTCTAGAAAGATTTCTCTATATTTTCAGAAAGCGCTCCATTCTGATTTTTTTTTTCTTACCAAAACGTCATTTCTTGTTTTGTTTTTCATGGCTATTGTCTATTCCGGATAATTACCGTTAGTCATCTCGTTATTTCTGTTCTATTTGTCATCTCATAAAAGAAAACTTTACCAATTTCTTATGCCTGAGAATAAACAAGACAGTTTCAGTTTCAGTTTCTCAAAATGACGTCTCCACGCTCGGAATGAATTCCATGTGCACTAACGTCACATGTGCCATGTGATGGAGAAGATCCAGAATGATCACGGCACATGCCTTAAGCCTGCACATGAACCCATGAGCTGGTCATGTCCTGAGGTCTTACCTGGATAGTTCCATAACCCTGAGGTCGAAGGGGAGTGAGGTGGCAGAGACCTCAACTTTTCCCGGGCCAGCACCACGAGGGGGGCGCCCATCCCCTCTCTTCGCTTAAAATTCATATTCATATTAACTTTTTCTTAAGCAAGACTTCAGAAAGGCAAGAAGGTTAATTGGTCTTCAAGGGGTGGGACCTGGGAAATCAACCTATATCTCCAATGTTTTATACCAAGGCAGCCGGGCAATGCCCTGCTCTTCACGATTTTCAAGTGCCGTGGGATCTTTAGCGTGCGCAGCTAGAAGGCACACGGGTTCGACTCGTTTTTCGTTCCCTTTCGAAGGACAAGACATTCATTTCGATTTTCCGGTCAAATTGAGGAGAGAAGTCGAGGAGATATTTGAAAAGACAGTGATGTTTGTGTTCCACGCCATTTGGACAAACATGGCAATTTTGGTTACTGCAATCTTTGATAAAAACAAACAAACAAACGAACAAACAAACAAGCAAACAAACAAACAAACAAACAAACAAACAAACAAACAAACAAACAAACAAAACAAACCCCAACTGTCTATTGACATGCAACTCGTTTATACTCAGTTGTAATCTGATCAGTGTACCTCTGAAACTGTTTAGTCATCATATGATTGATATTATTCTGCCTCACGAACAGTCATGATTAGATGATACGTTGTAAAACGATCACTATTTCATGTTTTATTTCCCGTTCTTCCTTGAGCCTTTCTCTTGTTTTTTTTCCTTATGAGATTGGACAATTGTGACCTGCCAGCACGAAATCAGTCTTAACTAGCATTTTGGGTATTTTGAGATATACATATCACTGGAAAGTGTACATTCTGCTGATTATTTTGGTACTTGAATAAAGCTTGTACTCAAAAAATGTAGAAGTTATGTATGTTTAAAGTCATTTAGTTGTGTGAGGGCCATTTGAGAAAACGGCCTCTAAAGTTTGTATGTACTCTCCTACACATTTTCCTTAGATTTCTTTATTTAGTGGCTTTGACCAGTTTGTTTCTAATTCTAGCTGTCATTAAGTGAAAGGTGCACCAAAGAGCTTTCTGTCAATATATTACATGTTGAGGTACTGTACAGGTTACGGTTCATAATAAGAGACAAAAATAGGCACTTTTGGTAGGAAATGAATTTGATTAATCAAATTTTTTTCAAGAAAAAAATTTCTGTGGGGGATAGATTATAATCTACAGAAATCAATTTTGAGAAAAAGTCAAAACATCACAGATAGACCCTCAGTCACCTTTTCAGCTCCTAGTGCTGTTCGACTGTCTGCGAGTTAAGACTGATTTCGTGGTGGGAGGTCAACAATTGCTCTTTTACTTGTGGAGAAGATAGAGCTCTTGGAGGCAAGGGGAGGGGTTTCTCCTTTGACAACCTTCCGCCGTTCAGCTCTCCTCAGGGTTTCTTGTTGTAGACCGATTTTCAACGGTTGTTTTTGGCTTTTCATATCTCTGTTCTTCTTTTCCTCTGTCTGTCTGTCTATCTGTCTGTCTGTCTGTCTGTCTCTTTATCTATCTGTCTGTCTGTCTATCACACACAGATACACACACACACATACACACACCCACACCCACATGCACACTCACTGTGACACAAACACGAAATTGCATACTCGCACACACACGCGCGTGCGCACAAGCACACACACATACACAGGCCTGCGCGCACAAACACACACACACACACACACACACACACACACACACTCACACACACACTCATTCACACCCCACACACACACACACACACACACACACACACACACACACAACACACACGAACACACACACACACACACACGAACACACACACACACACACACACATACACATACATACACACACACACACACACACACACACACACACACACACACACACACATACATACACACACACATTATACACGGTATACATAAGAACATTTGGAGGGATATCAATGCTCAAGACCGATCTACATAAAACAATCTGCGCTCGCGCGGAATGCTACATCATTCCTGTCATTTATTCTTGAGGACACACACCGCTGGATACTCACAAAAGACCACCAAGGAAGGTAAAAATGAAGTTTACCTCGAATCAAAACTCAAGGAAGTGTTTTTTCGATTTGTTTGATACAATATTGATAGTTTTTTTTTCCATTTAACATACACTTATTATTTAGTTTCTAAAAGGTTAGCTTCTGGTGAAATTGGAAAATGTTTAAAGCTACATTTTGTTTTATATTATGTTGATATTCTCTTCGCTGCTGATGCCAAACCCGGGCCTTGCACATCAACGGACACATATTAAACAAAACAAAACAAAAAAGTACATTTAATCACAGATAACGACTTGTATTCTTCAGCGCACATAGAAATTTGATTCTTTTAATTTTTGATATTTTCTGTTTGATACAGTGTAATCACGAAGTGACCTTGAATGTAAATTACCATGACCTTGAAAAGGCTTCAAATGGGGGGGGGGGGGGGGGGACCGTGATTTTTGTCGAGGACAACAGTAAATTGTCACAACAGTGTGAACAGAGATGACATTTTTCTGATGTTCCTGAGAAAGTGGAGGTCCTACACCTGCCTTAAAAAGTGTTGATGATTTTAGGTCGTATGCCCTTAACCTCCATAACTCGCCCTTCAAAACTTACGCATTCGCGACTCTAAACTATCCACAATTTTGACTCGAATTTGGTTAAGAGCATCCAGAAATAGCTGCTGACAAACCTTGCTAACATGTATGGGAACAGACAGACATACACGCATCCTTCACGGGTAATATGAAGTAATCTCCTCTTCTTAAAAGAAAGATCTCTGAGAATAAAAAAAAAGGGGGTGGGGTGGGGGTGGCTGGAGATTTTTTTTCTACACGGGATTTCTATGTGAAACCGGGCATGCCCTCTCAGGAAAAGAGTGTTTCCGCAATTTAGAGTTTGTTTTGTTCAAGAGGGAGTCAGGACACTCGGGCAGTTACAGGTTTGCTCAACACAAATCTGCCAGCACTTATCTGATAGACAGACACTTTGAGGTTTCGCTAAAGCCCTATGCGCATGCAAAGTCTTGAAATAGGGAGAGTGTAGCGAAGGGGCAGAAGGACCCCTATTGCATACTAAGCTGGCATCACCAGAATGATGGAAGCATAAAGACGTGGCAGCTTGGAGGCCAGGTTTTTTTTAATTGCCGCCTGGGATTGAGTTCGAGACATTAGACCTCGAATCCATAGAAATGCAATGCGACGATGTTTTCTTCTGTTTTTTTTCCTGTATAAATGCGTTTCTGTTTACTATGAAAGTGGATTTTGATACAGAATTTTGCATGGAACAATCAATTCGTTTGTTGCTGTGGGATATTTCATGTGGGTGAGTGTGCGTAACACAAGGGAACTCGATTTATGGTCTCATCCAACAAACAACGAACAAACAAACAAACAAACAAACGAACAAACAAACAAACAAATAAACAAGCAAAAAACCAAACAAAAAACAAACAAAGAAATAAAGAAACGAACGAACGAACAAACAAAGAAATAAAAAACCGCCAAGACTGCCACTAAAATGTACTTGACAGGGACTGGAAAGTGCCCGGATTGAATTTGAGGTTCTCGAGTCCTAGGCAGCTGCTTTAATCCATAGACCACAAATAGTGTGTGTGTGTGTTAGTGTGTGGTGTGTGTGTGTTTTGTGTCTGTGTGTGT
>CM060306.1:87293249-87295749 GCA_030674185.1 Monoplex corrugatus
ACTCGGTTCCTGCACGACCAATGTACGCTCCATTATATGCCGGGTCTTTTGGAAGACATTGGGTCACTTGTGCTAAGATGACAGGGAAAGAAATGAGACGATTCAGGAGCAACACAAAGTGGAAAAGATGTGTGTGTGTCTGTGAGTGTGTGTGTGCGTGCGTGTGTGTGTGTGTGTGTGTGTGTGTGAGTGAGTGTGTGGTATGTGTGTGTGTGTATGTGTGTGTGTGCGTGTGGTGTGTGTGTGTGTGATGTGTGTGTGTGTGTGTGTGTGTGTGTGTGTGTGTGTGTGTGTGTGTGTGTGTGTGTGTGTGTGTGTGTATTGCAATGTATTGTATCACACTGTGTTATTGATGTACGGTTTACTTGTCTTATACTGCCTTGTGCTGCACAGAGAATGAGACATATTCAAAAACAAGATTCACATAACTACGTAAAATCACGCACGTGTCCTCAGCTCCAAGAGAAGGAATGCAATGTTCTGTATTTTGCAATGGTAAGACCAATCAACCAACCAACCAACCAATCAACCAACTGACCGACCAACCATCCAACCGACCAACCAACCAACCAACCGACAAACCAACCAACCAACCAACCAACCAGCCAACCAACTCGGCGGCTTTATTTGCCTGTTCTAAACAACACAAACGAAAACAGAACTCTTTGAGAAGGACACCGCTGTCATGTCCTTTTTTTTCTAACACTCACACAGTTTGGAGTTTTGAGCCCAGAGTTTGATCAAGATGGATTTATTCCGTTCGGACGATTCGATATGCGCTCCACCCAAATCTGCCAGCAACCATCTGACTGACAAGACTCCTTGAGCCTGCGCCAAAGCCTACACGTTGGCAAGGTCCTGACTTGGGGAGGTTGACGGGAACGGGATTTATGACAGACTGACACCACCAGATTGACCAGAACATTAAGATGGGCAGCAAACAAATAAAAAAAAAATGTTGCAGTTCGAGACATGTTGCAGGATGAGTCTGAACTCGAGACATGTTGCAGGGGTGAGCTCGAACTCGAGACATCGAGACATGTTGCGAGGTGAGTTCAAACTTGAGACGTGTTGCAGGGTGGGATTTAAATCAAGACAGTTTGCAAGGTGGAGTGAGACTCGAGACATGTTGCATTGTGAGATTAAAGTCGAGACATGTTGCACTGTGAGAGAAAACTCGAGACGTGTTGCAGAATGGAATCAGACTCGAGACATGTTGCAGGGTAGGACTGAATCGAGACATGCTACGGGGTGGTACTGACCTCGAGACGTGTTGCGGGTTGGTACTGAACTCGAGACATGTTGCATTGTGGGACTAAACTCGAGACATGTTGCGGGTTGGGACTGAAGCCGAGATATGTTGCGGGATGAGATCAAACTTGAGACACGTTGCGAGGTAGGATCAAACTCGAGACATGTTGCGAGTTGGTCTAAATCGAGACACGTTGCAGGGTGGGGTCTGAATTCGAGACAGGTTGCAGGGTGGCACTGAACTCGAGATATGTTGCGGGTTGGGTCTAAACTCGAGACATGTTGCAGGGTGGTACTTAACTCGGGACGTGATGCGGAGTGCGATTGGACTCGAGACATGTTGCAGGGCAGGTACGCAATGCGAGATATGTTGCAGGGTGGTACTGAATTCGAGACATGTTGCCGGGGTGGGAACAAACTCGAGACATCCAGACATGTTGCAGGATGCGTTCAGACTCTCCGACATCAAGGCATGTTGTGGTATGGGAATGGACTCGAGACATATTGCAGGGCGAGTCTGAATTCGAGACATGTTGCGGGGTGGGACTGAAATCGAGACAAGGGACCTTGAGTCTACAGCTCGAAACATGACATCTTGAATCCTGGACTCAAACTCAAAGAACCTACCAGCCCCTTTAATTAAGATAGCTGCAGAAACATACAGACAAAGGTTACACGCACAGACTCTCCTTCCCCCCCACCCCACCCCCAGCTACTCACCCAGTTGAACAGTGCCGGCCAGTTCCTCGGGTTGGAAGTAGGTGACCCCATGACCCCCGTGAAGTGACCCCACCCGTGAAGACACCTGGAGGGGACCCTCCTGACCCGAAAACACGCCCCCTATCGGGTCCCTGTAGCTCTCCTTCCACAGAAAAATTGATACATGATGATGATGACGATGATGATGATGATAATGACGATGATGATGATGATGATGATGATGATTTAGATAATTATAACGACATTAATACTGATACTAATATAAACACGAATACTAAAACAAAAAATTATGATGATAATGTTGACTATTCGAACAGAATCTCATCTTACAAGTGCCCTAAGCGATTCACAAAAACATGAGAAACAAAGGCAGACACACGTAAGCAAATACATGGTAAGTCGTATCAGTTTTATGAAAATATACATACATACATACATACATACATACATACATACATACATACATATATATATATATATATATTCATACACACACGCATACATGCATACATACATACACATACATACA
>CM060306.1:87310749-87315749 GCA_030674185.1 Monoplex corrugatus
GAGGGGAGGGGAGGGGAGGGGAAGGGAGAGGGGCGAGAGGTAGAAGGGTTTTAGTTAGATTGCAATCTCAGAAACAATTTTAGACCCTCGTTTACCGCTCGGACAGAGTCATGGACAAAACTGTGAACAGAGAGACGTAGAGTGATTAATTGACTATCCAGGTGAGACCAGTGCAGGAAGAGGCGGGGGGGGGGGGGGTGCGGGGGGAGAGGAGGGCTTTTGTTAGACAGCAGTTTCATCAACAGTTTTAGACCCTCGTTTTCCGCTCAGACAAAGTCTTGGACAAAACCGTGAACAGAGAAAAGCAGAATGAAATACTAATTGACTATCTATGTATGTAGACTTGCTGAGGCCTGTGCAGGATGGGGTGGGGTGGGGGGGAAGGGGATGGGGGCGTGGTTGGGGCAGAAATTTGACGGGCAGTTTCAGCAACAGTTCTAGACCCTCATTCTCTGCTCGTACAAAGTCCTGGACAAAACCGAGAACAGACAGATGCAGAGTGATAAAACTACCCACATATGTAGACTTAGTAAGGGCAGTTGTGTGTGTATGTGTGTGGGGGGGGGGGGGCTGTAGTTAGCAGTTTCAACAACAGTTTTAAACCCTCGTTCTCCACTCGAACAAAGTCTTGGACAAAACCTTGAACAAAGAGATACAGGGTGATATACTGATTAACTACCCACGTAAGTAAACTTAGTAAGGCCAGGCATTTCTGTGTATAGGGGGGGGGGGGGTAGGGGTAAGGGGTCTGTAGTCAGCAGTTTCACTAACAGATTTAAACCCTCGTTCTCCACTCGGACAATGGCTTGGACAAAACTGTGTGAACAGGGAGATGCAGAGTGATGAACTGACCATCCATCTTAGTAGACTTGCTGAAAGCAGTACAGGATAAGGAATGGGGGGGGGGGGGGGGGAGGAGCGCTTTTCTTAGAAAACAGTTTCAGCAACAGTTTTAGACCCTCGTTCTCCACTCGGACAGGAGTCTTGGACAAAACTGTGAACAGAAAGAAGAAGACTAATTAACTAACCACCTACATTGTTGATAAACTTGGTGAGGCCGGTGAATGAAGGAAGGAAGGGAAGGAGAAGGAGGAGGGCTTTTGTTAGACAGCAGTTTCAGTATCAGCTTTAGACCCTCGTTCTACGCTCAGACGAAGTATTGGACAAAACTGTGAACAGAGAGGTGCAGAGAGTTATACTGATTAACTACCCACATATGTAGACTTGATAAGGGCAGTACAGTTGTGTGTGTGTGTGTGTGTGTGTGTGTGTGTGTGTGTGTGTGTGTGTGTGTGTGTGTGTGTGTGTGTGTGTGTGTGTGTGTGTGTGTGTGTGTGTGTGTGACAATTATATACGATATCCAAGTAGGGTGACGGTAGAACCAGACGGGGGGTGGGGGTAGGGGTCGGTGATGTAGTTAGCTGCTCCAGCAACAGTTGCAGTCCGTCGTTACTCTCTCCTACTAGTCTAACACTAGTGGATATAAAAAACATGAAGTGAACACACAACATTTTTTTAAAGAATGAAATCACGAATGTAACGGAAAAAAACGACATTTTAGTATCAAGTTTTACAAATATTCACGTTTCATTATGCTTTCTTCCTGTTTTCTATTTACTGGAATACTCGCAGTCAATTTGATTTTACACACACAACATATTCATATACGTATAATATCCACAGGCAGTGACAGAAAGACACAGGCTGGGACAATAGTTCCAGCAATTATTTCAAAGACTCGTTCTCCGCTCGTGTCAAGTCTTGTTCCTGCACAACAGTGTCGATGGAAATTTTCATTGATACAGTGAACAGAAAAGAATGAAGACACAATAGGTTCACTTTGCCTACGCGCTCGCGCGCGCGCGCGCACACACACACACACACACATGCACACACACAAAGAACTCCAAAGAGCACAATTTGACGTACACCACACTAATTTAAAAAAAGGAGACAATATAAACTTACTGGCAAGTCAGGTTAAATGTCATATAGACGACTTATATTCCGATCATTTGAAAATTTACACTGATGGATCAGTAATTGAAAGAAAAGCAGGCTCAGCGTTTTTAATACCTGCTCTCAAAATTGAAAAATCTTTCTACATAGGATTTGATAAATCTGTCTTTACAGCTGAACTCTTTGCAATATTAATGGCTTTAAACTTTTGATAAGTCTTCCTAGGACAATTTTTCAAACACTTTTTTGCGTTGATTCAAAATCAGTACTTCAGGCTCTTGAATTATCAAAATTACAAACAAGATCAGAAATGATTCTGGAAATTAGTCACTTGATTCATAATTTATCTTTAAGAGGCACTGATATTACTTTCTGCTGGATACCTTCTCATAGTTCTAATGATAAAGTTGACAAGGCTGCCAAACGGGGAGCTAATAACTCACCAGATTCAAACAATATCCAGCTTTCTCTCTCGTTGCACGAGAATTACACTTTAGTAGACAACTACGTCTGGAAGCAGTTCCAATTAAAACAGAAAAAGTATGATAAATGTCACATGAACTTTGAAGTTAGCAATATACTTAAGCAGCTTCATGCCAGCAGAATTATACAATCCCTTATGTATAGATGGAAACTTGATGCATTCAAAACAAAATACACCAAGAACATAGTGTGTCTGTGTGGAAAGAAGATAACACATAGTCATATTCTTTCTTGCGTTAAGGTAAAACGACATATTCAAACACTATCTATGAGTACTGTTTCTGATATATTTGCCTCATCATCATTACTGTATCAATTTTTTGTTAGCCTGTCAAAAAGTCCTATAGCGAATTACCTTTAAAATGTTATTTCACTTGTTCACTGTTATGGTTAGTCAATTATTAGTTTTATTTTTTTCTTCATTTCTTCCAGATATTTATCAATTTTGTTTGTTAGGTTGTTTGTTTAAATCGTTAATTATGGTAACATTATTTGTTAGTTTTACCTTCCCCTCTTCAAAACAGTTGTTTTTTGGATCATCTTTTCTCAAGTTCAAAATTGACAATTTTCAAATATCCTCTTCACTCCTCCTCTATCACCCATCCACCCACCCTTTTGTTGTTGTTGTTGTTGTTTTTTGTCTAAAATCACTTTAGTGAATAGACATTAAATCAAAGACCACCACCACACACATGCACACACACACACACACATGCACATTCACGCACACACACACACACACACATACACACACACACACACACACACACACACAAACGTACACACACACAAACGTACACACACACACACACACACACACACACACACACACAAACGTACACACACATCACAAACAAACGTACAAAAACGGACAGTATTTTTAACGACAGTGTTACGTGCTCGTTTTATGCTCGTACAAAGTCTTGACCAAAACTATGGGTTAAAACTTAAAACAGAGAGCGAGCGAGCGAGAGAGAGAGAGAGAGAGAGAGAGAGAGAGAGACAGACAGACAGACAGACAGACAGAGACAAAGAGAACAAGAGAGACAGAGAGAGAGAGAGACAGAGACAGAGAGAGACAGAGAGAGAGACAGAGAGACAGACAGACAGACAGACAGACAGACAGAGACAAAGAGAACAAGAGAGACACAGAGAGAGAGAGAGAGAGGAAAGAAAAAGAAACATGTTTATTTTTGGTTGTAGTGGTATAAACGCTATAATACTTCGTTACATTCAGCCTTCGTCCCTGGAGGATTTACACAAATACAGAGACACTGTAATGTTACATTAGTAAATTATAATATCAAAATAATACAAAGTTGAAATGTTAGTAGTTTTGAGACAGAGACAGAGACAGAGAGAGGAATGAAGGAAGGAAGGAAAGGAGAGAGGAAAACCGCGGGAAAAAAGAGAGAGGGGAGAGGGAGTGAGTGAGTGAGTGAGGGAAAGATAGATAGGGGTGGAGATAAGTGGCCAGACGTACAAAGACAGAGAAAGGCAGAAATGACAGTAAATAGTAAAGGCAGAGACAAATACGTGTCGACAGACATATCTACAAAGAGACCCATCTTATTGATGTTAGTGCGAAAACAGAAAGAATGAGAGAGAGGGGCGGAGAGAGAGAGGGCGGAGAGAGAGAGAGGGCGGAGAGAGAGAGAGGCAGGCAGACAGACATAGACAGACAGACAGACAGAGACAGACAGAGAGACAGACAGACAGATAGAGAGATACAGACAGAGACAGACAGATAGAGACAGAGACAGAGAAAGACAGAGAGAAAGGAAAGAAAGAGACAGAGAGAGAAAAAGAGAAAGTAAAGAGAGAGAAAGAGACAGAGAGGTAGAGACACAGAGAGACAAAGAGAGACACAGAGAAAGACAGAGAGAGACAGAGACAGGGACAGAGAGACAGAAAGACACAGAGAGAGACAGAAAGATAGAGAGAGAGAGAAAGAGAGAGAGAGAGACAGACAGAGACAGAGACAAGACAGAGAAAGACAGAGAGAGAGAGAGAGAGGGAGGGACAGAGAGACACAGACGGGTTGGGGGTAGGAAGAGATGGCCAAAACCGCAGATAGGCAGAAGAAAGTAATGGAAATAACACAGACAGAAATGAAATACACATCTAACAAACTACAAAGAGAACTGTTTTATTTATGCATGATAACAGACACTAAGCAGAGACGTTTAATGCAGGTTTGCCTTTCATCTCACTAAATACTACGTGTTCCTGTCATTGTAGCAGTGTCTACCGTATGGGCTACGATTCTTTATTGTCTCCCTTTCAGATGCGGAAATGAACAAGATGTCCATTGCTAAGCGCCCAGCTGAGGCTGGTTATCTTATTAGTAATGGAGTGCCGTCTATATTACAAGAAAAGAAGGAAAACAACACAAAAAGCAACAACAAACCAAGAAAAACTACAGAACAAAACAAAACGAACTAAAACAAAACAAACAAACAATAAAACAAAACAAACAACAAAACAAAAACAAAACAAAACAATCAAAACAAAAAAACAGAATAAAAAAAAAACGGCGACAACAACAAAACTTACAC
>CM060306.1:87318249-87328249 GCA_030674185.1 Monoplex corrugatus
GATGATGATGATGTGATGGTGATGATAATGATGATGATGATGATGATGATGGTGTGGTGGTGTGGTGGTGGGATGGTGGTGGTGGTGGTGGTGGTGGTGGTGGTGGTGGTGATGGTGATGATGATGATGATGATGGTGATGATGATAATGATGACGACGACGACGACGATGACGACGACGACGACGACGACGACGACTGATGTGTCGAGTGATGATGATGACAATGACGATGGATTCTACGGTCGACCCGACGGGATGTATGGATAGACATACTGCTCCTTATGGCATCGTGTGGATGTTCATGGCGATACAAGACCGATCCTGAGTGCACCTGTTCTTCCCTTGTCAATAGGCACTAGTATAGGACAGAGTACTGTGGCCTTGGGTTCAGCTTCCGTCGATCCCTGCTGTGTTTAAACGCATCAGCTCTACGCTGTTCGAATGCGACTGAGCCTTGTGTGTCCTTGCTGTCGCCAGACTATTCTGTCGCTGGTGGCAATATCTTCCCATGTCGACGGTGTTGATGCCACAGCTGATAAGGTTGACCTTCAGAGTATCCTTGTATCGTTTAAGCGGTCTTCCCTGGTCACAGTGTCCTTAGTTAACACTTTGACTCCAGCACACCGTCCACCAGCATCCAGCATTGTCAGGCATGCCGGCAAAGCAAAAAACTTAACCCTTTGCCTCCCTCACCCTATCCACCAGCTATCTGCAGGAAGCTGGTGGATGGGGTGAAGGAGTCAAAATGTTATGGGTTTTTTTTGCAGTTGGTGGACAGGGTGCTGGAGTCAAAGGGTTCAGCTCTGGGTAAGCCTCCGCTGATAAATAATAATAATAATTACAATATTTATATAGCGCAAAATCTTGATAAAATCAAATCTAAGCGCTGAAACAGACACACACAGCACGCACGCACACACACGCACGCACGCACGCACGCACACACACGCACTCACGCACACACACACACACACACACACACACACACACACACACACACACACACACACACACACACACACACGCACACGGCTATAAATGGGGAGAAAGAATAAAAGCAATGGAAAATTATAGAGAGCATATTATATACAATTATATATTGCAATGTCATTCCCCTCCGAGTGGAGACAGGCTGCAGAGGGGATTGAGTGAGGTCAGGATTTTATGCAGAGAAGAAAAGGTGAGTTTTGAGAGCGGACTTGAAGGAGACAAAAGTAGGTTGCTGACGGACTGAGAGAGGAAGTTTGTTCCAGGAGAGTGGACCAGAAACAGAGAAGGCTCGTGGACCATAGGTATTGAGCTTAGTGTGTGGAAAGCGAAAAGTCAGAGGATCGGAGGCAGAGCGGAGGGTACGTGAGGGAACATAGATCTCAAGTAGGCTTGACAGATAATCGGGGGCTGCGTTATTGAGGCTTTTGTAGCACATGGTGTCTAGTTTGTACTGTATGCGCTTTGATACAGGGAGCCAGTGAAGTTGTGCCAGGAGAGGAGATATGTGGTCAGCTTTTTTCTTTTTGAGTACAAGGCGTGCAGCATTGTTTTGAATGCGCTGTAGGATGTGAGTAGTGGAGGCAGGAAGACCGGACAGGAGTGAATTGCAATAGTCAATGCGAGACATTATGAAGGAGAGAACGAGTTTTGCAGTTGTTTCCACACAGAGATACTTCCTGATCAGGCTTATACGATGGAAGTGATAGTAGCAAGATCTGGCAGTTTGAGAAACAAAGTTGTTCATGGAAAGGGTAGAGTCAATGCAGACACCAAGGTTTTTAGCTGAATCAGAAATTGGGACTGATGTTGACTGATACGACGAGAAAGACAACACGTTGATAAGCTGGGCGGTGTACAGGACAGTTATGTTGCAGGCTGATGGCAAGTCTTTGTTGTTATCTACGTCTGTGGCGGTGCTGGGCTCTTGGCTAATAGTAAGGTGAAATTGAAAAACGCTGTTGGGCATTGGACCGCTGGCTTGTTCATTGATTTATAGCCTTTTCTGTACTCCTTGGGCGGGTGTGTGTGTGTGTGTGTGTGTGTGTGTGTGTGTGTGTGTGTGTGTGTGTGTGTGTGTGTGTGTGTGTGTGTGTGTTGTGTGTGTTTGTGTGTGTGTCTTGTATGTGTGTGTGCTTGTTTGTGCGTATATGTGTGTTTGTGCTAATGTGCGTGCGTATTAAGGAGAGACAGAGACAGAGAGAGAAAGAGAAAGACAGAGAAAGGGAGAGACAGACATGAATAAATAGATAGATAGATAGATGGATAGATAGACAGACAGATAGATAGATAGATAGATAGATAGATAGATAGATAGATAGAGACAGAGACAAAGAGACTGACAGAGAGACTGACAGACAGACAGACAGACAGAGACAGACACAGAGGCAGAGAAAGAAAGAGAAGAGCGAGGAGTTAATCAACAAGATGATTTGTAAACGTTAGATATTTACACAATCCAGCGAAGCAACAACAACTCAGATCAATCAAGCTACCTGCTTTTTCAGCGTGAACACACATGTTGTATGATCGTGAAAAGCCTGTCACAGAGTGAAAACAAAACCGCCCCCTTGTCAAGACAAGAAACAATTAACCGAATTAAGTTCGGGTTTGAATTTGATCATAAAACAGTCATCGTTTTCAGATAGTTGCATATGCGCTTCACCAGAATCTCCTCATGATGATTGGGCAGACTCCTTGTGCCTGTGCAAAATCTTATTTGCTTGCAAGATGTTGACATTGATATGGAAGCAGGGACTATGAAACATTAAAAGCTGACACCACTTGAAACTGTTTATTTTCATTTTTTATTTTCATTTTTTATCTATTTTAGGATCATCACACTCAGGGAGGTTACCTCTGTGCTCGACTTTTTTCCCAGTCCCGTTTTCTACGCCACCTTAATGGCCGCAGAAGGTGGCACAGTTTTTACAAACCTTTTGAAATATTATAATAATAATAATTACAATATTTATATAGCGCAAAATCTTGATAAAATCAAATCTAAGCGCTGAAGCAGACACACACGCACGCACGCACGCACGCACGTACGCACACACACGCACACACACACACACACACACACACACACACACACACACACACACACGCATGGCTATAAATGGGGAGAAAGAATAAAAGCAATAAAAGCAAGAATAAAAGCAATGGAAAATTATAGAGAGCATAGCATATACAATTATATGTTATAACCATGTGGTTCCCCTCCGAGCGGAGACAGGCTGCAGAGGGGGGGGGGGGGGTTGAGTGAGGTTAGGATTTTATGCGGAGGAGAAAAGGTGAGTTTTGAGAGCGGACTTGAAGGAGACAAAAGTAGGTTGCTGACGGACTGAGAGAGGAAGTTTGTTCCAGGAGAGTGGACCAGAAACAGAGAAGGCTCGTGGACCATAGGTATTGAGCTTAGTGCGTGGAAAGCGAAAAGTCAGAGGATCGGAGGCAGAGCGGAGGGTACGTGAGGGAACATAGATCTCAAGTAGGCTTGACAGGTAATCGGGGGCTGCGTTATTGAGGCTTTTGTAGCACATGGTGTCTAGTTTGTACTGTATGCGCTTTGATACAGGGAGCCAGTGAAGTTGTGCCAGGAGAGGAGATATGTGGTCAGCTTTTTTCTTTTTGAGTACAAGGCGTACAGCATTGTTTTGAATGCGCTGTAGGATGTGAATGGTGGGGGCAGGAAGACCAGACAGGAGTGAATTGCAATAGTCAATGCGAGACATTATGAAGGAGAGAACGAGCATTAACATCCACATCTTATATGTTTGGTCTGGGATTCTCACTTTTGTTTTTCTATTTTTATTTTACCCGAGTATTAATTAAGATCCACATCTTCTACGTTGGGTCTGGGATTTTCATTTTCATGTTTTGTATTTTTGCTTTATTTTATTTTTCTAACATTTTGATTTTTCTCGGATGTATTCACGCTGTTTAGCACACAATGTGTAAGCGGAATATTACTGTACATGCCGCATGCTCCGTCCTAGATGGGCGTGCATGCTAAATGTTTGATGTTTCCATACGCCACCGGACACTGATGTGACTTACAGGATCTTTAACATGCATAGTTAATTTCTTTGTGGATATACACACGAAGGCGGGAGTGGGGGTGGGAGTGGGGAGCGGAGTAGGCAATTGCAGGCTTGCACGCAACTTGACCTAGGAGACGGGAAAAATCTCCACTTTTTATCCACCAGGTGGGAGGTACCTTGGCAGGATCAAACTCGAGACGCCAGATCATGAGTCCACAACTGGGCCAGCCGCCCGGTGTTAATGAATATCGCCTTCAAGCCGCTAGATAAAGATGGTACCATACAACTGTCGGCTATCATGCGACCTTGTCTGTGTTCCTATTGGCCACACACTGGACATTGTGTTATTTGACTTATTGTAAGTTACTGACGATGTCTATCATACAACTGCACAGAGACAAAGACAAGACAAGAAATCACAACACAAGTCAAGAAGACAAAGTTCTTTAGTTCTGATTGTTATAGAATAAGCAACAAATGATTGTTCACATCTAGCTTTCGTCCTACAGTGGGAAGAAAAGACTTATTCTAAATGAAAAGAAAATGCATATAATATAGGCAGTAATTCGATTACTCTAATATACAAACAAACATAGGAAGGCAATTCAAATGTAAACAAGTAAACATTGATCAATTTCAAAAAGCATCTGCCTACACACAGATGAATAAATATATATATATTTATATATACATATATACATATAGATAGATATATATATATACGTATGTATATATCATCATCATCATCATCATTCTCCTGCCCGTGATGGGCGTAGAGGAGAGATGAGAGACACTCTTGAAGCCAGCCGTCGCCAACCGGTCCTGTCCTCCGCCTGTCGCACCAGCGTGGGGCCATCCAACCTGGTCCATTCTTTGATGTTGTCCATCCAGCATTTGGCTTGTCGTCCCCTTCGTCTGCCGCCTCCCAGTGTACCCTGGAGGACCGTTTTGGCAGTGAGTTGTGGCGTGTGACATGCCCGAACCACGACAGCTTCCTGTTCTTGACTGTTGCCAGGAGGGGTTCTTGTGGGCCTGCGAGTGTTGTTATTTGGCTCCACACAAAGTCGTTTGTCTTCCGATCTTGCCAAGAGATCCCGAGCAAGCGCCTGAAGCATTTAGTTTCAAACGTCTGGATTCTCTTGGTGGTCTCTGCTGTCATGGTCCAGCTCTCGCATCCATACAGCAGGATGGGGAGCACCAGGGACTTGTACAGCTTCATCTTCGATGGAAAGCCGATCTCTTTGTTCTTCCAGATCTTGTTTAGCTTTACCATTGCTGCTGTTGCGATCGCTAGTCTGGTCTTGATTTCTGTTGTAGAGCGACCGTCTTTGGTGAGAGTGGCGCCAAGGTATTTGAAAGCGTCCACTTCTTCAAGCTGTTGCCCGTTCATGTAGATTTCAGCATGGGTGTTGGTTGTGCTGTTGACCAGGACTTTGCTTTTTTCTGTGCTCACTTCCATTCCGTGTGCACCTGCACTTTCTTCCAGTCTCATGGTCAGGTCTTGTAGTTCTTCGTTGCTGCCTCCCATCAGGTCGATGTCATCTGCGAACCTCAGGTTGTTGATGGTTCTTCCTCCGATGGAGACAGTGGAGTGGAAGTCATGGAGGGCTTCACGCATGATGTTCTCCAGGAAGAGATTGAACAGCACGGGAGAGAGTAGGCAGCCTTGACGGACTCCAACTGTGGTCTTGAAGTAGTCCCCTATCTGGTTGTTGAGGAGAACTGCGCTGCTGGCAGTGTTATACAGCGCCTGGATGGTTTGGACGAGACCTTCCTCTATGCCAAACTTTCTTAGCACCTGCTACAAACCCTTATGCCACACCCTGTCGAATGCTTTTTTAAAGTCTATGAAGTTGTGGAACAGGTCTCTCTGATGCTGCAGATGTTTCTCCATCATTATCCGGCAGGTGAAGATCTGTTCTACTGTGCTTCTGCCCGCCCTAAATCCAGCTTGTTCTTCCGCAAGGTGTTCTTCCGCTTCTTTCTTCAGTCGATTCAATATGACTCTGAGCATGATCTTGCTGGTGTGGCTAATGAGACTTATTGTTCTGTAGTTCTGGCATTGGCGCATATTTCCCTTTTTGGGCAGGGGGATGATGAGTGATTGAGTCCATTCTGTGGGCCACTGTTTTGTCTCCCAGATCTTCTGACAAATCGATGTTACACGAGTGACCAAATCATTCCCTCCATGTTTGAGCAGCTCTGCTGGGATATTGTCTGCTCCAGGTGATTTCCCTGCTGGTAGGCTGCGGATGGCTTCTTCCACTTCTTCTCTCATCACTGGTAGCGGTGAGGATTCCCTCAATGGTGTTGAGTCCCCCTGAAACAAACTGTCATCTGGCTGTATTGGGTAGTTGTATAGTTCTTGGCAGTACTGCGTCCATCTGTTCAGAACAGCGGAGCTTTCTGTCAGCAGCTCGCCTGAGGTATCCTCGATGACTGACGATCTGTTTTGCTGCGTCTTGGTAAGGTTTTTCAGTGTGGTGAAGGCATGTTTGCTGTTTCCTTTTTTCATGCCTTTCTCGATGTTCTCACACTGGTTGTTGATCCATTGTTCTTTGGCTTCAATCATTTTCTTCTTTACAAGGTTGTTGGTTTTACGATACTGTGCGGCTTCTTCAGGGCTGGAGTTTTTCGTCTTCTTCAGTGATCTTCTGTTGTCGCAGAGGTCAAGGATGTCATTTGAGATCCATGCTTGGTGTTTCTTCCTCTGTCGCCCCAGTACCTCCTCTGCTGTTTCGCGGACTGCCTCACCAAAGTTGTTTGTGAGGTCGTTGATGTCGCTGTCCAGGAAGTTGAGTGCCGCGAACCGCCCCCCGAGCTGTGCCTGGAATGCCTCTTCTATCTCTGGATCTTTTAGCTTTTCCAGGTCAAACTTGATGCGTGGCTGCGCAGCTTGGTACTTCTTTTTCAATTTGATCTTCATTGTGAGCAGCACGAGGTCGTGGTCGCTGCCTATATCAGCTCCAGGGTATGTCCTCGTCTTTGCTTTATTAATGCTTGATTTGAAGCGCCGCGGTGTGAGGACAAAGTCGATCTGGTTGTGAGTCTTTCCGTTCGGCGCATGCCAGGTTGTTCTTCTTGACAGTTTGTGGGGGTAGAGGGTGTTGGCAATGGTGAGCCGTTGGGTGCAGGCAAACTCCAGGAGGCGAAGTCCCTGTCATTAGTTTCCCCTGTGCCAAATTGACCCACTGTTCCAGCCCAGTTTTTGTAGGCATCTGGGCCGACTTTGGCGTTGAAGTCCCCCTGAACTATGATGATGTCTTTCCTGGGGGCTTTTCCGATGGTGTCTTCTATTTTCTCATAGAATTCTTCAACCACCTGGTCTTCGTGGCTGGTAGTTGGAGCATACACTTGTATGATGGTGATGTTCTTTGGTTTGGCTGACACCCGAATGCTGATGATTCTGCTGTTGACAGGCGTGCAGCTCATGATGCATCCAATGACTTCTTTGCGTACGATGAAAGCTACGCCATTTTCATGTAGTGACTCTTCGCCACTGTACCACATCTTGTGTCCTTCCTCTGTGATTGCTTCTCCGAAGCCTGTCCATCTTACTTCCGATATACCCACAATGTCCCATTGGTAGCGTCTCAGCTCGTGTTCTAGTTCTTTTACTTTGCCGCACTGATGGAGTGTACGGACATTCCAGGTTCCAATGGTAGCTTTTTCCGTTGGCAGTTTGAATGATGTCTTTGCCCCAGACTTTTCACTTCCACCCTGGTGCTTGTCAGTGGTAAGCGCGGTCGTTTGTAACCCGGGCCCCGACCGATCCGGTATGTTGTTGGCTATAGTGTCTCTCATATCTTTTCTGTGGGCTTAGGTTAATCCTTGGTGGCGCCAATCCCCTCTCCAAGTCTCCTGCTGTGACAGGTAGTACTGGGCTACAGCTTGCCAGTAGCAGACCTATTTGTCTGACCTGACTATATGTATATATATGTATATATAAATATATATATATGTGTGTGTGTGTGTTATATACACAATGTGTGTGTAAAGAGACAGACAGACAGAGACAGAGAGAAAGAGACAGAGAGAGAGAGAGAGAGAGAGAGAGAAGGAGAGAGAGAGAGAGAGACAGAGGAGACAGAGACAGAGGGAGACACAGAGAGAGTCAGTAAGTGAAGTATTTGTATAATTCTCATCACCACTAATACACAACCGTGGAAGTCGACTCTCTATGAAGAGCTGATACAGGATCTCGTTACCAAAAAAGACCACTAATGCCATACAAGGATACTCTGAAAGCCAGTCTAATCATCTCTCTGGCATCAACATCACCAAGGGAAAGATATTGCACACAACAGACTAAGCTGGCAAAAGCAATGCCCGCAGGCCACAGTCAGGTGAACTCAGACAGCGCCAGGGACAGGCGGAAACAGAACCCCAGACTACAGGCCTCCTTCCCACGCGATGCCTGCCTGTAGGATTGTTCTTTGTACCATCCCACATAAACATCTACACCAGGCCACAAGGTCATGTATTGCCTACTCAGTCCTTCGTATTGACGGGAACGTCCGTGATCATGATCGGCATGATCATCAGCATCATCAACATCATCATCATCGTCGTTGTCATCATCATCACCATCGTCGTCGTCGTCGTCGTCATCGTTGCCATGATTATCATGATCATGATCATCATCATCGTCGTCTCGTCGTCGTCGTCGTCGTCGTCGTCGTCGTCGTCATCACCATCATTATCATCAGCATCAGCAGCAGCAGCAGTAGCAGCAGCAGCAGCAGGAGCTGTTTTTCACTTTGAAGACAGACATGCAGCGAGCGGCAGAAGCAGAACACAAGACCGCATCATCCATTTACATGCCGCACTCGTAGAAAAAAACACATGCCTCTAGGATCGGTTCTGTATCCCACATGAAGACCCATACCAGGTGATAAAGGACCAGTATCATCCATCAAAACAGCATTCAATAAGATGAAAAGCATTCTACCAACAAATGTCTATCAATTAACATCAGGAAGAGAGTTCCTGAATGTTATATAGAACCGATAATGCTATAATTATGGTTGTGAGGAGTGGACAGTCAACAAGCAAAGCCAGAGCAAGTTTGAGGCAGCTGAGATGTGGTTTCTGAGAAGAATGCTGAGAGTTCCATGACAGCAAAGAAAACAAACGAGACAGTCTTGATGGCGGCAGACACAAGAAGATCATTGATAAGGAAAATTGGGAAAAGACAGGCAACATTTATAGTCCATTTTATGAGGAAAGGGCAATTAGAACACTTTGTCACAGCAGGAAAGCTGGAGGGAAAGAGAGCACCAGGTGGACCCAGGGAAAAACAGTGGACGGACTTGCAGGGTGGCTGAGGACAGAGAGAGTGGAAGATGTGCTTGCGGCAACAAGGGATAGATGCATATGGAGGCCATGATCGCCATCGCCATGTGGCAGGGCACTTGATGATCATCATCATCCATCGGGATCGAATGGAGAGTCCATTAGGATCAGGAAGCCGTGACAAGTTTCCCACATCAACAGACGACCCACAGGAACCCTGCCAATACTGATCCAATGTCCCCATTCACACAACGAGAGCAAAACTGCAGTAACTATAACCACTAGGCACTCAGAGCCACAGAATCGGTGACCGTTTTCACGATACTGAGATGATCGATAAATATGATACTGAGGATGCCATTGGGTCCATTTAGCTTAGAGAGGGCAGACACATTTATCCTTTTCTATACTACGGAACTAATCTGGTCAGTATTCTTTGAAAAAAAGTGTTTTTGATGTTCTAGAAATAAACGAGGCGATAATGGGGTTTTAAAGCCGGGCAAAATGCCTTTTCATGGAAATGGTGTTAGAGGTCTTGCAAAATGCCTCGATTATGTGAGTTTACATCCCACCAACACACACGCACACACACGTGCGTACACGCACACACACGTGCGTACACGCACACACACATACATACAGAGAGAAAGAGAGAGAGAGAGAGAGAGAGAAAG
>CM060306.1:87333249-87343249 GCA_030674185.1 Monoplex corrugatus
GACCTAGTACATAAATGCTGAAGCTAAACAGAATTTAAAACACACACACACACCCACACACACACACACACACACACACACAACTCACACACACCCCACACACACACACACACACTCACACACACACACACACCTCACACACACCACACACACACACACACACACACACACACACACACACACACACACACACACACACACACCACACACCACACCACCACCACCACCACCACCACCCGTCCCCATCCCTCCACACACCCCACGTAAAAAAGAGAAACAGAATAAAAAAGGAAAAAAAAAGATAACCTGACAACAACAACAACAAAAAAACCACTTACAAAATGTTTAAAATGAAAAAAAAAAAAAACTTACAGCAAGTTAAAAATGAAAACACGTATAAATGTTTAAAACTCAGATATATGAGTGAACTAGCAATCTCAGCTGAGACAGGACCAAAGAGCGTCTTTGGCGTATTTTGATTAGCTTACTTTTGTCTCCTTCAAGTCCGCTCTCAAAACTCACCTTTTCTCCTCCGCATAAAATCCTAACCTCACTCAACCCCCCCCCCCCCCCCTCTGCAGCCTGTCTCCGCTCGGAGGGGAATCACATGGTTATAATATATAATTGTATATGCTATGCTCTCTATAATTTTCCATTGCTTTTATTCTTGCTTTTATTGCTTTTATTCTTTCTCCCCATTTATAGCCATGCGTGTGTGGTGTGTGTGTGTGTGTGTGTGTTGTGCGTGCGTGCGTGCGTGTGCGTGCGGCGTGCGGTGCGTGCGTGCGTGCGTGTGTGTCTGCTTCAGCGCTTAGATTTGATTTTATCAAGATTTTGCGCTATATAAATATTGTAATTATTATTATTATTATTTTCTTTTCCCGTTTTTGTCAGTACTTTTTAGTTCGTAAACCAAGCCAGAGCTCCTGATCGTAAAGCATTCCATATCTTTTTTTATGAGGGACATAAAAAAATCAATTTGCATATGTTTGGTTTGTAATGGAAAGCCACATCCATATAAAATATACACGTTGTGATCTTTAGTGGGAGATATTATAAGCACTTTGCATATTTCAGCTTTGCAATAGAAAGTCGCATCTCTTTTTTGCCCTCCTCTTTTAATCTTCTTCCCGCTTTCTTCTTCAGGACTTCGTTGATAGTCGCCTTTGATGTAGCCTAGACATGCAATAGCTAGCTATCTATCTATCTATCTATCTATCTATCTATCTATCTATCTATCTATGTCTGTCTATCTATTATCTATGTATCTATCTGTCTGTCTGTCTGTCTGTCTGCTATCTATCTATCTATCTGTCTGTCTGTCTGTCTACCTATCTATGTATCTATCTATCTATCTATCTACTATCTATCTATCTATCTATCTACCTGTCCGTCTGTCTGTCCGTCCGTCCGTCCGTCCGTCTGTCTGTCCATCCATCATCCATCCATCCATCCATCCACCCATCCACCCATCCATCCATCTATCTATCTATCTATCTGTCTGTCTGCCTGTCTATCTATCTATGTATCTCTCTCTCTCTCTCTCTCTCTCAATAAAATAAACTCTCCCTATCCATTTATTTAATACATTAATAGTGGCCAAATAAATTATTTTTCCTAATCCCCCCCCCCCCCCCCGCCCTTCAAACCGACTTAAAATGCTTCTTCTGTATTTTACATAGCCTACACAAACTCTGTGAATCATTCTTTACATTTTCGTACTCATGTAGTTAGCAGGGTTATTCTACAACTTTTTGTTTTATTTTCAAGCGACAAAAGGACAGGCCAGGGTATTATAGGTTACTTAAAATAATAAAACATTGGATATGGGTTCCATGGTGTCACACACACATATAAAAACACATTTATACACACACATACACATACTCACACACACACACTCACACTCACACACACACACACACAATCAATATATATATATATATATATATATATATGTATACATATACATGCACACACATACATGCACACACACAAATATTTGTACACACACACACACACACACACACACACACACACACACACACACACAAATATTTACACACATTTGCACACATACACACACAAACATTTTCAGACATACACACACATTTGCACACACACACACACACACACACACACACACACACACACACACACACACACACACACACACACACACACACACACACATAAATGCATACATACACTAGCTCATTCAAATCTTATCAGCTTTACAAAAAAGAACAATGCCATTTGCCTAATCTGGTAGTTTCCTGCACCAGAACAACATCGATTTTCGCTCATATTCTTGATACTGCTATAGTTCATCGGCTGGTCAACTGGTGGGCACACGTATGCCGCAGGTATAACACACAGTGTCAGCCCCATCACACACAGTGTCGGCCTATGGGGCTATAGCTCTATGGTTTACACAGAGGTAGAACTCCCACCTTCTGCTCCGACTGCACGAGTTCCAGTCCCAGTTGGGAAAATCTTTATGTGCCTCGCCTCCAATCCACCCAGCTGTGAATGAGTTTCTGATCCTATTTAAGAGATGGGGAAGGTAAAACTGCGAGGGACAAGAGATGGGGCAGTACCCTCGCAATAATAGTACCAACAGTTTTTTTTACCATCCCACTCCCCTTCAACTCAGAGTCATGGGACAATTTTTTAATTTGACCTTTAGAGTGCTATGAGTTATCTTAGAAGTCAGCCGTTCAACTTGTCCTGAAAATGATAATGACGATGATGACGACGACGACGACTCGACGATGACGACGACGATGATAATGATGGGAAAGACGACTATGACAATGTTGATGATGGTTATGATGATAAAAATGATGATGATAATTATGACGAAAACGATGATGATGATGATGAAATTTCAGTTGCATTTTTTAGTTTTATATTTAGGTAGACGATGGATAAGTTTGATGTTAAAATTCATCACGAAAAGCATTACAATTTGAAAAATATAACGACTCCTTCCCCTCACTTATTCATTGAAATTACCCGACATTGGCACTTCTGACACTGCCACCACAACTTAACCTTTTACAGAACACCAACATTCCATGGATTGTCTTGAAGTGTATGATAACTTCCGAGCGCTGTACAGAATAACTGAAAATAATTCAGCATATTTTTATCTTTGTTGTTACATCAAGAAAAATATGTCGGCGAATGTTCTCAGGATTTTTCTTCTGTTTTCTCGAAACAAAGATTACGCGCATGTGACAATCCAGTTGGCCACAAATCCTACAATTTTCACCGTAAGGACTTCAAGGGAAAGAATTTTCATGCCCTTTTTCACGTGACTTGATATCACCTACAATTAACTCATGCGCGTTTTCGTGACAATTGATCAGATTTTCATCATCATTATTCTATATCATTGTTGCATAGCGCTGTTTTCCACACTAATTTGAACCCATTGCGCATTGCATATATTCAGACTTTTCAAGAATTCCAGCAGTTAGGCGAGCTGCCACACTCCCTCTATAGCAAGAGGAAAGGAGCTGGCAGCTATGCGAGCTGGTGACAAGGCGGACGCCCGAAAGAGAATTGAAGACCAGAGTGGGCGAGAAAGGGGTCTTCCATTCTCTCTTGGTCCGGAGGTTGGGTTGGGCCTGGCTTGGTGCGCGTTGTGTGGCTATGTCCGGGGTTCTGTCATCTCCACACCTTGCCATTCGGTTTGTAAACAAGTTGACTGATGACTGGGTCCGAATGAGTCATACAACACATGGACAGCCCCCTCTTGCTTGATGAAATGATATGGAGTGGCGTCGGGAGCTTGGGAGGTAATTATGTCCGGAGGGTGGTGAGGCATTGATGCTCCGGGTCCCATCCGCACCCTCGTGGTGTTTCTTGTTAACTTGTGTAGTGTGCATCTACGGTGGACGTGCGTTCTGGATGTTTCCATGATTTCATAAGCCACCAGACGCTGACATGCCTTACACGGTTTTTATAGTGCACATTTGATATTCTGCACGGGTACACACACAAAGGGGGGGGGGGGGGTAAGCACTAGCAGGTCAGCACATATTTTGACACTGGAGATCGGAAAAAAATCTCCCTCCTTTACCCACATGGTGGGAAGTACCCAGGCAGGATCGAACTCAAGACCTTCCGACTGAAATCCGACGTTTGTCTACCAGACAACCGTGCCAGTCTATTCAGTGTATATGTTCGACGAGAAAAAAAACCCACCCCAAAACAAACAAACAAACAAACATACAAACAAACAAATAAACAACCACCACCACCACCACCACCACCATCACCACTATCACCACCACCACCAACAACAACAACAAACCGCTTAGTGACTGCCCTTTTCGAGAGTACTGCTATTTTCGAAAGTAATGGTGATTTCTGAACAAAATGGCTGATGCATCATTTTCGCTCCGGTAACAATCAGTTTATTGGCTCCCCAGACAAACTCACGCCCTCTTAGAGCAATAACTGAGCGTCTGATTTATCCATAAATCATTTTCACATTCATAATGCACGGGGAGACTGAGGAAGACAAGCAGGAGAAATGGAGAGTTGATGGCCAAGGTATTATGATGTTCTGTTCATTTTTGAGAAAAAGAAAAAAAAAAGCGACAATAACTGCAGGCAAGATGAAATTTTGATATGAAAAGGATTGAGAAGAAGTATTTCATACCTATTATTGTTGTTAAGTCATCAAACTTTGATGATGAGAAGCAAGGATTGATAGCGTGAAAAGCGCTAAACATATGGCGGAGAGAGAGAGAGAGAGAGAGAGATAGAAGAGAAGAAGAGAGAGCAAGAGAGAGAGATAGACCATAGACACAGAAAGATCAGAGAGAGAGAAAACACAGAAGATAAAAGATAGATAGATAGATAGATAGATAGATAGATAGATAGAAGACAGACAGACAGACAGATAGATAGATAGATAGATAGATAGATATAAAGAGACAGACAGACAGACAGAGACAGAGAGAGTGACAGAGAGAGAGAGAGAGAAACAGAGGCAGAGAGAGAGAGAGGCATAGACACAAGAGAGAGCCAGAGAGAGAGAAAAAATAGATAATTGATAGATAGATAGATAGATAGATAGATAGATAGATAGATAGAATAGATAGATAGAGAGGTACATACATACATACTACAATACATACATACATACATACAATACATACATACATACATACATACATACATACGTACATACTACATACATACAGACAACAGACAGGCAGACAGAGCGACAGAGAGAGAGACAGAGACAGAAGCAGAGGCAGAGAGAGAGGGAGATAAGAGAGAGGGAGAGAGGGAGAGAGAGAGAGTGATAGAGAGAGAGAGAGTGATAGTGAGAGAGAGAGAGGAGAGAGAGAGAGAGAGAGAGAGAGAGAGAAATATTGACAATCGGAAGCTGGTGTTTGTTCAAGAGGGATTTGTAGCACTCGGACAATTCTTTATGCGCTCAGTGGAACTCCGCCACAATTCTCTTCTTGAACCAGCAAAAGGCCATATGCGCTGGGAAGATCTTGAAATGGGAAGGGAAGGGAAGGAACCCATAAAACACTAAGCTGATACCACCAGAATGACTGAAGCATTAACACTGGCAGCGAATAGGTCACGTCAGTTCTGGGATAAAATTCGAGGGGAAAGAAAACAACTTAAGCCCGGCTGAGGATCGAACTCAATACTCCTGTGTCATGAGATTGGCGTTCTATCCAACAGAGCTAACGGGCCACTTGCCGACAGACAAAAAGACAGACAAGCAAAGAAATAGAGTTTGCATGATCGATAAGTCTGAACCAAACCATTTCACTCCATTATACTCCAACAGGATATTAGAGAGGAAAAAAGGCAATTACAAAGTGAAACGAATAAGCGTGACCAATCACTTTCAACGAAAAGCCATCAACCTCAGTTCACAACCCACAGTGTGTGTTTGATGTCCGTTTGGTGTGAAGTAAAAGATGAATAGAAAAAAGTGCATTAAAAAACAACCTGGGTTCACGGCTATAGTAAATGGCGGACCGAGGTATTGATCCTGTTGTTATCCAGCTCAATATATTTGATGGATGACTCTTGTTTGGCCGGTTTGATTAAATCAACAGCCACCTCCGTCTGTTGAAGTCAAAACAGGACGGTGAAGACATACTAACCATTATTCTTTTCTGGCTTTTCTGTGAAGTTGATAAAAGGTTATGGAAATGTGTCTATATTGATGATAAATCCTTCTTGTATTGCGCTATTCTATAACTTACGTGAACTCTGTGCACATTACACATTTTCAGGACGTAGTGTACGAACACATATACAGACACACAGATATATCAACACACACACACACTCGTGCGGGCGTAAGAATACACACATACAAACACGTCAACAAACGGATACGTACTTGTACCAGCAACCTCCAAACATACATACGTATATACCTATGGTCATAAACGTATGCGTATTTGAATTATTACACGGTGCAACATGATCAGTAGTTACAAGTGGAAGTACATGCTGGTATCAGTGAACGAACAATTATGATAGCAACAATTTCAAGTTTCTCAAGATAGTATCTCCGTGCTAGAAATAGATTTCATATGCAAAACGCCACCGACGCCAAGTGATGGAGAAGATCTAAGATGATTATGGCTAGGCTACAACCTGCACATAGACCCTATGTGCTAGAAGGTCCTGAATTATATCATCATTGGAAGGCCTAGGTGAACACGTATGTTTTTAACTGTGATTTGAATTACAAAAAAGTGAGCCAGATCTTTCAGATCAGCTGATAGTGAGTCCCAAAGAGATGGCGCGATGAAACTGAAAACACACTCACCTGCTGACTTAAGACTGCGTTTCAGCATAATGACAACAACAACAACAGCAACAGCAGCAGCAGAAGCAACAACAACAACAGTAGCACCACCACCCACACCACCATCACCACAACCACCAGAACCAGCACCACAAAAAACATCCACAACAACAATAACAACCACAATAGCAATACAAAACACAAACCTCACCTGTCATAAGACACTTTAAGGTCCAGTTTTAGTTTTCGCAGAAAGTAAGACAGAGGATCAATGCCATCAGAAGCAGACGATTTCTTCTCCACCGGTGCCTCGCGCCTACGCTTGTCACCTCCCTTTTTGCCACCCGACGAACCGCTTCCGGATCCGGTGGCCCCAGTATCGGCGACAAACCGGCGCAGATAGGAAATGTAATGACTGACGGTGTAGATGGGCGCTCGTGTGTGCTGAAATTTGAAATGTAAAGAATGAATATAGGTACAGGTATAATTATAGATACATAAATGAATAAAACGTGTAGATAAGACAAATGGAGGGTGGGGGATCAGGGTGATCAATATAAAATTGAGATAACACAAATAGAGGTTTCAAGTGTGTGTGTGAGAGGGGGGGGGGGATCAGGGTGTGTGGTTAATGTTGGACGATGATGACGACGAGGACGACAACAACAACAACAACAGTAACAAGGCATCATGGCAAAGTGATTAGCACAACATTCTTCTGATTAGTAGCTCGTGGGCTCGAATCTCTGTCAGTCATTAGCTCCAACAACAACAACAGCAGCAGCAACAGCGACAACAACAACAATTACATCATCATCAACATCATCAACAACAACAACAACAAACTATTTCTAGAAATTTTTTATCGCAATCAGCTTCTACGCAGAGTTGACCGTGCTATGGGCTTGATGTGAAAACTGGTACCATACAGTCGAATCTCGTCCATTTAACAGAAGCGTCACTTAGTGTGCAGTTCAAATTTCTTGACCAGCACAGCAGGTGTCTTTATCTCTCGGGCCTGTTTAACGTAATGATATAATATGAAAGTAAGCGTTTGGTGCAGGTCTGCCACGCCGTGTAGTCCGGAAATGGAACGCTATAGCTTATCAAATAACATCAGGAAGAGAGTTCTTCAGTGTTATAAGAACCAATACCGTTGAACGGATGTGAAGCGTGGACAGCCAATACACAAAGTCAGAAGAAATTTGAGGAAGCTGAAATGTGGTTCTCAGAAGAATGTTAGGAGCTCCATGAACAGCATAGAAAACAAACGAGACAATGTGGAGAGAGGCAAGCACAAAACGAACATTAATGAAGAAATCAGGAAAAAGACAAAGCAACATTTATAGGACATTTTATGAGACAAGAGAAATTACAGCACCTGGTAACAACAGGAAAGCTGGAGGGAAAAAGAACACCAGATAGACCCAGGAAGAAGATATTGGACGGGTTTGCGGAGTGGATGAGAACAGAAAGGACAGGAGATATACCTGCAGCGACAAAAGATAGATTCGTGTGTAGGGCCATGATCGCCAACGCCATGCGGCAGGGCACATGGTGATGATGATGATGATGTGAAGGATACAACAAAAATAACTGAAATTTTCTCTAAATAAACACAAAGTAAATGTAAGTGATATACTTGATCAGGAATACATAAAAGTGTACATACACGTTGCACTGGAGCTTAGCTGAAATAAAGCTAAGAATACGAAGAAAGAAAGAAAAAAAGATAAAACAAAATGAGCAACAAACATGCAAATACACAAGCAACAACAAACAAGCAAATATATACTCATTACCTCCATTATCACTGCCACTAACAGCAACAACATTTACAACGACAAAGACGACGATAATATTCCAACCGATCCACCACCCACACGAGTCAACCAGCCAACCAATACAGATGAATTAGGTGAATACAGAAAGTACTTGAAATGTGCAGAGAACAAATAGAGTACGTACATCGATAGAGCACTGTGCAGATGCATAAGGCAGGGGGATTAGTCTACGGATCGTTCGAGATCAACTGCTTTTACGTGCTTTACTTTATGTTCCCCTGAATAGTGATATTGAATTAAACTATAACCTGACACAAGAACTATAGTGGCAGGAGAAATAACTTGTAGTTGATAGTTGGTGCTGTCCTCTTTGTTGTGATTGAATTTTTTATGTCTTTTGTTGTTGTTGCTGTTGTCTTTGTTATGATTGTAATTTTTACCGTTTCTGTTGTTATTGTTGCTTTTTGTTGTTGTTACGGTATTATATATTTTGTTGTTGTTGTTGTTGAGCTCTGGTCGAGGGGTAATAAAAGTGAACTTCATACTGCTTAAAATTCCCCTATATGTTGCCAGTCTTTTTACTGTCATAGATGTGTGTGTGTGTGTGTGTGTGTGTGTGTGTGTGTTGTGTGTGTACGGGTGTTTGTACACTCTGAACCGTCTCTTTTAGTCATGTCTATGTGAATTCGTGTGTATGCGCGTGTGGGCACCTCGCGTGTGGGCACCTCGCATGTGCGCACGTGCGAGTGTGTGTGTGTGTGTGTGTGTGTGTGTGTGTGTGTATGTGTGTGTGTGTGTGTGTGTGTGTGTGTGTGTGTGTGTGTGTGTGAACGTATGTGCGTATGTGTAGACGTGTGAATACGTGTAGACATTTGTGTCTTATGCATTTGGGTGTGCATGTGTGTGAATGCGTGAGTTAGCAAGTGTGCTTCTGTGCGTGTTTGTAAGGGGTATTTCCAGCACTGACATGACCCAGTGCAGTCAGCTGTTTGGGGACATAAGTTACCTGAAATGTACAGGTCTTCAGGGAGAAATGAATCTGTTTTTACAGCAACTATTGTACCTATCGTGTGAACCCTGATATATGGTTGGTGAGAGCCCTGATGTATGATTGGTGAGAACCCTGAATTATGGTTGGTGAGAGCCCTGATGTATGGTTGGTGAGAACCCTGAATTATGGTTGGTGAGAGCCCTGATATATGGTTGGTGGAACCCTGAATTATGATTGGTGAGAGCCCTGAATATGGTTGGTGAGAGCCCTGATATATGGTTGGTGAGAGCCCTGATATATGGTTGGTGAGAGCCCTGATGTATGGTTGGTGAGAGCCCTGATATATGGTTGGTGAGAGCCCTGATATATGGTTGGTGAGAGCCCTGATATATGGTTGGTGAGAGCCCTGATGTATGG
>CM060306.1:87350749-87355749 GCA_030674185.1 Monoplex corrugatus
CAAGGGATGCATTTCGTATGGAGGGCCATGATCGCCAGCACCATGCGACAGGGTACACGATGATGATGATGATTCATATATATATATTCGTATTCATATTCATATTCATATCATAGGCATATTCACATTCATAATCATATTCGTATTCATATTTATATTCATATTCAAATTTATATTCATTTCTTTTCTCACAGTGGATTTGCAACCCATTTTTCAACCAAGGCTTTAGAAAGGCAAGAAGGCTAATTGGCCTTCAAGGGAAGGGGCTTGGGAAATCAACATATCTCTTCATTGTTTTATACCAGGGCAGCCGTGCGAAAGCCCTTGCTCTTCACGATTTTCAAATGCCATGGCATCGGATCTTTAGCGTGCACAGGCCAGAAGGCACACGGGTCCGACTCGTTTTTCGTCCCCTTCCCCTATTCACTGCCCATCTTAATTGTTTTTGTTTTTTTTCATTATTCTGGAGGTGTCAGCTAGTGTTTTACATGTTTGTCTCCCTCTCCCTCTCCAGTTCAAGATTTTACCAGCGCATAGGGTTTTACCCAGGCTCAGAGAATCTGCCAGAAAATTGCTGACATATTTAAATCGAGCGTGTATGTAATTGTCCTAGTGTGAAAATCCCTCTTAAACAAATTCCAAACACACTCCAAACACACTCCAAACACACTCCAACACTCCAAACACACTCCAAACACACTCCAAACCCCTACAAACAGAATCTGAACCATGACCATCACAACTCCCAGTACCACAGCCGCCAACCGCCACCATCATCAAAAGCGATTAAAGGATGCCATAGCAAGACGCTGTACCCACCTCGTTAAAGAAAGTCCTCCACGTATCATCCATACTGCCCATCTTTTGACACTGGTATTGACGGCAGCCTGCACGAGTCAAGACGGCCGGTCAGTCACCCACCTTCACAACTCCTGATATTTGCGTGTTTTATCGCCGATTGTGTAATGTCCTTTGTCCTCTTCGCGCCGATTTGTGGCTTGGCTTGGCGGCGTATGCACGGACACTTTCAAGAAATGTTGACATAACACACTCCGTTTTCAGTTTTGTTTTAAGCGTTACAGTGGTTCAGACTTCATAGTTATGTTTAATTACACATTCTTCTCTGTACGGTGGTGGGTCAGGAAAGGGATGGTCGTATTGGCAGGCAGCAATTCTCACGCTACACTCCAAAAATATGTTACAACTGAAGTAAATTGTAAGGATGGAGATTTCACCCCCAATTCCTGAATGACATTAGGGCGTATTTGTTTTGAATTTTTTTTTTTTTTTTTTTTTAATCATTCACATTGGCTGTTTTAATCTTGTCAACAACATCGGCCGGTTTTATGTGTCGCTTCATTCAAAGACTTTCATCACACACTTTTATATTTCGATCCTGTCCCATTAATGTTTCACAAAATTTTGTTCTTACTATCATTTATGTTGTAGGATTTGACGTGGAGTCTTCGACCATTCGCCTCATTAACGTCTTTATCGTATTTGTTTCGGCAGTTCGTCTTTTAGATCATTTTTTTATTTTCATTTAGTCCGACGATTCACCCAAACAGTTGTAGATATAAAAAGACAGCGCTGTGTACCTCATGCTCATGACTTCCTTCAAAACACCTGGTTTCAGTCAGCAGTTGACTTGACGTGGCCATTGTGCGGAGCTGAAGCTCCATGTCGACTTCTTCACGTCGTCGTCCAGATACCAAGATTCCTTCTCATGACCCTGAAACATATAGAAAAATGGTTAAGCCATTTTAACAATCACTTTTTTATTACAGAAGCCATTACAGATAATTCAGATTATGTACTCACCGTCAATGTGACCTTCAAGCATTACACGAAATAACAATTGCCATGAGGTGAGGATAATGCCAGAACAACACAATGAAAATATTGCCATATTTTTCTGACAAAATGCTGTTCACACCAAGTCCCGATTTTAGGCAAGTGTTTCTTAGTCCATGTAACCTTGACCTTGTTGCCATGAAGTCAATGTTTCCCATTACCAAACTCCTTCAAGATTTATTACACCTTTTACCTGAATATAGTGAAGATCCAGATGAGAAAATCTTGCTCACATATTTTTGTCAGACACCGATATAACCTTGATCTAATTTGTTATGGGACAATCCCCTCCACTACTTTTTAAAGGGGGATTATTTTAAGAGAGATTGACCACCAAAAAAAAATCAAATTTGGGGCTGGTTGACTTCATGCAAAATCCGATATGAATGAAGCGAATGTGGGAACAACCCGATGCTGTGAGTTCCTTTCAAAAATACCAAATGTCGGTTTCTAGTGAGGGAGGGGGTGTTAGGAATGCAGTGTCAAAGTCTGGTTGTCTATGTACACAGACAAGCATTACGTGGCTTGTTCAGTCACCTATGTGTTCTGTTCATGTCAGCTGGGCTCTAATCAATACGATTTCTCTCTCTCTCTCTCTCTCTCTCCTCTCTCTCTCTCTCTCTCTCTCTCTCTCTCTCTGTGTCTGTGTGTCTTCTGTCTGTTGTTCTCTGTCTCTTCTGTCTGTCTCCCGTTTGTCTGTGTCTGCTGTCTGTCTGTCTGTCTGTCTGTCTCTCTCTCTCTCCTCTCTCTCTCTCTCTCTCTCTCTCTCTCTCTGCACAAAATGCACACATCAAAATGACTGTGTTGAATTTGTTCCCAAAATAAAACAAACGTTTGCGAGTTTCATGTTAATACATATGATGGAATCTAGTTCACTCGTCTGTTATATTTCACGGTCACAAACGTTCACGCTTAAAAAAAAAACAAAGGTAAATTAGGGCACACGGTCTCCAATACAGCCGTTTGGTGAGGGATTTTCTCAGTTACACATTAGTGTGTCATTTCTCCTCTCCCGTGCACGTATGCACTCTCTCACACACGCGTACGCAAGAATAGTTATTAAAGCACGTTCTGAAGTGGAAGAAGAAAAAATACCGATGAGAGAAGTCTTAAGATAAAGTACCTTTCCACTCAGTATAATGCTTAGCTTATACAAGTTTGTTTTGATGGTGTAGTGATCGATTTATCCAGTGACAGTACAGATGGGCACTATGGTTGAAAACAACATCATTCCGTGCCGACAGTGCATGTGTATCACATTTCTAATTCACAAGATCTCGCCACTATCTTCTGCCCAATATATTCGGTATTCTCTTAGCTGGGCTACACAACATCAACCCTTAATTCCTCCAAACACGAGGTGTGGACGTCCATGTGGAAAGATAATTAGAAACGGTCACATACGCACTCCAATCCTCTCATGCCACACAAGGCCTGTATGTACAGTTGTTGTGCAAACACCTAATAACATTGGACAAGGTCCTCCAGGCTTTAAGTGAGGAAGATAATGCGAGAGCGTTGGTGTGCTTGGCAACGTGGTGTCAGGAGCATCTCATGGCACGTCTTGACCTAGACAAATAAGCCTGACTCTTTTGCTAAAAGTATAACATTTTAGTTGATGAATTGGTTTGACTATCCTGCTCGATTACTTTTAACATCGTGAGTTGGCAGACTGCAATTTTGGAACAGTAAATCATTTCATGTTTTCACTGTTTACATTATGTACCAATACAAACTCGACACATTACGTGTTAATACAAACTTTAGGTATTATGTGTTTATGCAAACTTTATATACTATGTGTTATACAAACTTGCAACAGTATGTGCTTATACAAACTTTACACATCATATGCTTAATACAACCACACATTATGTGTTTATGTAGACTGTAAACATTATGTGCTTACACAGCCTTTACAGATTAAATTCCTTTGCATTGCAACCTTTACACACTATGTACATATACAAACCGACACAAATTCTATACACACATCTATCAGACATCAAGTCCAGATTGATTCAACGTGTTTTCTTTATGGGAATAATGACAGCAAGGACACGATACTGAACTCTAGGATTCCTCTACACTTATTATTTTTTATTTTGCGCAACTCGTGACAGCATTTTTATCTTCAAAGGATCAGCTTTTGACCAAGAGTAGATCGTGTCACAAATCAACTTTTGTGGGATTTAAACCGAAGGACCTCAGAATCATTTAAGACAGGTGGCATTCATGGCACACGCAGCAACTTGTCGAATCAAGCTTTCTGTTTGTGGTACATTTTGACCTGAGGGTCATAGTTCAAACTGTCTTTTCATACACACACACACACACACACACACACACACACACACACACACACACACACACACACACACACACACACACACACACACACACACACACACACACACACACACGGTTATAATCTGAGCCGAACTTATCCTACAAGATTGCCTGTCTCTGCTTCAAATCTATTGAGTCTTCCTGTCCTGAGTATCTCGCCCATCTGTTACATCTCTACACGCCATCTCGAGCTTTGCGGTCCTCATCCGACACCCGTCTCTATAGTATCCCCATAGTCCGCACTAAAAGGTTTGGGCAGCGTTCTTTTTCCTATCAAGCTCCAACTATCTGGAATCAGCTACCTCGCTCACTCAGATACTCACCCTCTCTGTCCACATTCAAACGCTCCCTCAAAACTCATCTGTTTCCCAAATAACTGGTAATTTCTGCCCCCCTCCCCCCATGTAACGTAATGTTGGCTTTATAATGTCTTAGTGTCAATGTGTCATTGCATTTGCATGTCGTGCTGTGTGTGTGTGTGTGTGTGTGTGTGTGTGCGTGTGCGTGCGTGTGTGTGTGTGTGTGTGTGTGTGTGTGTGTGTGTGTGTGTGCGTGTGTGTGTTTGTGGGCGTGTGTGTGCGTGCTTGTGATTTCGGTTATATGTTTTGCCATTGTTAACGCCTAGGGCATTAATTTGATTAGGCGTACTAAATGTTCATAATAATAATAATAATACAGTGCTGGAAATTACGTGATGTGAATGGTTGAAATAAATGACCATCGACTCGCAACAGGTATCACACTCACGAATTCACCATCTTATGTGTACAATTGAACTACAGGATAACTAAGGCATA
>CM060306.1:87358249-87360749 GCA_030674185.1 Monoplex corrugatus
AATAATTAAGTCAGGTCTTGTGTCTGTATCAAAAGACTGTAAGGCATATAATACAGATTTTGAATCAACAAAGAGAACTACTTTGACAAATACAGGTTTAAGGTCTACTAAATAATGCAACGCTTGTATAATAGCGACTAATTCCGCTGTAAATATATATATATTTGGCTCAATGAAAAAAGACTTTTGTATTCTAAATTTTGGAACATAAAACGCTGCTCCAGCAGATTTATTTTCTAAGACTGACCCATCGGTAAAAATATGGAGGTGGGTACGGTAATTTTCATCGACGTGTTCTCTTGCTGTGCATATCGAAATGTTAATATTTTCATATTTCTTAGCATCTGTATAATCAATATCAAAAGTGGCTTTAAGCATTTCCCATGTAGGGATAGGCGTTGTGGATGGTGTCTCAGCTATTTCATCCAAATTTATGTTAGACTGTTTGACTAAGTCAGATACATAAGTTGCAACAGTCATTTGTGATGAAATGTTGCTTGCTCGTTTTGGAAAGTCAACATCAGACCTTAGTTTAATTTCCTTGCTCACAAAATTGTCCGTTTGTGAAGTAGTTCTGACTGCAAACTTTGCTGTCGCTAGCTCACGATAGTTGTTCAGAGACAGAATTCCAGCAACTTTGTACGTTTCCAGATTTGAAGCATGGACTGGTACACCTAGTGCAATTTTAAGACTTTTGCAGTCTAAGCTTTGAATCTTCTTTAGTAAATATTTTGCTGCACTGAAGAACACCTCTTGTGCATAGGATAATTTAGATCTTACAAGTGCTGTTGATAGATGAAGTAGTATGTTTGCATCCATTTCCCAGGGTAATCTGCTTATTATCTTTAGAAAATTTAAGGCTTTTTTTGCTTTTGTTAAAACATAATCAAAATGGACATTCCAGTTTAATTTCGATGTTATAAAAACTCCCAGAAATTTTACCACCTGTTTGTAATGTATCACTTCACCATGCAGTCTGAAAGTAGGCAAGTTAATTAAAGTACACCAGGATTAAATAGCATCGTGTTAGTTTTTTTCAGTTGATAACGACAGACCATTTTCTAACATGTAGTTTCCAAGACTATCAAGATCAGATTGATACAC
Source organism: Monoplex corrugatus (assembly GCA_030674185.1). NCBI lineage: Eukaryota > Metazoa > Mollusca > Gastropoda > Littorinimorpha > Ranellidae > Monoplex > Monoplex corrugatus. The sequence goes on from CM060306.1 coordinate 87,359,354, forward strand.
CTTCCTGATGTAATTCTGTGCTCTCTGGGGAGTTGTCTTTTTTAAAGTAATATTCATCCATATGCATATATCATCAGCGTACTGTACCAAAACAACACGATTTGAGAGTACAAATGTACATTAGGAAGATCATGTATAAGGATATTAAATAATATAGGTGCTATCACTGAACCTTGAGGAATTCCCATATCAAGACATCGTGAAGTAGAATAACTTGTTCCCACTCTTGCCTGAATTGTTCTATTGGCTAAATAGGACTTGATATAATTATACATATTGCCAGACAGACCAATAGATTTCAGCTTGTACAATAAACGTGTATGCCAAACTTGATCATAAGCTTTTTTCACATCAAAAAAAGTTGCTAAAAGACTTTTTCTACGTGTGTGTGTATGTGTGTATGTGTGTGTGTGTGTGTGTGTGTGTGTGTGTGTGTGTGGTGTGTGTGTGTGTGTCTGTGTGTGTGTGTCTGTGGTGTGTCTGTGTGTGTGTGGTGTGTGTGTTTAGGAAGAAGGGAGGTGTTGTGTAAGTGTGTGCGTGAAAGAGAGAAGTACATGATGAGAGAGAGAGAGAGAGAGAGCGGAGGGAGGGAGTGGTGCGTGCTCGTGTGTGTCGGAGTGTGTGTGTGTTTGTGTTTGTGTTTGTTGTGTGTGTGTGTGTGTATGTATGTGTGTGTGTGTGTGTGTGTGTGTGTGTGTGTGTGTGTGTGTGTGTTGTGTGTGTGTGTGTGTGTGTGTGTGTGTGTGTGTGTGTGTGTGTGTGTGTGTGTGTGTGATATTTTCTCCCTGTGTCTATCTGGTGCTCATTTTCCCTCCAGCTTTCCTGTAGTGATTGGGTGCTTAAATTTCTCTTGCTTAATAAAATGTCCTATGAATGTGGCTTTTTTTTCAATATCTTCTTCATTAATATTCTTTTTGTGTTTGCTTCTTTCAAGACTTTTTCATCTGTTTTCTTTGCTGTCTAAATCTCGTTCTGACTTTGCTTGTTGATTAACAAGGCTTTGCATCAGTAAAGCAGCATTGGTTCTATGTAACATTGAAGAACTGTCTTTCTGATGTTAATTGATAGACACTTGTTGGTAAAACCGCTTTTTATTTTCTTGACTGATATTTTTGCTTGGCCAATTCTATTGTATATTTCTAAAGTTTATCTGCCGTCTGGTGAGATAACCGTTCCCAGATATTTAAACTTATCAACTTGTCTAAATTTGTGCCATTTGCTGTTATTTTACATGAGAAGATTTTTTTAAATTTTTGATTACCACTACTTCAGTTTTCTTACTATCTACCTCTAGCCCTATATATTTGCTTTGTATATCTATTTTATTCATAAGATTTTATATGTCTTCTTTTTTTTCTTAATTTACTACAGTCAGACAGATGCCATCTGCATAACA
>CM060306.1:87365749-87383249 GCA_030674185.1 Monoplex corrugatus
CAGTTCTGAAATGACCTCCACGGTCGACTGGGCTGTAAACACTTCGGATAAGGAGTAATGAATGTCTAATGCTGTTGTTGTTCCTGATCATCATTAATGAATCATGCCAATTTTTGTTGTCAACTGGTGTTTTGTTGTCAACTAGTGGATGGAGAGGGTGAGGGAGTTAGAAAGCTGGTGGACAGAGTGAGAGTCAGGAAGCTGATGGATAGGGTGAGGGAGTCAGGAAACTAGCTGCTAAATAGGGTGAGGCAGTCAGGAAGCTGGTGGATAAGGTAAGGTAGTCATTAATCTGCTAAATAGGGTAAGGTAGTCAGGAAGCTGTGGATAGGGTGAGGGATCAGTAAGCTGCTAAATAGAGTGAGATAGGGAGCTGGTGGATAAGGTGGGAAAGTCAGTAAGCTGTTAAATAGGCTAAGATAGTCAGGAAGCCAGTGGATAAAGTGGGAGAGTCGGTAAGCTGCTCAACTGGGTAAGGTAGTGAGGAAGCTGGTGGATAGGGTGAGGGATCAGGAAGCTGCTAAATAGAGTGAGATAAGGAAGCTGGTGGATAGGGTGAGGTAGTCAAAAAACTGATGGATAGGGACAGTCAAAGTAACTGATAATGTTGATCAGAAAATGTTGCTTTTGTTGGACTCGGACATTCCAGTACAGCGTTGCTTCCGTGCTGGTGCGTGCGTGCATTCATTCATTGTCCAGTTGGTCCTGCTTGACTGCTGTTGAAGAGTCTGTGGACCGTAACAATTGATGTTGTTTGTCGTCTGCTGAGGGGAGAGGGGAGAGGGGGTGGGGTGGAGGGGGAGGGGGCGAAATTATCGATGAGCGGTGAGTCGCTTGTGAGGTCAGGGAACCTGGATACACTCTTTCACTCTCTCTCTCGCCCTACCCATCAGCTTACACCAGCTTCATACAATGAAGACAGCTGGTGAATAAGGTGGGTGATAGGAAGTTGGAAGCTGACAGTGATAATGATAAAACTTTATTTGAAACGATACAAACCATTTTCATCATGCCAGCCGTTGCTAAGTTAACCTTTTGACTCCTGCACCCTATCCACCAACTGCAAAAAACTTCACCCTTTGACTCCCTCCCTCCCCCTCCCCTCACCCCGCTCCCGTGGGGATGCCGGGGGCTCTTTCAGTATAAATGGTATCCCTACCTTTTGGAAATTCTGTGCTAGAAATTTCCTCTGTTCTGTCACTTCTTGGTGTCTGCCTTGTTCCTTTACTTTCTGTCATTTCTTCCTGTCATTTTCTGCCTTGCTGGTCCATTCACCTGTATGTGTTCGATAAAGTCTTACGTATTTCTCTTAGGATTGATAATTGGGTAGATGTATATAAGTGCATTTTTGTCCCTAGGGAAATGATATATTCGGAAGCAATTGTAGGTAATTTAGTCCCGTTTTATATAATATATCTATTTTACTGTCCTTAGTTGTGATTAAATTTGTATTCAGGTATGTTTTTTAAAATCCTCTGGGTGATAAACTGGACAGAGTGGTCAACGCCAGGGGTATTTCCTTAGATTATGTGCGCGAATGCATTGATATGTGCACTAAATTTTCTTTTCTTTTTTTTTTCCCTTGCTGAAGTAGTATGTTTTGAAACGTTTTATAGTCCTGATATGGCTCTACGCAGTCAGCTGGGCTTTACACCAAAATAGCCGTAACAGTAACAGACTCCCTCACCCTATCCACCAGCTTCCTGCAGGACGCTGGTGGATAGATGAGGGAGTAAAGGGTGAAGATTTTGCCTCACCAACATAGTTGACAATACAGGATGTTGGTGGACAAGGTGCGGTGGTCAAAGGGTTAATATCTGCCTAAAACTAAAACATATTGAGAATACTTCACGGACATGAGGAGGAGTTGAAAGGGTCAGTACCCTGTTCGTCTGTGGTGTGGGGTTGACACTTGTAGGGCTGCTGGTTGGGACATTGGTCAATAGCTCGTTTGCTTTGTGTTTGTGTTATCACATTATTATCATTTGTGATAGACTGGAGGGCGTGTGTATAAGCGTTCCCCAGCGTTCTCAGTCTCTGTCTCCGTTTCTCTGTCTCTGACTCTCTCGCTATGTATGTATGTCGTATGTACATATGTATGTATGTATGTATGTATGTGTGTATGTATGTATGTATGTATGTATTGTGTGTATGTATGTATGTATGTTTGTATGTATGTATGTATATATGCATGTATGTACGTACATGTATGTATATATATATATGTGTGTGTGCGTGTTAAAAGCATTACACTTTTAAAGTCTTTAATATCAAATTACTATCATTTGTGATAGATTGTTGTGTGTGCGTTAACGCCCTCTCTCTCTCTCTGTCTCTCCATCTGTCCGTCTCTGTCTATCTGTCTGTCTGTCTCTGTCTCTGTATATCTCTGTATATATCTCTCTGTCTCTCTCTATCTCTCTCTGTCTCTCTCTTTCTCTGTCTCTGTCTCTCTCTGTCTCTCTCTCTCTGTCTGTCTCTCTCTCTCTCTCTCTCTCTCTCTGTCTCTCTCTCTCTCTCTCTCTCTCTCTCAGATATAAGCATTATACAGCAGCGTGATCGTGCCTTGTCCGAGACAGCCTGAATATTTCACGAAGCGGCAAGGTACCAACGATTGAGGCAGTCCTCACAGAAACAGAATATGATGGAGGGGAAAAGAAGGAGCAGGGATTCCATTCGCCGTTTACTGGTGACACTAGTGAGAAAATATTCACTTCTTGATAGTAAAGTCCTTCAATAATTTACTAGCTAAGCTTGTGTGTGTGTGCAGAAAACAAGAAAGGCCCATCGTAAACTGAGTTTATATGAGTCCTGGGAGCAATACCACTACCACAGAGAGGTTTATTTTCTGTATCGCTCCGGCTCATCTACACCAGGACTATAATGTCAGCTGATGAGTGAAATGTATTTCTTTGTGTGTATATCTCCCAGTCTTCCATATGTTGAATAATAGACACTAGAAAAAAAAAAACAAGATAAAAAGTTGCTGACACTAGAACGTTGTGGCTCCAGTCTTCCCAGTGTTACTTGGACATTAAGAACTGGATGACATACAATTAACTTCAGCTTAACGACGACAAGACAGAAGCTATCCTCATTGGCACCCATCAGAAACTTTCTCAGCTGCCTCCTCTTTCTCTCCCATAATGTAACACATCAGTCCCAATTTCTGATTCAGCTAAAAACCTTGGTGTCTGCATTGACTCTACCCTCTCCATGAAAACTTTGTTTCTCAAACTGCCAGATCTTGCTACTATCACTTCCATCGTATAACCTGATCAGGAAGTATCTTTCTGTCGAAACAACTACAAAACTCGTTCTCTCCTTCATAATGTCTCGCATTGACTATTGCAATTCACTCCTGTCTGGTCTTCCTGCCTCCACCATTCACATCCTACAGCGCATTCTAAACAATGCTGCACGCCTTGTACTAAAAAAGAAAAAAGCTGACCACATATCTCCTCTCCTGGCACAACTTCACTGGCTCCCTGTATCAAAGCGCGTACAGTACAAACTAGACATGTGCTACAAAAGCCTCAATAACGCAGCCCCCGATTACCTGTCAAGCCTACTTGAGATCTATCTTCCCTCACGTACCCTCCGCTCTGCCTCCGATCCTCTGACTTTTCGCTTTCCACGCACTAAGCTCAATACCTATGGTCCACGAGCCTTCTCTGTTTCTGGTCCACTCTCCTGGAACAAACTTCCTCTCTCAGTCCGTCAGCAACCTACTTTTGTCTCCTTCAAGTCCGCTCTCAAAACTCACCTTTTCTCCTCTGCATAAAATCCTGACCTCACTCACCCCCCTCTGCAGCCTGTCTCCGCTCGGAGTGGAATCATATTGTAATATATATTTGATATAATATGCTCTCTATAATTTTCCATTGCTTTTCTTCTTTTTCCCCATTTATAGCCGTGTGTGTGTGTGTGTGTGTGTGTGTGTGTGTGTGTGTGTGTGTGTGTGTGTGTGTGTGTGTGTGTGTGTGTGTGTGTGTGTGTGTGTGTGTGTGCGTGCGTGTGTGTGCATGCGTGCGTATGTGTCTGTTCAGCGCTTAGATTTGATTTCTATCAAGATTTTGCGCTATATAAATATTGTAATTATTATTATTATTATTATTATAACACACTCACCTTTCGGGTAAAAACCGGTCGGTGCCAAAAAATCCCACAGTGCCGTAATAATTTTGGACTTCTGAGAGTTAGAGCTCACGACCTCCTCAGTCAGTAGTCTGTTGCCCTAACCACTTTCTCTACTTTGACTAGTAGGGCGCGAAATCTGGTAACAAACTGAATTATACGAGGGCCTGTGACCTCACAACACAATGCTATATCAGATGTCAAACAGAACAGGCCAGGGCAAAGGAAATACAACGATTCAAACACCGGGGAACACGTGATACATAAAGCACACTCCTTATTGATTAAAAAACCTCTTTAGAGGTATTCCTCCATTCGTAATTTCAAGTTTTAACAAGAAGTCAATAGATTTCGTTTTATTACCATCGTATGTATGCGAACGATTTTCAAATGTATTTTAGACTTCAAAGGATGACTGTGAACTTGGTTTTTAACTGCTGTCTTTTGAATCAAACATGAAGTTGTCTCTGGCGTTGCATTAGCCTGATAGGGCTCTAATGGTCGGCTGGGCCATAAACAATATGAACTTGAACATGTGATACAGGAACGATTAAGAACTTCAGGTTCGTTTCTCTACCCCCACCCCCCACCCCTCACCCCCTCCCCCCCACACACACACACTTTTCCTCTCCTCCCCAATCCCCTTGTCCCGTTTACCTCTTTCTCCCAATCCCATGATTACGTGCCCCACCTGACTTAAACTAAGCTCCGTTACTCTCTTCCCTTTTTCACTTTTTTGGTTTTCTTGGTCACCAACAGAAACCTACACACTGAAAAGATCCCTGGGGCAAAGGCACTTGAGAGGTAGGCATGGCTCTGTAAGCAGAAGAGATAGGGGCGTACCCTGAATGGAGTGGAGAGAGGCTTCGGTGTGGTTGATTGATTTTATCACAATGTTTCCCCAAGAGGAATATATTGTGCTCGGACAAATCCGCATGCACTCCACCCAAATACGCCAGCAATTATTTGGCAGACTCCTTCAGTCTGAGTAACTCTGTGCTCAGTCAAAATCTTGAAATATGAAAGCGGGAGGGGGGGGGGTCGGTGGGGTGTGTGTGTGGGGGGGGGGGTGCAAGCGGTAGGAACTGAACGGGACCTGTGAAATATTGACACCATCAGGATGACTGGGGCATGAACATTGGCAGCGTGCAGACCAGTTTCTACAAAGTTCGCTGGAACTGAACTCGAGACTCAGTTTCTGAGTCCGTGGCACTGCCGACTGAGCCAGCCAGAAGAACAGAACTGGGTCCTCTAACCGTGATGAAGACTCACACCAGGCACTGAAAATTACTGCCCAATAGAGACGTCGGATCGACAAGAGAGTTCATCATTATCATCATCATACTCTGTAACAAAATGGATGGTTTATGGTTTATTTATCATGTCCATGATTTTTAATGTTATTGTATCATGGTAATCGGTAAAAAACGTGAAATCCCCTCATGCAAAATAACAGCAAACGACACAACTTTGAGACAGGTTGATAAGTTTAAATATCTGGGAACGGTCATCTCACCAGAAATAGCCGGCAGAATCGGCCAAGTCAACATTCAAGAAGAGGAAAAAGTGTTCTTACTAACAAATACTTATCAATTAACATCAGGAAGAGAATTCTTGAATGCTATGTGGAACCGATAGTGTTGTACGGTTGTGAGACGAAGACAGTCAACACGAAAAGTCAGAACAAAATTGAGGCAACTGAAATGCGGTTTCTAAGTAGAATGTTGAGAGCTCAATGAACAGCAAAGAAAACAAACGAGACAGTCTTGAAGGAGGCAGACACAAAAAAGTCATTGATAAAGAAGATTAGGTTGGTTGGGTTGATTCAGATTTTACGTCGACCCCCACCTCAGGTGGTATGGCCAACGGGGATAACCATCCCAGGGAAGTGAGGGAAAGGGCACTTATCTTATCCTATACTGACACCACCAGAACAACAATGACGTTAAGATGAGACAGTGAGATGGCCAGTTTTAATATAGCGCTCCCCGGGATTCGAACCCACAAGTATTAGCATGCGAATCCGAAGCTCAAACCAACTGAGCCACAGGGGCCCGCTAGAAGATTAGGAAAAGACAAGCAACATTTATAGAACATTTTATGAGGAAAGGGGAATTAGAGCACCTGGTCACAACCGGAAAGCTGGAGGGAAAGAGAACACCAGGTAGGCCCAGGGAGAAAATACTGGACAGACTTGCAGGATGGCTCAAGACAGAGAGGGTGGGAGATGCACTGCATCGACAGGGGATAAATTCGTGTGGAGGGCCATGGTCGCCAACGCCATGCGGCAGGGCATATGATGATGATGATGATGATTGTATCTGGCGTTCTTCATTTGTTATTAAACCATAGACACATACGAAGTAAAACTCTACATGTCATGATGCTCGTATCAGTATCTTTTTGTAGTGACCATAGTCAACGAGCATCCACCACGGAAATAAAATGACCCTGTTAGAAGTGTCTTACAACATTTGTACACGTACATGCACACATTTCGAACTTACACTGACGCTCTCAAATCGATGTGTTAGTATTCTTACTGATATGAAATACGTACTGGCTGGTTATCGTCTATAAAACGACACTTGTAATAGTGACCACGTCTTTCGCACTGAACCTAATGTGAATACATCAATTAAGACTTTAGTGCTGAGAACTTCGGAATGCACAGCCAATACATTAAGAAAAAAATTCCCATAGATACTAATCCCCAAAGGTACTTATGACTTATGTGTATGCTCAGATATACGTATACATATATGTACACACACACACACACACACACACACACACACACACACACACACACACACACACACACACACACACACACATGTACGCCCAACACACGCTCACAAACACAAACACACACACACACACACACACACACACACACATACACACACTCACTCAAACACACACACACACACACAAACACAAACACACACTCACACACTCACACACTCACACACACACATGTACGCCCAACACACGCTCACACACTCACACACACACACACACACACACACACACACACACACATACACACACACACGCACACACATAAACTCAAACACACACACACTCAAATACACACACACACAACACACATACACATACACACACACACACACACAAACAGACGCTCACGCACACATACACACACACACACAAACACACACATACACACACACACACAGACGCTCACGCACACACACACACACACACACACACACACACACACACACACACACACACACACACACACACACAGTGTCTATCATAAAATGTAATGAGCATACTCATATCTGTTTACATTTCGGTTGCTGGATTTTCAAATGATGGTATGCAAGGCGTTTGTTGCCGATTAAAACGAGCAACGCCAACACATGTCTGGCCCAGTAGTTCAAGCTGGTTGTGAAAACACTGTTTAATTGATGGCTGCGGCAATGAAGTGGAGGGAGCCAGTCAAAAGGTCGATGTAACTTGAGCCTACTTGACCTTCCCAGTCACAATCCCGATTGATTTCACCTGCCCTTTCCATAACACTTGAGGGGTGTGTGGGCGTGTGAGTGAGTGTGTGGTGTGTGTGTGTGTGTGTGTGTGTGTGTGTGTGTGTGTTTGTGTGTGTGTGTGTGTGTGAGTGTGTGTGTGTGTACGCGTGTGTGTGTGTGTGTATGTGTGTGTGTGTGTGAGTGTGTGTGTGTTGTGTGTGTGTGTATGCGTGTGTGTGTGTATGTGTTGTGTGTGTGTATGTGTGTGTACTTGTGTGTGTGCGTATGTGTGTATGTGTATGAGTATGTGTATGTATGTGTGTGAGTGCGTGTGTGTGTATGTGTGTATGTGTATGTGTGTGTATGTGTGTGTGTTTGTGTGTGAGTGTGAGTGTGTGTATTTGTGTGTGAGTGCGTGCGTGTGTGTGTGCGTGTGTGTGTGTGTATGTGTGCGTATTTGTGTGTGTGTGTGTGTGTGTGTGTGTGTGTGTGTGTGTGTGTGTGTGTGTGTGTTGCGTGTATATGAGCGTGCGTGTGTTTGCGTGGGAAGGGGGGAGAGAGAGAGAGAGAGAGAGAGAGAGAGAGAGAGAGAGAGAAAAGAGAGAGAGAGAGAGAGAGAGAGAGAGAGAGAGAGAGAGAGAGAGAGAGAGAGAGAGAGAGAGATGAACGAAATAGTTGTTCTACAAATCTCTGTTTTTCGCTTTGCGCACTAGAAAAGTTTAAACAATCTTTTCTCTGACCTAATTCGAACAGGACAGAAGCCAGCTTATGATACACTTGGTGCCTTATGTATAATTATGTCAGGTTTTATGTATGAAAACACCACCGGAATGATTGAAGCTAATGGGCTGCCATCAGGCCAGACTCTTTGTTTTGCAGATTGAGATTGAATTCCAGACATCAGATCTGGAGTCCATGACTCTGTTACAAGAACCAGCCCACCAGCTCGCTATAGACCTGAGGCCTTTTTGAGGATCGAACCCACGACTCCCACGTTATGAGCACGGCACTCTAACCAACTGAGCCACAAGATGTTCTGAGCCTCCCAGTACCTCAGTGTATGCATTTTTTCTTTTAGGATCATCGCACTCAGGGAGGTTACGTTTGTGCTCACCTTTTTTTATCTTTTTTTTTTTTTTGTCCCATTTTCTACGTCACCTTAATGATCACAAAAGCTGGAACAATTCTTTTTACAACGCCATGATGATGGTGATGTCGATGACGATGAACTCTTGATGCTATAGAATTCCATCTAGGATTGAGACTGCGTGACGGGCTGTACCCTACGCTTACTATCATAATATATCCTGTCGTCAACCAGGCCCGAGAGACACAGACACCTGCGGTGCTGGTCAGAACATTTGAGCAGCACCCTCAGTGATGCATCCGTGAAGTGGATGAGACTCGAATGTGTGGTACCAGTCTTCCCAATGCGCCCATAGTACGTCCAACTTTGGGTAGGAGCAGCCGAAAAATCCCACAGTGATTTTTGAAGGTACTGATAGGGATTCGAATCCAGTCGGTAGTCCGTTGCGCTAACCGTAGTGGTTAGCACAACGGACTACCGACTGGATTCGAATCCTCCAGTGCATACATGATCTTTTGTCCGTTGATTAATCAGATGGGTAGAGAATCATCCCTCTGTATGGTACCACGTAATACAAAGCCCTCACGCACACACACACATAATACTTGTGCACACAAGAGATAGAGGTCATACGGTGCTTACACAGTGCCAGTGGTGTTGATGGCGACTGACAAAGTAATCGGAGTTGCCACACGTTGTACCTTTTTGTCTCTCTGTCGCGCCCTCTCTTCTAACCGACTTTACTTGTCGCCTGTATAAGCGGCAGGTACGGGCGGATTGATGGCTTTGCCCGAAGCTATGCCATTTCGAATGACGATCAAAATATGAAAGGGCTATGCGCCCCCTCCCCCCCCCCCCCCCCCCCGCGTCCATACACAAGCTCAAGTTTCTCTCTCTCTCTCTCTCCCCTCTCTCTCTCTCTCTCTTTCTCTCTCTCGCACGCGCGCGCGCCATTCTTTCTCTGTTTGTTGCCTGTTCTCTCTTCCCTTCCCGCCCTTCTCCTGAAGCCGAGCTGATGGGACTGATAGCTCATTTGACATCATTGGCGCCATTGGCAATATCAACAGAAGACAGTATGGTTCAGCCAGCCTTTTTGTCCATACTGAATAGTAGTATACCAGGATCAGCTGGAACCCTTTGTCTTATTTCCTCACCAATCTCAGGAAGCGCAAAGTAGGGTTGTTGAGGGAGCTGGCGTGGACAACCCACAGTCCTAGCTCAGACCTTTTGCTATTAGAAAAATGTTTCAAGGTCTGGCAGGCAACCCTAAAGGCATAGAATACAAACTCCCGAGCAGGACGTACTTACCTGACTGGTATCCACAAAAACAATCTGAACGGCTGCTGAATCGAACAATGATGTTGACCGTAGAATAAAGGACTCAACAATTCAAAAAGAGTCATACAAAATGACCAGACTTAAAAACGGTACCTGATGGAGAAAAAAAGAAAGGACTTCAGATCCCAGGGCGTTGTTGAGGTACGCAGGACCATGTTCCGTAAAAGAGCAGGAATGGTACCCACGAATACCTTCTCGCTCATATTTTGATTTCGATATCGCCGATCCCTAAATCCGCCTGAGAGAGTCCATCATTTCAGCTGTAAAAAGAAACTTGATTTCTGGAGTCATTTTTAACTTAAAAGTTATAATTACATTAGTCATATCCAACATCTTAGAACCTTATGCCATGAAACTCTGAACATTCTTTGAGTTGTAGCCCACACGGGTCGATGCTTGTTAGAAAACACCGTTCCCCCTCCACAGAATCTTAATTTAAATCTGTTCTAAACTGGACTATAGCTACGTTATACATGGCTCTGCAAGACTCTCCTACCTAGAAATACTTGGCCCCATTCGCCATCGGGGGCTCCGCCTCTGTCTTGGAGCTTTTCGATATCCTCTATGCATATTGTACGTAGAGGCAGGAAAACCCTCCTTCTCCAACCTTGGACTAAAACTAACTTTAAAGTTCTGCTTGAAACTCTTCTCTGAGAAAACTCAGCTTATGCTGCGTCTTAAACTCCAAAAAGACGAAGTAGCCACCCAGAGCTTCTAAAATACTTCTCTCTCTTTCTCTCTCTTAGAACTGATGGTTACAACATTGCTCTTGCCTGGATTCTTGGCCACGTTGGTATTCGAGGCAATGGAAAGACCACCTGCCTTGCCAAGAAGGCCACAACAGAAAAGATGTCTAAACCCTTTTCCCTCACACAGATCTGAAACCCAAAGTACACAGTTATGTGAAGAATCTCTGGCAGGAGAATTGGAACAACAGACAGAGAACAAACCTTTCCCTATCCACCTCGACCTCAAACAGATTCTCCCATGATAGTTTGGTAATGAACCAGTCTCTATCAGTATTTTGTAGTCAACCGGTATCGTTAAGTTTACACACAAGTTGTGGATTTTAATCAATTTTTTTTAGTATAGTCATTCTGCTTAGATTTTAGGGTTTATTCAAAAAAGACTTATTGCGCTATGCATTCCCTGCGCTCCACCAAAACTTACTAGCTGTTTTCTGGCGATCTCCTTGATCTTGCACAATATCCTTAACAAAGTCTTGAAACAGGGAGAAGAACGGGTCTCGTGAAATATTCAAAGCACCAGAATGACTGGAGCATTGAGACAGACTGCAAACACAGCACCTGTTTATTGCGGTATGGGATTGAAATTGACACATGAGATCTTATGTCCACGACTCTTTCAAACAGCCAATCAGCCTGTCACAAGAAAAAGCTGGCTCACCCAGAGTGGGACCCATGACGCCTGTGTAACCAGCAGGGCCACTTAATTTTTAAGCAGATAAGGTAACGGGCGGTGTAGACTACATCAGTTTCATTACTTTTGAAGAACATGGAACATACAATGAAAAATGAAAAAGAGATGACGACAATGATAAATGAAAAAGAGCTGACGACAAATAAAGACTCAGAGACCGACAGTTGACTACTTTTGATTTATACATAGGTACTTTAATATACTTTGAAAAAAGAAATCTTTTGATTTATACATAGGTACTTTAATGTACTTTGAAAAAAGAAATCTTTTGATTTATACATAGGTACTTTAATGTACTTTGAAAAAAGAAATTGTTTCATTTATACATAGGTCTTTAATGTATTTTGAAAAAGAAATCTTTTAATTTATACATAGATACTTAATGTACTCTGAAAAAAGAAATCTTTTGATTTATACATAGGGTACTTTAATGTACTTTGAAAAAAGAAATTGTTTCATTTATACACAGGTACTTTAATGTACTTTGAAAAAAGAAATCTTTTGATTTATACACAGGTACTTTAATGTACTTTGAAAAAAGAAATCTTTTGATTCATACATAGGTACTTTAATGTACTTTGAAAAAAGAAATTGTTTCATTTATACATAGGTACTTCAATGTACTTTCAAAAAAGAAATCTTTTGATTTATACACAGGTACTTTAATGTACTTTAAAAAAAGAAATCTTTTGATTCATACATAGGTACTTTAATGTACTTTGATAAAAGAAATTGTTTCATTTATACATAGGTACTTCAATGTACTTTCAAAAAAGAAATCTTTTGATTCATACACAGGTACTTTAATGTACTTTAAAAAAAATAAATCTTTTGATTCATACATAGGTACTTTAATGTACTTTAAAAAAGAAATTGTTTCATTTATACACAGGTACTTTAATGTACTTTGAAAAAAGAAATCTTATCATTCAGGAGCTTTATATTGTAAGGAAAAAAACAATAAGGAAAGTTATGCACGAATATGTAAAAACAACGATCGTAAACAAGTCATAATTATTCGTCAATGGCAACCCAGCAATCTGGACAGCCCCCAAAACAAACAAACAAACAAAAGAAAGAAAAAGAACAGAAAATGCATAGTAGTCCACCAACCAGTCAGAGTGGTGGGGTTCCAGATCAAACCAGATGCCTTTCAGCCACGAATCCCACGGTCAGGTGCCGATCACTCTCCCTTCGATGTCGATATACACTCCGTGTTTTAGTACTAATGCCCGATGCTCTCCCTTCTCTTTTCGTACGGTGGGTCGGTGTACAATATAAACATGTTACCATGTCAGATCTGCCATTGACGGTATTTGGTTTTGCCAGCAGGCATAGTTTTAATATAATTTACGTCAAAGGCAAAGCAAACTTTGGTTGCTCTGCATCATGGTGACTAGCTCTCACGAGAAAGAATAGGCCGAAGTCTATATGGAAAATCCGTTATAACAATTTCTTTTATTATTATTATTTTTTTTTTTTTTTTTTTTTAGTGTTTCGTTCTCTTTCTTTTTTTTCTTCTCTCAGACGTGTATTGTGCCACACTATGCAGACAGTCTATTGCTGCAAAGTATGCATACTCCGTCTTAGCTGGGCGTGCATGCTGGCTGTTTCCATGTTTCTGTAAGGCAGCCGCTGTGATAACTTCCAGGTTCTCAACGTGCATGTTTGATATTCTGCCCGCGTATACACACGGATTTAGTTAAACACTGGCGGGTCTGCATACATTTTGAGATGGGAAGCCGAAAAAATCTCCACCTTTTATCCAACAGACGGAAGTATTTAGGTGAATGGAATGCGGGACCTTCTGACGGGAAGTTTGACGTTTACCTACTCGACTACCTCGCCTCGTCGAAAAAAAACACACAAAAAACATAGAATTGTTGAGGGTGGGTGAGTGGGTGGGGGGTTAGAGCAAAACATTTTTGCTCAACTTTGACATCAGGTCGATTCGATTGATATGATAAACAGACACACCGATAAACACTTTCACTCTGGTGAGTTACATTGTGTTTTCACCTATCTTTTGTCAGAAAAAAAAATCACAATGTATCGAATCCCATGATCAGATTCGCGTTCAAAGCTTGTTGCGGCATTGCATCACAAGATCCGATACGACCCCACTGAGTGATACAGATTTTCATTCATACACAATGCTCTAAAATACGCACAAAAGAACACCCGGTAGACCCAGGGAGAAAATATTGGACCAGACTTGCAGATTGGCTGAGGACAGAGAGGATGGGAGATGTACTTTCAGCGACAAGGGATATATTTGTATGGAGGGCCATGATCGCCAACGCACATGATGATGATGATGATATCAGATGAAATCTATTGGTCTCTTATAAAAAAAAACTTGAAAATTGCATCTATAGGAACGTCTCTGAAGCGGTTTGTTAAGGACCCTGTTGCATATTGTTTATGTTTCACATCGCACAAGTCCAAGCGCTGAGTAAGATGTTTGATGCTGAATGGACGTCACATGGTTGACACCTGAGCAATTCGTGGATCTGATCTTCGACTCCGATTTCGATGAAAAGAACAAAATAATTGAAATTGGCGAGGATCCAGACGATGATATTGATGATAGAATTCATCGATTCTGGCTTTGGATATGGAAAAATATGTAAATACATGCAGAATAGTGTTAATCTGTAAAAAAAAAAAAAGTAAACAAACAAACAAACTAACTAACAAACCTACAATTAGTGATCAAGTTTGAGATGTGAAAAAATGGAAAAAATACACTATCAGGGGATTGCTCTCTATTTTGGCAACAGGCCAGGTAATTATTTTTTTCCAGCAGGCTTTGTGGTTACCCTAATTAAGAAATCTTTTTAAATTATGATTTTTTTTAGCTCAAGTTTGCGCGTTTTCTGTTGTCGCAAACGCCAGAAAGCTGCGTCTCCATTGAGTTGAAACAACCGCATCAAACCTTCTCCTAGTGGCAGATTTGGCAAGGGAACAGACTTAAGCATGTAACCACGAGAGAGGCAAGTCAATACTAATAAGCTCCTGCCTCCCTCTCTGTTCTGAATGCAGGGTGCGTGTTGCTTTTAATCACGCCCTCAGGTGAGCCGGCACGCGCACGCCATTGTCTCCCCTTTAACGCAAAAGGCTGCCGTCATGAATATGGGAGACAATGCGCGTGGGAAACGAAGGTATCGGAGCATGGGACAATGCTGAAGGAGAGAGATGGAAGGCTGGGAAAACAAAACAAAAACAAATAAGATATTTCTTACTCTATGTAGAAACCCTGAACAATTTTAAGCTATGTATTTATTTGTTCATTTGTTTGTTTTTTCTTGGCCTACAACCATTACAAGGAAACTGCGACACGTAAATTACTCTGCGTATCATAACATAGAACAACTTGACCCTCTGACTCCCGCACCCTGACCCCACCAGCATCCTTCATCGTCAACCATGCTAGCAAAGCAAAAACTTAACTCTTTGACTCCCCCCCTCTCTCTCTCTTTCTCTCTTTCTCTCTCTCTCCCTCCCTCTGGGTGAGGGAGTCAAAGAGTTAAGTTTTTGCAGTTGGCGGATAGGGTCGGGAGTCAAAGGATTAACAGAAACGGGGACCTACCAATATTAAGAAGTGGTTAAATGACAGCAGTTCTCACCTTTTCTCTCTTTTTTTTTTTTTTTTTGTATAAGAAATAATAAGAAAGAAGAGCATCGCCTTGTGCTGGTCCCTTACCCCAGTGCAAGAAGTCAGGGCAACACATCAACAATGAATACCAGCTTCCACTCTTGAACTTACTGTAATGGCCTGGCTCTCTGAAAATGGTATCTGCACGCCCGCTCTTTGATATCGTCCACCTATGTCTTTCGATGCCTCTCTCCTGTTATTTTTCTCTTCTTCGAAATTTAGAGTTTGTTCGAAAAAAAAAAAAAAAAAAAAAAAGGATCCATCGTACTGGGAACTTGGATAGTTCCATACATACTCTGTCCTCTATCCAAGCTGACATTTATTATATTGCAGAATTTTTAAGCCTGTGCATGAACTCGCATGCACTGGCAAGGTCTTGAAACGGGAGTGGAGGGAGAGAAGAGGACCATTGAAACACTAACAGTTGACACCACAAGACTGACTGGAGCATAAAACTGAGCGGTCATCGTGCTAATTACTTTCCTGTTGCGGGCTGGTATTAATAATAACAAAAAAATAATGATAATTTTATGTTTGTATCGCAAACGGTCCATGTCAAAAAGCATGCTCTTTGGACTTTACAAGAATAGAGTTGGTTTTTTTTAAGAAGTCAAATAATAAAAAGAATGCAAGTATCCGTAGACACACAAACGCTGCACGTGTCCACATGCACACCCATACACACAAAGGATGCTGAACAAGGGCACACTTTTTTCTGTTAGTGTGTGCGTGACCTCTGATCTGAGTTGTCGTCATGTCTCTGTCTGACTTAAAACACACACACACACACACACACACACACAACACACACAAGCACAAATGCACATAGAATGCAAGTGAAAAAAGCGAGGATACATAGACTGCAAGGCATGCAATCAATCCTTCACCTAAGTTGTCTGAGTGTCTGTGTGTGTGTCTTCTCTCTCTCTCTCTCTCTCTCTCTCTCCTCTCTCTCTCTCTCTCTCTCTTCTCTTCCACGCACAACACACGTGAAAGAGCAATACTGGGTCATGAATAGTATGACCCTTGTTTTCATATCTGCCCGATGGGGACAATACTTCTGTAAATATTTAAGTGACCTTAAGGTAAAGAATACCGAATTATGATGGAGCGTAAACGATCTGATTTTCATGTGATAAGGTGTTATGACTGAATATCATATTTCCTCGTCAGTGCACACCCAAACTTGGCACAGTTCAAAGTACAAGTTTTATGGATCATGTGTGATACCTGAGGATGACCACTAATGTCAGCGGGTCAATGAAATGGAAACATGTAGGATGGTAGTGTTGTCATACATATTTTCTCAGCATAGATTCATTCGTGGAGATAAGCTGAGTGGACTGAATATCATTGCGTATATTTTGTATACTGTGTGGAGTTCTTGTGTCAACATTGTCTTTTTCATATGTGTAAAAATGTTTGTTGTTGTTGTTGTCATTCTTCGTTGGCATATTGCATGTTAGATGTCCGTTTGTCGTGAAACAAAAACGAATAAAAACTTTTTTTTAAAGAAATTGTTGAGTTGACTACATTAACAAAACAGCCTGCAGGCATATTGTGAGGCTTTATTGATGTTATTTTAATTCTGTTTTCATTATGATGTTACCAATGGTGCCATTACAATCTGTCTTGATCGTAAAAAAGCAGTAAAACAGATGGTTTCTTTAGATAATGCTGATACAGTTTACCTCAAAAGTGCTGACTTCAAATTGTGCTGGCCACATTGTATATCCAGACTACCTAAGACTACAAATCAGTTCGTCTGTTCAGAACCATAACCATATATCTCTACTATTCATTCAGAACCACTACAATATAGTTTACTGTATATTCAGAGACAGAGGGGGGGGGGGAGAGGAGGGGGAGAGAGAGAGAGAGAGAAACCATATGTCTCTAGTATGATTAGATGGTAGTAATATACGGTTGTGACTTTGACTATGCAATGCAGATGTATGGTTACAGTCAGAATTGACGAATGAATCTTATACCCAGTGTCCTTTTAAGGCTTGATGCTATCAAACAATGTCTCTCATATTATGTGCTCTGGCAAATTGTTATTAAACAAGAACGAAGAAACGCAACAACAACAACAAAAACAAACAAACAAACAAACAAACAAAAACAAACAAAACAAACAAAAAACAAAAAACAAGGAACTAACTAACATCAGCACAGGATGTGACATAGGAAATAAAAATAGAACAGTCACAGAACAGGCGAAATCAAGAGAAATGAAATGTGACCGAAACGGGAACTAAATGAATGTAAACTAAAATTGAAGTAAAGTATAGTTGAAGTGGAACAGACTGTTACGTAAGCAAAGTGTCATAAAGTGTAGGC
>CM060306.1:87388249-87425749 GCA_030674185.1 Monoplex corrugatus
TCAGGTGTTTGGTGAAGGGCTGACCGGGTGATGTTATCCTGCTGTCTTCGGAAGATGTGCCCAATCCATCTCCAGCGTCTTTTCGTCTTTTCATAATGATAGTGCCCATACTCTTGACTGCATTGGGGCAGAAGTTGCTCGCTGGAACCGTGGTGTTGGGCCACAGGATTCGCATGGTACGTTGGAAGTTGTTCGTGCGAGCTGTTCATAGCTTGGTAATATCCGTTCTTTCATCGATCAGCCTTCTGAGCCGTCAAGTAAAACAAACAACATCTACAGGACTCCTGTCTCTGTCTGTCTTTCTGTTTCTGTCTCTCTATCTGTCTGTCTCTCTCTTTGTCTGTCTGTCTCTGTCTCCCTTTGTCTTTGTCTCTGTCTGTCTGTCTGTCTATCTACAGGACATCTGTCTCTGTCTGTCTCTGTCTGTCTCTGTCTCTCTAACTGTCTGTCTGTCTGTCTCTGTCTCTCTATTTGTCTATCTGTCTCTATTTCTGTCTCTGTCTGTCTGTCTCTCTCTCTATCTACAAGACATCTGTCTCTGTCTGTCTCTCTCTGTCTATCTGTCTGTCTCTGTCTGTCTCTCTCTCTCTCTCTGTCTCTTCCTATCTACAGGATGTCTGTTTCTGTTTGTGCCTTTGTGTGTCTCTGTCTGTCTGTGTCTCTGTCTCTCTGTGTCTCTCTGTCTTTGCCTCTGTCTGTCTGTCTGTCTGTCTGTCTTTCTCTCACCCTCTCTCTTTCTCTACAGGACATCTGTTTCTGTCTGTTTCGGTCTGTCTGTCTCGGTCTGTCTGACTCTATCTCTCTCTGTGTATCTCTCTGTCTCTGTCTGTCTAATTGTCTGTCTGTTTGTCTCCCTTCATTCTCCCTCTCTCTCTCTCTCTCTCTCTCTCTTTCTTTCTTTCTTTCTTTCTCTCTATCCCTCTCTCTCTATCTTTCTTTTCCTCTCTCTCTCTCACTCTCTCCCTTCATTTTCTCGCTCTCTCTCATTTCATTCTCTCTCTCTCTTTCTCTCTCTCTCTCCACACACACACACACACACAAGCACACACACACACACACACACACACACACACACACACACACACACACACACACACACACACACACACACGCACACACACACAAGTGGATGACACATTCAATGAAATAACATGGTCCGTGCTTTAATAACCACCAGGGGAACAGTTCAACAAAGAACTGGAGCTGACAAACTTTGACATGTGCAAAAGTCCACAGAATGACTCGATGACACTTTTAGTAGTGAAAATGGAAAATGGGTACCACACATCGCCCATGGACTCTATACAGCCATAAACAGTCTTGGGCACAGCATAAACTGATCTTACAAAGAATAAGTGAGAATTAAAAAGAAGTCCGATGAAAACAAAAACAAAAACAAAAACATTTTTGCATTGATTACAGCAGAGTCGATGAAAAATGGGTCTTCTTTAATGCATACATACAACAGACATATTGATGAAAACAGGGTCGATGGAAAATGGCTATTTTTTTTTAAACAACTTTACATCGAAATGTTTTACGTAGAAAAATTTTGACAAAGCAACATTATCGATAACATTCCCAAACTACTATATATATGTGAGTATATGTATCTATATATTTATAAATCTATGAAAATAATTATACGTACATACGTACATGTGCATCTATCTATATCTATCTATCTATCTATCTATCTATCTATCTATCTATCTATCTATCTATCTATCTATTTATCTATTTATCTATCTATCTATCTTTCTTTCTATCTATCTATCTATTTATATGTATATATATCTCTGTCAATCTATCTATCCATCTATCTATCTATCTCACTATCTATCTGTCTATCTATCAATCTATCTATCTATCTATCTATCTGTCTGTCTGTCAATCTGTCTATCTATCTATGTCTATCTCTCTCTTCTCTCTCTCTTTCTATATACATATATATATATATATATATATATATATATATATATATATATATATATATATATATATATATATATGCAATGGATGCAGTGATTAAAACAGGCTAGAGCGAAAATTGGTTACTTATCTTTTCTGAACAACTTTGACAAGGAAATGTTTCAGTTACATAGAAATGTTTTTACACGGCAACATGATACAATACAATGCCCCCCCCCCCCCCAAAAAAAAAAAAAATAAAGACAAAAACAACATACACATATAGTTATAAAGGATACAATCATAAAAACAGAGTTAGAGGATAAATCGCCCTTTTTTTTTCTTTTCTGCACGACTGTTCAAGTGCAGATGTTTTGAAAACTTTATGCAGTTATAATTCTGAAATTGGCCCCACTTCACTCCCCCCTCCCCCCCTACCCCCATAAAAAAAATCAGCCCATCAAACAAACAAACAAAGAATGAGTAAACACACCAGAATATTCCATCATTTTTGTTGTGGAAGGGTACTTACAGATTGACAACAGTCAAGAAACGTACAGGCACACTGAGCCAACCACACTGACAAGGAACCAACAAATTTTAAAATTTGTGACACTTCCAACATTGTCAAGGGTGCATACAAATTTGACAGATAAAGGAAAAAAACACATCAAGTTTGGATCACTAAAACAAACAATGCACACACACACACACACACACACACACACACACACACACATACACACACAACACACACGCACGCGCGCGCACACACGCATACACACACAACACAAACACAGAGAGAGAGAGAGAGAGAGAGAGAGAAATCCCCAATACCGCCACAACTCAGACGGTATAAGACTACCTACATAACACAACAAGTCTGGTGCACTAAAACAAACAATACGCCCCCCCCCCCCCCCTCCAAATTTTTTTTTTAAATCCACTAATACCGCCACAACTCAGACGGTCTAAGACTACCTACATGTCACAACAAATCTGGAGCACTAAAACAGACAATACCCCCCCCCCCCCAAAAAAAAATCCACTAATACCGCCACAACTCAGACGGTATTAGACCACCTACTTAACACAGCCAGTCTGGAGCACTAAAACAAACAATACCCCCCCCCCCAAAAAAAAAAAAAAAAATCCACTAATACCGCCACAACTCAGACAGTATAAGACTACTGATATAACACAACAAGTTTAGAGCACTAAAACACGCAATAGTCCATCAAAACTCCGCCAATACTGGCAGAACTCAGACAATGTAAAACTACCTACATAACACCAACAAATTTGGAGCACTAAAACAAACCATACCCCCAAAATCCGCCACAAGTAGAGAAAGGACAAGGCAAATATTCACTGGAAATACGAGTGAATGGACAGCAACGTATAGTATATTATGATCATAAACATTTTGCAAAATAAAGAAAAATAATGATAACTTAGAGATGTTCTAGGCAATTTGATGAAAAAGATGAAAAGCATCAAGGCAATACGTTTATTGATAACATCATTGCAATACATCACCTCAAAGCAGAACTAGAAAAAAGAAGAAGAAAAAAAACGGTGACGGTGTAACTGTAATTAGACAGAACTAATTTCTAGTGTTCATCAAGTAGAAAGAAGTAAAACAAAACGAACATGTCTATGGACAAAATCGTGTTCGTATTTTCTGTTAATCGTTGTTGTTTTTTTTCAAGCATGTGATTATTTCTTATTTCGTTTTATGCAGAAGGCCTAGTATAAGAAACCCTGACAAACTTGAAAACTGAAAACATTTTATTGCTCTAAGATAGTAACATGGGTTTCACTGACTGAATCTGTTTTACGACAAGTCCATGTTATTCTAAGCAACATTTATAGGACATTTCATGAGGCAAGAGAAATTAGAGCACCTAGTCACAACAAGAAAGCTGGACGGAAAGAAAGAAAGAGAACACCAGGCAGACCCAGGGAGAAAATTTTGGACGGACTTGAAGAGAGGCTGAGGACAGAGAGGGTGGAAGATGTGCTTGCAGCGACAAGGGACAGATTCATATGGAGGGCCATGATCGCCAACGCCATGTGGCAGGACACATGATGATGATGATGATGATGATGATGATGATGATGATGATGATGATGATGATGATGATGGTGAGGATGGTGAGTATGGTGATGATGATGATGATGATGATGAGAGTTGTTTCATTCTATTGATTCACAGGTTGGTTGGTGGCATATTAACAGATAGTAATTTGATCGATTGATTTATTGGATACTCAAAGTACTGGTTTGTTTAAAGTACTGGTTTGCTGACTGAAGTAGTAAGCATTGATCTGTTACATACGATTGATACGACTGGGTTTCTTCCCCCATGAGGATGACGAGGGCTCCTTCAGTATAAGCTGTATCCTCACCTTATGGAAATCCTGTTTTAAAAATTTCCTCTTTTTTTTCTGTCACTCTCTTTCTTTTTGCCTTGCTCCTTTGCTTTCTGTCATATGTTCCTATCATTTTCTTCATTGCTGATCCACTCACCTGTATGTGTTCTATAAAGCCCCACATACTTTCTGTTATAATTGGGTATATGCGTTAGCTGCATTTCTGGCTCTAAGGAAATCTGATATCCAGGAGCAGTTTGAGGTAATTTAGGTCCGTTTTTATATAACCCCTTTGGTGATCAATTGGGCGGAATGGTCAATGCCAGGGGCATAGGAAGGCGAATGCGTTGATATGTGTACTTAAGTTGCTTTTCGATGCTTTTTGTTTGTTTGTTTTCAGTATCAACGAAATGTTGTGTTTTGAGATGGTTATAGTCCTGATGTGGCGCTGCACAGACGGCTGGGCTTTAAACAATAATGGAGATAATGACTGGCCTCCTAGAGTCCATAAAGACTGTGGAGTTGTTCCGCTGCATTGAAGATTTCTGGGCACAAGCCAGGACATCGTGTTATGTAGAATCTGCTGGCTTTTGTATATTCCCCGTGTATCCCATCCTTTGTATATGTGGAGGGAGGAGGGAGAAAGGTGAAGAGAGTGACGAGAGAGAGAGAGCAAGACACAGAGAGAGAGAGAGAGAAAGAGAGAGAGAGACAGAGAGGAGACAGAGAGACACAGTGACAGAGAGAGAGAGAAGACAGACAGACAGATAGACAGACAGAGAGAGAAAGAGACAGACAGACAGACAGACAGACAGAAAGACAGAGAGACACAGAGAAAGACACAGAGAGAGAGAAAGAGAAAGTAGCAAACGAAGACAACATCAGGAAAATAGTATTACAGACACTGTGATGTAAACATGAACTCAAGTGCACGAACTCTACCGACCATACAACTAGTGACTGTCTATGTGTGAAGGATCTGAAATTGGTCGGGCCTCTGTCTTAGTATCTTAGTGCTTCCAGTTTAATCATGGGCAAAATTTGCTACATGACGTTGAGAAACGTTACAAAAACAATATCTGCTAGACGCAAGTGCTTTAAAGGTATGCCCGCTGGCCTTAAAGCAGTGTAAATCAGTTGATACAATATACACGAAAAACATATTCTGACCCTCAGAGCGAGGCATTACTTAAAATCCAGTGTCTGGTGCGGCCTTCAGCGCCAGAGAAAATGTTTGATAACAAAGTACCAACAAATGAAGAAGTAAAGAAAATGGTTGAGAAAGCCAGAGCCAAATTATCATACTGGCCTAACGAGAGAGAGAGAGAGAGAGAGACAGAGACAGAGACAGACAGATAGACAGACAGAGAGAGACAGAGACAGAGACAGACAGACAAAGAGAGAGAGGGGGCATAGAAAGAGAGAGAAGAAAGAGAAAGAGAGAGAGAGAGAGAAAAGAGATCTAAGAGGTTAGTAAACATAATAGTATTTTCGGTAAACACAACATCATCATTTCACTCAGGTAGATATACTCTTATTTTCCCATCACAGGGGTCAAACATGATCATGTGGGAAAGGCGTGGAAGGGATCTCACTATTCTCCATTCAGTTTCTGAACCCTCCATTTTAACAACGCAAATTCAGACTTTATGACACACTTTTTTAATTCAGACTTTAGCAACAGGATAAATACTAAAAAAAAAAATGAATGAATAAATAAACACAAGTAGAGAGAGGACAAGGAAAATATTCACTGGAAATACAAAAGAATGGACAGCAACGTATGGTATATTATGATCATAAACATTTTGCAAAATAAAGAAAAATAATGATAACTTCGAGATGTTGTAGGCAATTTGATGAAAAAAATGAAAACCATCAAGGCAATACGTTTATTGATAACATCACTGCAATACATTACCTCAAAGCAATGAATGTGGACGAATGCGGCGCTCGTATCCTCTCATAATGACAGCACTACTCTTTCCAAATGGAGAGGGGCAACAAAGCAAATCTAAACAAATCCAAAACAAGTGTGACTGCCCGCGTTCAAGCAAAACAAAACCAGGAAAAAAAACCCCACTTTTTTAAAACTAGGTTTCGCCTGCAACAAAAGAGCAGCAGGGAAGTTTCGTCAGTTTTTTTCTCCTAATTTTTGTATTTGGTGTTTGTTCATTTGTGATCTTACGTCTACACATGACCAAGGCCAGTTGGCCGAAAATTTGTGCCTGTCTTGTCTGGTTGTATTAAATACGCGTTCTGATTTTTTCGTGTGTTTTTTTTTCTGAGCCTAAACGATGCCTGCTGTATATGTATCTTAATTAAAAAGGAAGACAGCCATGTCTGCCAAGTCATCCAACTCTGCAGTCAAACGAATACTTTTTTTTTTTTAAAAAGGGGGGGGAGGAGAGGGGAGAGAGAGCTTCTAGTCTGTGGTGCATGGAATGTTCATATCCTACTGGACAAAACAAAAAGACCAGGACGGCGTAAAGCCTTCATTGCTGGGATGTTGTACTACTACATGTACAAGATCGACACGGCTACCACGAGTGAGACCAGAATTACAGTCGAAACCTGTTTGGAAGCAGATGGAGTGGGCTGCACACATACGACACTGGAAAACTCCAAGTTGCTTCGAGAACAAATATTGATAACATAAAAGCATTTTGCTCAGTAACAACATCAAAGCAATACTTTGTCTAAAAGCAATACGCGTTTAAAAAAAAGAACTCAAAGTAATATGTATATCAAGACCTTCAACGCAAAATGCATATTATAAACCTCAAAATAGTGCGTATAATAAGACCATCAGAACAATACGAATATTAACAACCTCAAAACCATACCCTTATTAAATCACTCAAAGCAATACGCATATTAATAACATCAAAGAATATGCATATCATTGATAATCTCCAAACTAAACGAGAAGTAATGGGATGTCAAACCCAGAATGTAAGGAAGGCATAGGTACCACCAAGAAACAGTGGATCGATGCACATCAAAATGTCGGTCTGAAGTCTTTCCTGAGATTTGAAACTTTCTGATAATGGATGATCCACAGCGGAAAGATGTTTTGTAATTTACTGAAGCCATGTTTTCAACGTCCCCCTCCCCTCTCCCATTTTCATTTCAGAAAATGGCTACGAAACCTTGAACAGAGACTAGGAAGGTAAAAACGGAAACGGCCACGTGAGATTACGTCCCCTGCTGTTTAGACGGCTTTTGTATTTGACCTTCAGCATATTGAGTCATACGTGTTTGACTTTGTAGAGTTTGGAGTCAACCATGTGCTGAACATCAAACCCTAATCTGATTTATAAGAAAATTTGATATAACAATAAAAGTGTAGCCGATAACTTTTCCGCGGGCTGGTCTATCTTTGACAGAGCTGAGGACCCAAAAATGTGTTGTCTCGAGTTCAGTTTTAGCATTTGACACTAAGACTAGCCTGTTGCTGCCAAACTTAATTTTCCCATCACTCTGATGGTATCGGCTTGTTTTATTGATCTTTTCTCACACCTCCCCTTTTCAAGACCTTGCCAGCGCACAGCGTATTAAGCAGGCTCTGGAAATCGGTCAGATAATTGTTGGCACATTTGAGTGGATTGGACGTGTATGGAATTATCTGTGTGCGATAAGTTCCTCTTGAACAAACTCCGATAGCTTCATGTTTAACTTTACGGGCCAAGCTTTTTGCAGAGTGACACTTTTGCTTTAACCCATTGAAAAGAACGTAAAATTCCACTGAAACATTTCTAGAAATCTTCAAGGAAGCAGTTAGGATACAGATACAGACACAATATCAAAGAAAACATTTTGTTGGATACGCAGTTAATGTAGACAGATTTTAATTGATAAATGAAAGAATGGATAAACTAATGACTAGACAAATAGATAGATTAAAAAAAAAAAGAACACTGTAGGCATATAGATTCAGTACCCTGTACTATAGTAAATGGAATTGGTTAAATGCAATAAATGCTCGTGACATTTTATATCAAAAGAATGTTGAAATTGTGTTAATTGAGCCGGGTAAATGCATTTGAGTTTTTGTCTGTTTGATTTTGTAGTAGGCTACGCCAAAGAATTTGCATTACGATGGTAGTAACAAGGGAGAAAGGAATTTTTCTGTGGTTATTTACAATGGGACAGAAGGAGGGAGTTGCACTCGGATGGTTTTTGATGTACATCGGCGTTAGCTTACCAGACAATGTGAGATGGAGAGATTCAGATTACTGGGCTTAGTCCCGTCGTAAAGAGAGGAGAAATAATCAAACAAATTTGACCCAATGACACAATCTTGCAAATACTATAATTCGGATACATGCAGACATCCACACCAAACATAACAAGTGGGCAATCTGAATCAACGTGACTGCCAGTTTTTGTTGTTGTTGTTTTTGAACAAACAGAAACCAGAACACAAGAAAATAGAACGAAAATACAAATTTCATTGTCAAAACCAGACAGACTCAAAGTTTTAGTCAACTGTTCTTATTCAAGCGTACACAAAGGAGAACAAAGACACTAGTTCACTTGGTTTAAAACAAAAACAGGAGATTGGCTAACTTTCCTGATACAAACAGCATCAAATGGAAACAAACAGAACAAATGTACAAACTGACGGAATACTTTTCACCCTGTTTAAAGATTTGTATCAAGAATGACACTGTCTTTAATTTCCTACTCATTCTTTGTTCATAGAAGCACAGAGTTAAAGGTAATTCTCAATATGTGCACTTCCACAATGGATCGACTTGCTTGTCATGACATGAGATGGTCATTTTTTGTTTGTTTTGCGAAATGTAAACATAAATTTATGTTTCTTTTTAATTGACGAAAATTGTTTTAAAATCAGATATTTACTTTAAGAGATATAGGGTTTGAAAAATGGTGCCCCTCTGATTCACCACTGTAGGAAAAACGAGGGAAACCGAGTCAATTTTATTAATAAATCCCCAAGTCCCAATCTTCACGTATGGAATGCTTTTTATGAGCAGTTCGACTGATCTACTGCAGCAATTAAATGAATACCTAGTTGCTGAAAACAGGCATTTTCGAAAAAAATTTTCTCAAACAAAACAAAAACAAAATAAAACAAAAACAAAATTCCGACGTAAACCCTCGAGAATTGTTTTCAGATGAAATTCTAACAAGAAAAAAATCACAATATCAGAATTTACAGGTAGTATCATGTACAGAAAAATCCTTATGAGTTTTAATCAAAATCTCAAAAAAGAGCCCTGAAATCTGTAGGTGTACCTCGTATTTCTGCTGATAACAGCAAACACTGATATGACAGGCGATTCTTTCCGTGGTGGACGTTTCTAATTGTGGAATCAGTTGTCGAAGGTCTTCAAAATGTGACAGGTCATAACAGTTTAGCAAGCGTTAAATCAATGTGGGTCATGCACGTGACAACGATGAAAACGCGCTTGTTTACCCATTGACTCCCACACCCTATTCACCAACTGCAAAAAAACTTTAACTTTGACTCCTTCACCCTCTCTACCAGCTTCCTGCGATATCCACGAGCTTCCTGCAGGAACCTGGTGGATATGGTAAGGGAGTCAAAGGGTTAAGTTTTTGCTTTGCTAGCATGGTCGACAATGCAGAATACTGGTGGGCAGGGTGCGGAAGTCAAAAGCGTTAATGACACTGTTAGTTCAGGACCTGCTTGCAATGATCATGATGGCGGACGAGCGCCTGACACTATACAGATGACTAACAATGATGACATAGATGATGGTGCTCTGGTGGTGGTTGAACTGATCGACCAGTAAATAACAAAATGATCAAATAAAAATCACAAATAGGTTTGTAAACAACAATGAAAATTCATATGTCAATAGTTTTGTTGAGGATACATTCTCATAAAGCAAAATTTACAGCAGCAAAGACTTGTCAAAATGATTATGTCAAACATGTTCCAATTACTTTAATAAAAGACAATATGACGATAGCAAAACATATCTACCATGCTTATGCTTTGAACAGAAGAATGAATGTACAGAAATAATTGGATGAATCATTTTCCCTTTAAAACTGAACAGTGTAACTTTGCTCTACATTATTCTGTACCAAAGTAGTCAAACTAATCTAGTACGCAGTCTCGATTATGACAGTGACACATGATTTTATTTACATTTTTCTTATCAAAGTCCAAAACGTTTGAAATGTTCTCGTATGTTTCCATATTTCTTATACCGTTTATGAGTTGTCTGTTTTGTTACATGTTGTATTGTGTGTTGTTTGTATACGGGCCGATGGCCAAATCACAATTAACCATGTCAAGTCTGATGTGTACTGCTTCAGATCTGTGGACCCATGTGTGTCATAGAACACACTGTTCGGTGCTGATCAACTGCCATTCTCATTATTGGATGTATCCACATCAGAAGATTAGGAAAAGACAGGCAACATTTATAGGCCAATTTATGGGGAAGGGGGATTTGGAGCACCTGGTCACAACGGGAAAGCTGGAGGAAAGAGAGCACCAGGTAGACCCAGGGAGAAAATGCTGGACGGACTTGCAGAGTGGCTGGGGACGAGAAGGGTGGGGGAGATGCTAGGGGCAACGAGAGATAGAGACAGATGGAAGTCCATAATCGCCAACGCCATGCGGTAGGGCACCTGATGATGATGATGATCCACATCAGATTATAGTGCACACAAAGGGTTTAATGTCTACCTTGTTTTTCAGCCTTTGGTTATTTCAAAGTGCAGTTTGAGCTGAAGTGTCACTTTGGTTTAAAGACAGTCAGTATGTGCAGGCAAATAACAACAACAGTCAGTATGTGCAGGCAAATAACAACAACAGTCAGTATGTGCAGGCAAATAACAAACAACAGTCAGTATGTGCAGGCAAATAACAAAAACAGTCAGTATGTGCAGGCAAATAACAACAACAGTCAGTATGTGCAGGCAAATAACAACAACAGTCAGTATGTGCAGGCAAATAACAACAACAGCAACAACCAGACCAAAAAGAAAACAAAAAACAGTCCCAACCGTCATTGGTGTTAGAAAATCCTTATAGGTAAGAAGTGCAAAATGTTACGACCAA
This sequence comes from Monoplex corrugatus, assembly GCA_030674185.1. Lineage (NCBI taxonomy): Eukaryota > Metazoa > Mollusca > Gastropoda > Littorinimorpha > Ranellidae > Monoplex > Monoplex corrugatus. The sequence goes on from CM060306.1 coordinate 87,399,605, forward strand.
AAGAATTAATAGATCAACGTGCATGATACGAAAAGCGACAAGTGAAAACGTATAGGCATGGGTCATGGTATGGGCCTAACATTCAGCTGGCCTTAAGAATTTCCAAAAGGAAATTACAAGGCTTGTTTTGCTTCTTCTTATTCTTCCTGCTTTGTTTGTCAACGTGCACTGTCCTGAGTGTCAAGAGGAAAAGGTTTTGACAGTCAGCAGCGAGCTGGAAGATCTGATATGTAGAAATCCCGTGTGACATCCAGGTCTCTTTCATGCCATCAATCCAGGTCTTCCTTGGCCTGCATTTGGCTTTATATCCATCCGGTTGTTCTTTTGTGTGTTTGTTGAGACAGCTAGTGAGGTTGCATTCTGGTCAGATGACCAGACCACTTCATTCTTTGTTGATTCATACGATGGTGGACCGCTTTTGTTCCTACCATCGATAAATATGATGGTGGACTGGTGTTGTTCCTACCATCGATAAATATGATGGTGGACTGGTGTTGTTCCTTCCATCGATAAATATGAGGGTGGACTGGTGTTGTTCCTTCCATCGATAAATATGATGGTGGACTGGTGTTGTTCCTTCCATCGATAAATATGATGGTGGACTGGTGTTGTTCCTACCATCGATAAATATGATGGTGGACTGGTGTTATTTCTACCACTGATAAATATGATGGGGTGGACTGGTGTTGTTCTTACCATTCATAGATATGATAGAGGACTGGTGTTATTCCTACCATTAATGAATATGATGGTGGACTGATGTTGTTCCTTCCGTTGATAAACATGATGATGGACTGGTGTTGTTCCTAATATCGATATTATGATGGTGGACCGGTGTTGTTACTAATATTGATATTATGATGGTGGGCTGGTGTTGTTACTAATATTGATAAATATAATGGTGGACTGGTGTTGTAACTAATATTGATAAATATGATGGTGGACTGGTGTTCCTAATATTGATAAATATGATGGTGAACTGGTGTTGTTCCTAATATTGATAAATATGATGGTGGACTGGTGTTGCTCCTAATATTGATAAATATGATGGTGGACTGGTGTTCCTAGCATTGATAAATATGATGGTGGACTGGTGATGTTCCTAATATTGATAAATGTGATGGTGGACTGGTTTTGTTCCTATCATTGATAAATATGATGGTAGACTTGTGTTGTTCCTACCATTTCTCTGGCTTCTGTGTATCTGCTAATTTTTTGTCCAGTCTTGTTGAGAAGCAACACATCTCTCAGGTGGTAATTTTGTGCTCCAGGGCCTTTGCCTTTGTTGCATCAAAAGAAAGGGCGTGGGGATTTCCATGAGGATGATGTGGGCCGTGTACGTTCTTGTATTAAGGTTATATGTTTCTTTTATTTGTCTTTTTAGTTTTGTTATTCTTATTGTTATTATTATCCATATTGTTGTTGTTATTCTTATTCTTATTCTTACTATTGTTGTTGTTATTATCATTATTATTATCATTATTATCATTATCATTATTATTATTGTTGTTGTTGTTGTTGTTGTTGTGTTGTTGTTGTTGTTGTTGCCCTTATCAAAGGTATAGGGTATTTTTGCGTTCGTGTGAAAGGTAGTTCTCATTTTTGATCTGTCTTCAACAACTTGAAATGATTCGAGGTTTTGGTGTTATCTACACATCTCTTACTTTCTTGTTATGGCAAAATTCATAATATACATATTACAATGAAATATGGCAGAACACAGACTTCATGGCAACCATGTTTCAAGGAAGAACAAAGGCAAAAATGAAGAAAGGCAGACCTCGAAATTCATACATCAAGAACATAACGAGTATCAGTGGCCTAAATATTCACGAAGTTGTCCACAAAAGTCATGACAGAGCGGTTTGGAGGGAGGTGACGGTATCACAGAGTGCAGCGGCCAACACTGAACCCGGTGACAATGACAGGTGAGACAGATGATACGGCAGAACAGAACATACATGTACGCTGATAGTGTTTTCAGACCTGTATAACAGACGTAGAGTGTCGGTCCGATTGCGTAGTTCTTGTCTGGCTGGTAACTTACAAGACTGAGACAGAGAGATTGTGTGTCCTAGATACTTCGCTGACTTATCATTGGATAGGAAATTCCAGGCCCTTTCCAGTGATATCAATAACTGGTTTTTCACTTCAGATCGACTTGTGGCCTTCTTTGTGAGAAAGGATCACAAATATTTCTCAAATATGCGTTACAGCAATAAAAGTAAACAAAATTAAAAGATACAGAGAGAGCGAGAGCGAGAAGCGAGAGAAAAGAGAGGAGAGACACACAGACAGACAAAGAAAGAGACAGAGATAGAGAGGCAGGAGACACAGAGACAGAGACAGAGAGACAGACATAGGTACAGACAGACAGAGAAACAAAGACACAGAGAGAGAGAGACAGAGAAAGAGGGAGAAGAGACAGAGGCAGAGACAGAAGAAAGACAGACAGACAGACCAACAGACAGAGACAGAGAGAGCACAGAGAGAGAGAGAGAGACAGAGAAAGAGGAGAGAGAGAGAGAGGCAGAGACAGAAAGAAAGACAGACAGACAGACCAACAGACAGAGACAGAGAGAGAGACAGAGAGAGAAAGACAGAGAGAGAGAGAGAGAGGACCAGATAGAAAACAAGTGAAACTACAAAGAGAAAAAATCAACTATGATCTTTAACTGTAGAAAAACAAAACAACAACAACAAACAAATGAACAACCCCCGTGGAAACGCCGGGGGCACTCTCAGTATAAACAATATCCCCATTTTCTGGATATTTCGTGCTAGAAATTTCCTCTTTTCTGTCACGTTCTTTGTTTCTGCCGTGCATTTTTGTTCTCTGTCGCCTCTTCCTGTCACTTTCTGCCTCCCTGGTCCATTCACCTGCATGTATTCTATAAAACTTTACATATATTTCTTAAAATTGATAATTGGGTAAATGTACTAATTTCAATTTTAATGGTATTTTTTGTTCTAAGGATATGTGATATGCAGATGCTATTTTAGATCATATAAGTCGTGGTATTATACGTTTTAAGGTCCTCAGTTACGTTTACATTTGTATTATGTTTGTTTTTTACCCACCCACACCTACCTGGTGATAAATCGAGAGCAATGGTCAACGCCAGGAATTATGTGTGTGGAATGCATTGCTATGAGTGCTAAATACTTTTTCCATTTTGTGTTCAGAGTCAACGAGGTATTGAGTATTGAAATGGTTATAACCCTGACATGAATATAAGCAGTCAACTGGGCTTTAAAAAACAATGATGATAACCACAAACAACCAAACAAACAAACCCACTTGTTGAAAACAACTAAAGATGGAACCAAAAACAAAATAAACAAGCAAACAACCAAACAAACGAAACAACAACAAAAACGAGAAAACAAAACCAAAATCATGGGACCTATCAAAAATTCAATTCATGAATCTTCTTGAGTTAGGGGTAAAACTAAAATCAGAATAAAATTGCCACACAATCCAGGAAGCATTGTTGTCGAGAACCTCATTATGAACTAATCATACAGCCTATGTATCAACATCTGAATAATTGTACAATCCATAGCAGGACACGAACTAATTGTACAATCCATAGATGGACACGAACTGATTGTACAATCCATAGCAGGACACGAACTAATTGTACAATCCATAGCAGGACCTCATCATCAGGTCGAAGTAGCAGTCGTCGTCCACGGTGGCAGAGACGCCGGCGTAGTAACGGTGGAATTCTTCTCGGGTCACCTGGCCATCGGCTTGTCCCGGGGATTCCAGAGAGGCCAGGAAATAGCGAAGTGCTTGCTCCTCCGTCCACTGTCCGGACAGGTATTTGGGATGTTTCTGGATATTTCTCTTGTATACCACTGAAACAAAAGAGAAAACTGAAGTAAGAAAAGAAAAACTGTGCAGAGATTGTATTTTTTTTTTATTTTCTGTTTAGCACTCACATACGCACGAGAGGGTTGTTTCTGGGTATATGCTTTGTGCATTCATGAAATCCCGCACAAGAAAACTGATGAGGGAAGGGAGTGAAAGATACAGCATCTGATCTGCCCCTTACTGCCCTAATGAGACTTTTTAAGTACTTGCGTTGGACACTATTGAAATCGCAATAATGCAACAGAAAAAGAAATTAGAGTAAAACAGAAGATGTTTTTATTGTGCAAGATCATCTGACTCTCAGAACCATGATACAGAGACTACCTGAAAAGAAGGACGTGCTTCCGTAAGCATTTGGCAACGACTCAAAAAGAGACAACGTTCAGATTATATAATAGTATCAGATAAATGGATAGTGTTAACCCTTTGACTTCCACACCCTTTCCACCAACTGAAAAAACAACCCTTTCATTCTCTCATCCTATCCAGCAGCTTCCTGCAGGAAGCTGGTGGATAGGGTGAGGGAGTCAAAGGGTTAAGTTTTTGCTTTGCTAACATAGTTGACAATGAAAGATGCTGGTGGACAGGGTGCGGGAGTCAAAGGGTTATAAGAAACATGGACGCAAAACTAGCGCTTCAAACTACATGTAGCGAAAAAAGTGGACAATGGATGGAAACAGTTCTTGAAAGACTTAGTGTTGATTCAACATAAACATAGCTGTGCAATTCTGCAAGCAAATGAAGAGGAAAATTACAGACACTACGACCCCTGATATTACCAACACAGATGAAGCCACAATAGGAACAAATGAAGAGAAGGCTGCGTCCCTACTGTGCTACGCCTACTGCGCGACAGCCTACGATCTCAACTGCGTTAGAAAAAGAAGCACCAACCGATGCTCCCTCCTCTCTCTCATACTCACTCAATTGTTCGTGCGCGCACACACACACACACGTACACGTACACACACACACACACACACACAACAGACACACACATACACACACCACTCACGCACACACACACCACACACACACACACACATACACATACTGACACTCACACATTTGCACTCACCCACCCACCCACCACACACACACACACACACACACACACACACACAATATATTTAATATCACTTATAGTGAAAAGACGTTAAATCAAGGAAACACAATATATGTATATATATATATATATATATAGTAGGCCTCCCTCGGTCATGGCTGACCATGGTCAAAGTACATCCGTTCTAATGTCTAGATGGGCTGTCTGCTTGGTCCAAGCAGCGTCGCCTTTGACTGTAGAGACCAACGCGAGAGAGGCAGTCTCTGTCGCAGAGGTCGCATGTGTATGCTGATGCTGGTCTGTTGGCTGTCATCCCTTTTCTGCGAACTCGCTTTTCTGCTGCAGCAGCTGACAGTTTGTCCTCACCAATCCGCAGCTGTTTCTTGAGAGTGGTTCTCCAGCTGTTGCGGTCGTCTGCGAGGTCCTCCCAGGACTCAGTGTTGATCTCAAGCGCCTTCATGTCACGCTTGCCAACGTCTTTGTATCTCAGCTGTGGGCGGCCAATGTTTCTTTGCCCTGTGGCAAGCTCACCATAAAGGATTTCTTTTGGGATGCGACGGAACGTGGCCCAACCAGCGCAGCCGACGCTGTCTCAGCATGGTATGCATGGTTGGAGGCCAGCGCGGGTCAGGACTTCGGTGTTGGTCACTTTGTCTTGCCAGGAAATGCCGAGTATGCGCCGTAGGCTTCTCAGGTGGAAGGTATTGAGCCTTTTCTCCTGATGAGCATGCGTGGTCCACGCCCCGCTGCCATACAGCATGGTGCTGAGGACACAGGCGTTGTATACAGCCATCATTGTCTTCGTGGTCAGCTTGGGATTTGTCCACACCCTTTGTGTGAGGCGGGCTAGTGTTGTGGCTGCCTTCCCGATCCTCTTGTCGATCTCTGTGTCAAGGGAGAGGTTATCGGTGATGGTGGACCCAAGATATGTGAATTGATGGATGGCTTCAAGCTCGTAGTCATCAATGATGATGGCTAGTGGAGATGGCGTGTCTTGGCCCAGGACGTTTGTCTTCTTAAGTCCGATGGTCAGACCAAAATCTTTGCAGGCCTGGGAGAATCGGTCCATTAGTGACTGCAAGTCCCGCTGAGTATGGGTCACAACTGCGGCATCGTCGGCAAATAGCATGTCTCTGATGAGGGCTTCACGGACCTTTGTCCTTGCTCTGAGGCGGGCGAGACTGAAGAGCCTGCCATCTGATCTGGTCCGCAGGTGGATCCCTTCTTGCGTTGTGCTGAACGCATGCCTCAGGAGGAGAGCGAAGAAGATTCCAACGAGGGTTGGGGCCAGGACGCAGCCTTGTTTCACACCGCTGCGCACGTCGAAGGCTTGGAGAGGTTTCCGTTGAACTGCACCGTCCCTTTCATGTTGGAGTGGAAGGACTCAATTAAGCTGTGCAGTTTGGGGGGGCAGCCGATTTTTCGGAGAGCCCTGAAAAGGCCATCTCTGCTGACTAGGTCAAAGGCCTTGGTGAGGTCAATGAATGCCACATACATGTACAGGGGCATCCGCTGCTCTCTGCACTTCTCCTGGTTTGGCAAAGGGAAAAGACCATGTCTACCGTGGATCTCTCTGCTCGAAAACCACACTGTGATTCCGGGTAGACGCGTTCAGCCAGTTTCTGCAGGCGGATTAGGAGGACCCGAGCGTATACTTTGCCAACAATGCTGAGGAGCGAGATACCTCTGTAGTTGTTGCAGTCGCTCCTTTCACCCTTGTTTTTGACAGGGTGACGATCTTAGCGTCCCTCATGTCCTGCGGTACAGCTCCCTCATTCCAACACTGACAGAGGACTGCGTGCAAAGGGTGCAGAAGAGAAGTCTTGCAGTGCTTGATGGGTCTGGGGGAATTCGGTCGTTGCCAGGTGCCTTGCCTGATGCCAGGCTATCAATGGCCTTGCTGAGTTCGTCCGCAGTTGGCTCTGCGTCAAGTTCTTCCATTACCGGCATGCACTTGATGGCATCGAGGGCTGAGGGGGACACCATGTTTTGTGTGGAGTAGAGGTCGGAGTAGTGTTCCGCCCACCTTTCCGTCTGTTGGCTAGGATTGCTGATTACTTCCCCAGTGGAGGATTTGAGGGGGGCGATCTTGCTCTGTGTTGGTCCAGTGCCTTCTTGATGCCATCATACATTCCTCGGATGTTGCCTCTTTCAGCAGCACTCTGTATCTCTTCGCTGAGCTCTGTCCAGTACTCGTTTGCGCTGCGCCTGGCGTTAAGCTGAACCTTACTCCTGGCAGCCCTGAGGATTTGCAGGTTCTTCTCACTGGTGACCGCTTATACTCGGTGAGTGCGGTGCGCTTGGCCTCAACAGCGGGAGTCATCTCTGATGATTTGGCCTCAAAGCAGTCGTGGGACTTCACAGTTTTCTTCTCAAAGGTGGTCATAGCAATGCGGTGCATGGTGTCTCGTAGCGTTTCCCATCTCTCTGTGGCAGAGTCCCTGGGCTGCAATGCATCGTATTCTCTCTGAAAGGCCTCTGCGAACTGTTCTACAAGATCTGGCTGAGACATCTTGCTGACGTCAATGCGAGGGTTCCCTTGTTTCTTTGAGCAGTGGAACTTCTTTGGTTGCAGCTGATCTTGCAACATACCAGAGAGTGGTCTGTGTCGCAGTCTGCGCTGTGATAAGGGCGAGTGTGGAGAACGTTTTTGATAGCGGCACGTCTTACTAGGATCAAATCCAGTTGGTGCCAATGTTTTGAGCGGGGGTGCCTCCAGGAGACTTTGTGTTGAGGCTTCGTCTTGAAGAAGGAGTTGGCGATGCACAGTTCATGGCAGGCGCAAAACTCAAGCAGTCGCTGTCCATTCTCATACATTTTCCCCACTCCAAAGGAACCGAGGCAGGAGGGCCATGAGTCATTGTCTGCACCCACTCTGGCATTGAAGTCGCCCAGGAGAACAAGTTGTTCTGTCTTGGGGATGTTCCTTATGGTTGATGCAAGATTTTCGTAGAACTCATCCTTGGCGACTGGAGAGGCGGACAGAGTTGGGGCATAAACGCTGATGAGAGTGACATAGCCTTCGGTGGTGTTGAGGCGGAGAGTCAAGAGTCGCTCTGAACCGCCGCTGCCTCGTTCAATCATGTTCAGCAGGCTGTTCCTTACTGCAAAGCCTACTCCGTACTCTCTTGGGGCATCAGAACTCTTTCCTTGCCAGAAGAAGGTGTAGTCCCTTTCCTTTAGTGTTCCTGAGTCAGCCAGCCGTGTTTCCTGCAGAGTGGCAATGTCCACATTGAGCTGATCCTTTTCCTGATCCGTTTCTTGAATTTGAATTTTTCTTTTTGCCTGGTGCGGTAATTAACGACCTGCTTATCAGATTTTCTCCTAATCTTCATGCACCCAATGAAGAAGGCAGGTCGTGGCGGGACAGCATCTAACTGGCTGGGGGCTGCCCAGCTTAGGCGGGCGGTAGCTGTCCAGTAAGACACGAAGGTCTCTCCCACCGTCAAAAGCAACCCCTGGCGTCAGCTCTACGCCAGTTGAGCAATGACTTATCACCGGTATCTGTTGCTTCCCGTGTTGTGAGGCTGGAGTGTCTTCTCCAGGTCATAGGTGCAGAGTGTTTGTGGATGAAAGGACGGATGTAAGCCTGGGCAGTGTAATATGGAAGACAGGCTGTTGCCCATGCAACTTGATATATATATATATATATATATATATATATATATATATATTTATATTTATATACCTACACACGCACGCACACTCATACACACACGTGTGCACGCAGGTTTATATATCCACCATCGTGTAAGCATTTTTTTGCTTTGTTTAAAAACGTTTAACTGATACGCCCTTCCTTTAAATTGTAGAATAAGAAATGAAATGTATACATTGACATTCTGTCTGTCTGTCTGCCTCCGTCTCTCTGTCTCTCTGTTTCTGTCACTCTATTTCTCTGTGTCTCTCTGTCTCTCTGTTTGTCTGTCTTTCTCTTTCTCTCTCTCTCTCTCTCTCTCTCTCTCTCTCTCTCTCTCTCTCTCTCTCTCTCAAACATGTAACAGAACTATTTATCCCATGCCAAACACGTTACACAAATTTAAGATAAACCTTTATCTTCCAAAACCAAAAATCGACATGACATATTCATAACAAGCATTTGCTTTTCTGGTTCGTATCTCTCAAATCCATTGCCCACCAATATGAAGTCACGCATATCGCTAAACAGCTTCTGTCTGACATATCTTGTTCTGTCTACCTTGTCTTCTTCTGTCTGCCTTGTCTCTTGTCTCTGTCTTTTCTGCCTTGTCTTTCTGTCTGTCTGTCTTCTGTTCTTTCTTCTGTCTGCCTTGTCTTCTTCTGTCTGTCTTGTCTTCTGTCTGCCTTGTCTTCTTCTGTCTGCCTTGTCTCTTCTGTCTGCCTTGTCTTCTTCTGCTGCCTTGTCTTCTTTTTGCTGTCTTGACTGTCTGCCTTGTCTCTTCTGTCTGCCTTGCCTTGCTTCTTCTGTCTGCCGTGTCTTCTTCTGTCTGCCTTGTCTTCTTCTGTCTGCCATTGCCTTCTTCTGTCTGCCTTGTCTTCTTTGTCTGCCTTGTTTCTTCTGTCTGTCTTGTCTTCTTCTGTCTGCTTTGTCTTCTTCTGTCTGCTCTTGTCTTCTTATGTCTGCCTTGTCTTCTTCTGTCTGCTTGTTCTTCTGTCTGTCTTGTCTTCTTCTGTCTGCTTTCTTCTTCTGTCTGCCTTGTCTTCTTCTGTCTGTCTTGTCTTCTGTCTGCCTTGTCTCTTCTTCTCTTGCTTGCTTCTGTCTCCCTTGTCTTCTACTGCTGCCTTGCTTCTGTCGTCTGTCTTTCTGTCTGCTTTTGTCTTCTCTGTCTGCCTTGTCTTCTTCTGTCTGCTTTGTCTTCTGTCTGCCTTGTCTTCTTCTGTCTGTCTTATCTTCTTCTGTCTGACTTGTCTTCTTCTGTCTGTCTTATCTTCTTCTGTCTGACTTTTCTTCTGTCTGTCTTGTCTTCTTCTGTCTGACTTGTCTTCTTCTGTCTGCCTTGTCTTCTTATGTCTGCCTTGTCTTCTTCTGTCTGCCTTGTCTTCTTCTGTCTGCCTTGTCTTCTTCTGTCTGTCTTATCTTCTGTCTGTCTTGTCGTCTTCTGTCTGTTTGTCTTCTTCCGTCCGTCTTGTCTTCTGTCTGTCTTGTTTCTTCTGTCTGCCTTGTCTTCTTCCGTCTGCCTTGTCTTCTTCTGTCTGCCTTATCCTCTGTCTGTCTTGTCTTCTTCTGTCTGCTTTGTCTTCTGTCTGTCTTGTCTTCTTCTGTTGCCGTGTCTTCTTCTGTCTGCCTTATCCTCTGTCTGTCTTGTCTTCTTCTGTCTGCTTTGTCTTCTGTCTGTCTTGTTTTCTTCTGTTTGCCGTGTCTTCTTCTGTCTGCCTTGTCTTCTTCTGTCTGCCTAGTCATCTGCTGTTTGCTTCGTCTCCTTCTGTCGATCTTGTCTTCTGTCTGCCTTGTCTTCTTCTGTCTGCCAACAGCAAACATTTCCAAAACAATACAACAGAACATAATATAAACACCGATCGGGCAACAAACCTCTTTCAAATCAACATTCACTGATCAGCCTCTCTATCATACAAACATAATGAAAAAAAGGATAGAAAAGCACAACTTACATGTCAAAATCAAATGATATAAACAGCTACGACAACTGGAACCAACAACCGCGTCTAAACAATTTTCACAAATTCTCCCACTTGCACAACGTGTTTCCTCATCCCATGTTTAACCCCTTATGCTTCATCATTCTTATTTCCCAAGACACAGTCATTTTGCCCATGAGCATTAATCGCCAAATCTATACCAACACCCGTCATATTTCGTATCTTCAAATGTCAGCTCTCTTCTCTAGTTTCCAAAGCATCCTAACCAAATACATCTATTAATCTTCTGGTAATTTCATCTTGACAATTCGTGTATGTTTTCATTTCCATTCTTGCGTTTCTTTGAGAATGAATATGCAACAAGTAGATCGTCTGAATGTCTGCTCTCTACGCAACAATGTACCAGATGTATATAATTTTCTTCATGATTTAAACTCAGATTACCCCATATTTGGCTTTACTGAATCACGACTTAGTTAGGACATTTGTAATGCCTCTGTCAACATCACAGACAACAAGATGATAAGAAGAGATCCTCCGGCCCCAGGTCAAACCGGCAGTGCAGTATATAGCCATCAGAATATTGAAAACATTACTCAGTGACACCATGATCTAGAAAACATTTCAATTTAATGCTTTTGACTAGATATTAAACCGGTGTCACATATTATAATTAGAAATTAAAATGTTGTCCCATATTCCGTCTCTCTTTGTATGTTATTTACACAAAAATCCAGCCGTAAATTACGAACGGTAAGACTTCTTCATATATAATGTAAAACCATGCAAACAAAAACAAGCACAATACTCATATTTTTCTCCTTGGTGACTTCAGTAAAAACCTGTTTGAACTACAATACTCCTGATGTTCAATATTTAATCTCTTTGGACTTTCCAACGTCAATACAGCATCAATCAGAAGAAAACCAGCTCCAGAAACACTTCTTGATCATAATATTATGTATACAAATACACCAGAAACAATTAGAAACACGTATGCAACAGTCTCTATAGTTGCACGAAATCTCTCAAATTGCCAAAACTGAAATCGGCAGGATGATACATCTTGTTTCGATCGTTCAATTTTTTTTATCAAAACGTATCTTTATCTGATTTATCATACGCACAATCCTAAGAAAGGTGTAGACATTTAGTACCAAATATTCTATCATGTCCTTTAAAAAAAACGCCCAAAATGGCATAAACAGGTGAAACGCCCCAAATTACCGTTCTGGTTGACTAAGCGTATAATGGAAGCTATGCCTTGAAGAGACACAATAAAAAAAAAACAACATATGTAAAGAACATAAAAGAAAATCTAGAAATAAAGTAAACAAAATGGTAAAAAACAAACAAACACACAAACACAAAAAAGCACAAAGAAAGCTTATTCAGCAAACTAACCAAGAACCAAAAAGACGTATCAACAATCTGGCGAGCTCTAAATCTACCATCGAAACGCACTGACATTTCACAAGTGATTGCCAAATGTTTCAATGAACAATTCCTATCTATCGTTGAAAATATATTATAATCACATTACATGTAAAACAACAATTCATTCAGTTCTATCAAATAAAAAAATAAAAACAAATGACTCATTCACCGTTCCTTTTATTACCTCTCTTGAGGTTGGAAAAGATATCTCCAAAATGAGCCATAAAAATTTTCTGGAATAGATGAAATCTGCAGCAAAATAACAAAACTATCTATGCCTCACAGTTGAAACTCTTAACGAAAAGCCGGCCTCACACTTGAAACTCTTAACAAACAAACAAACAAACAAACAAGCAAACAAACAAACAAACAAACAAATAAGCAAACAAGCAAACAAGCAAACAACATCAACAAAAGACGGCCTGTTTCATCTTCGATACTGAATTTAAGTGTGACGCCGAACGAGCATTGAGGAGAAGAAGTCAGAAACGAGAGATTGTTAATGAAATTAGAGCAACACCCTGACAGACACATAACGATACAAAAGAACTTTTTTTAAGATGCAGCGGCACGAAGCATTTCAGTCAATAATTTGAAGGTTGGCATCACATAACCCTGAATGTCAGCTTATTGATATAATTGTTCATTCCACTTTGCAGCATGGAAAGGAACTGTTGGATTAATTCATAACAAAACACAGGAAATGAGAAGAAGGAACAGGACAGTGAACGTAGCTAAGGAAGAAACGCGCACAGCAACACAGAAAATAACAAGAGAATGAAAACGGACTTTAACTGAGAATCAAGAATCAAGAGTCAAGACTTTGACCTAGGCAAACAATTCCCCATCAGGAAAGGGTTTCGATGGAACTTCGAAACGGAAGAAAAAAATATGGTAATATGTCAAAAAGGTGAACAAAATCATAGACTGTCTCGTTTGTTTTCTTTGCTGTCCATGGAACTCTCAACGTTCTTCTTAGAAACCACAGCTCGGTTGCCTCAATCTTGTTCTGCCTTTTGCTTGTTGACTGTCCACGCCTCACAACCGTATAACATTATTGGTTCTATGTAGCATTCAATAACTCTTCCTGATGTTAATTGATAGGCATTTGTTGGTAAGAATGTTTTTCATTTTCTTGAATGCTGTTTTGGTTTGGCCGATTCTGCTGGCTATTTCTGATGTGCATCTGCCGTCTGGTGAAATGATCGTTCCCAGATATTTAAACATATCAACGTGTCTCAAGGTTGTGCCGTTTGCCGTTATTTTGTATTGGGGGATTTCATGCTTTTTACTGATCACCATGACTTCAGTTTTCTTGCTGTTTAGTTCCAACCCTTTACCATTGCTTTCTATTTGTAGTACATTCACAAGGTTGGTTTGTCCCTGTCATTTTCTGCAATTAGCAGGTGTCATCTGCATATCGAATGTTGTTTATCATTTTTCCTCCAACCTCTAATCCAGGGTATTCTTCTCAGTTTCTCATGATGTTTTCGCTGTAAAGTGAAAACAGATCTATAATAATAATATAATAATTACAATATTTATATAGCGCAAAATCTTGATAAAATCAAATCTAAGCGCTGAAGCAGACACACACGCAAGCACGCACGCACGCACGCACGCACACACACGCACGCACACACACACACACACACACACACACACACACACACACACACACACACACACACACACACACACACACACACGCATGGCTATAAATGGGGAGAAAGAATAAAAGCAATAAAAGCAAGAATAAAACCAATGGAAAATTATAGAGAGCATAGCATATACAATTATATATTATAACCATGTGATTCCCTCCGAGCGGAGACAGGCTGCAGAGGGGGGGGGGGGGGTTGAGTGAGGTTAGGATTTTATTCGGAGAAGAAAAGGTGAGTTTTGAGAGCGGACTTGAAGGAGACAAAAGTAGGTTGCTGACGGACTGAGAGAGGAAGTTTGTTCCAGGAGAGTGGACCAGAAACAGAGAAGGCTCGTGGACCATAGGTATTGAGCTTAGTGCGTGGAAAGCGAAAAGTCAGAGGATCGGAGGCAGAGCGGAGGGTACGTGAGGGAAGATAGATCTCAAGTAGGCTTGACAGGTAATCGGGGGCTGCGTTATTGAGGCTTTTGTAGCACATGGTGTCTAGTTTGTACTGTATGCGCTTTGATACAGGGAGCCAGTGAAGTTGTGCCAGGAGAGGAGATATGTGGTCAGCTTTTTTCTTTTTGAGTACAAGGCGTGCAGCATTGTTTTGAATGCGCTGTAGGATGTGAATGGTGGAGGCAGGAAGACCAGACAGGAGTGAATTGCAATAGTCAATGCGAGACATTATGAAGGAGAGAACGAGTTTTGCAGTTGTTTCGACAGAGAGATACTTCCTGATCAGCCTTATACGATGGAGATGATAGTAGCAGGATCTGGCAGTTTGAGAAACAAAGTTGTTCATGGAGAGGGTAGAGTCAATGCAGACACCAAGGTTTTTAGCTGAATCAGAAATTGGGACTGATGTGTTACATAATGGGAGAGAAAGAGGAGGCAGCTGAGAAAATTTCTGACGGGTGCCAATGAGGATAGCTTCTGTTTTGTCGTCATTAAGCTGAAGTCTATTGTGTGTCATCCAGTTCTTAATGTCCGAGTAACACTCAGTGGTGCGAGTCAACAGGCGCTGTATATTATCAGGTGAGTCACTGTCTTGAAGTTGGGTGTCATCAGCATAGAAGTGGTGTTTTATAGAATGGGAGTTGATGATGGTGGACAGGGGGGAGGTGTAAAGAGTGAAAAGAACAGGGCCAAGGACAGATCCTTGTGGAACACCACAGGTCAGGTATGCAGGTTGAGAGTAAGTGCCATTGATGAGAACGATTTGTTTTCTGTTTGATAGGTATGAAGTGAACCAAGACATAGCAATGTCAGAGATGCCAAAAGTATGATGAAGTCTAGAAAGGAGAATACCATGATCAATGGTATCAAAGGCTGCAGACAGATCAAGGAGTGTGAGGAGAGAGACTTTGCCAGTATCAGTTGCAAGGAGGAGATTGTTGAGAATGTGTAGTAGGGCAGTTTCAGTGCTATGGCACTGGCGGTAGGCTGACTGGAAAGGATTGAGGAGATTGTTGGCAGACAGGTGAGAGTTCAGCTGGTTGAGGACGACTTTTTCAAGGAGTTTTGACAAGAAAGAGAGATTAGAGATAGGCCGGTAATTTTTCAGTTCATTTGGATCTAAATTGTGTTTCTTGAGGAGAGGGTGAACAATAGCAGACTTGAAAGAATCAGGGACAGTTCCAGTTTGAAGAGAAGTGTTGATGATGTCAGTGATGAATGGGAGGAGAGTAGGGAGACAGTCGGCGTAGAGAGAACCTGGAAGAGGATCCAGCTCGCAGGTTTTGAACGACATGGATCTGATTGTGTTGAGAATTTCTTCTTGTGAGACTGGGTTAAAAGTAGTAAGAGGTGTGCCAGAGAAGGAAGGGTCAGGTGGGCATGGTTGACAGGGTGTCCTGTCAAGCCTGTCACGAAGAGTTTGTATTTTGGTGGTGAAATAGTTGGAGAATACAGATGGGAGTTCTTCATTTGTATGTTTTGTTGGGAGAGGTAAATCTTTTCATGTGCCAAGGAGATGATTCATGGTTGTAAAGAGTTCTTTTGAAGAAGAGGCATTCAGGATTTTGGTTTGGAAATAACTTGTTTTTGCTGATGCAATGAGGGTGGATACTTTTGTTTTAGAGGCTTGGAAAAGTTGCCTGTGTACAGTGAGTTTGGATTTGCGCCAGCGGCGCTCTGCTCTGCGGCGGGCACGTTTTGCACAGGCGATCTCATGAGTGAGCCAGGGGGTAGGGGGGCGGTCAGGTAAAGGACGGGTTGTGGATTGATTACAAACTTTCAACTCTCTGCCATTCCTTTTTCTCTGGAACTGCACCTCTCTACCTCTCAAACCTTCTCTCTGTATACACACCATCACGTCAACTTCGTTCCTCTTCTGATTCAAAAATACTTAACGTTCCTCATGTTAGAACTGCTACCTTTGGACAACGTTCTTTCTCCTTTGCAGCCCCCAAAACATGGAATTCCCTTCCACGTGAAATTAGAGAAATCTCATCAACTCCGTCTTTCAAAAAAGCTCTGAAAACTCACCTTTTCAAGAAATACTATAACCTTTAAATTCTTCTGGCCTACCCTTTAATGTCTAGCTTATTTGGCTGTCTCGTGTGCTGCTTCGTGTTGTTTATTAAGTGACATGTTATTTAGTAATGATTGTATAATTAATCTCTTGTGTATGTATATCTGTGTTCAGGTTTGTATGTGTGTATGTGAGTGAGTGAGTGATTGAATCAGTGCGTGTGTATGTGTGTCTGTGTCTATGCGCGCGCGCGCGCGCGCGCGTGTGTGTGTGTGTGTGTGTGTGTGTGTGTGTGTGTGTGTGTGTATGTATGTGTGTGTGTGTGATCCTTTATCCTTAACTTAATGTTGCTTAGGTTTTTTATAACAAGTTACCAATGTGTTATCTATCACTATTTTTAATTTTGACTTGATTTGTACATCACTGTTGCTTGTCTATCATGGATTGCTGCTTATGATAACGTCTGTTAAGTGCACAGAGCTTTGGCATCTTGTTGGAGGAGTGCGCTATACAAATGCTTCATTATTATTATTATTATTATTATTGTGGCTGGAGCATGAGTGTCCAGAAGATGGTGGAGAGTAGTATAGAATTCATCGGCAAGGTTATGTGACTTTTCAGAAAGGAGACGGGAGGCATCAGATGAAAATGTGGAGAGGTCGATAGATTTGAGATTGCGTCGAGTCACTGTGCGCATGGTACGGGAAGGAGGAGAAATGTCGAGAGAACAGAGAATTGCAGAGTGGTCAGATGGAAGGGCTGAAGTTAGACGGGTAGAAAGAACTAAGCAGTTGTCAGTAGCGGAATTGTGGTGATCACGAGAAATGATCCAGTCAAGAATGTGACCTTTTTGATGGGTTGGTTCAGAAATGTGTTGAGTCATATTGTGATTGGACAGAGAGTTGATGATATGTCTTGTGTCATAACGGTGAGTGTTGTCATAGTGGACATTGATGTCACCTTGTTTGACTCCTTTTCTGGTATTTTGGAATGAGCTTATAAAGTTTTCTATTCTCATTGCAGCTGTTTGTTCCCAATACATATTTCTGATTATTCGTAGACCTTTTCCATCAATATTGAGTCTTTCTAGTTGGTTGATCGATTCTTCATGTCTTACGCGATCGAAAGCCTTGGTATAATTAACAAAGCAGAAAATTTATAAATATATATCCTTACTCGTATTTATCTCGATTGACTTCTCTATGATAGTTCTTAGGATGTATATAGCATTAATAGTTCCTTTCCTTTCCACAAACCCACACTGTTCATCTGCTATTTCTCTTTTGATTCTATTCCTTGTCCTCATGATTATTCTTAATAGGATTTTTGTTACATGACTTGATGAGCTAATTGTGCGATGGAGTTTGCATTCTGTAGTCCCTGTCTTCTTTGGAAGTGCAATGAAAATTGATTTTTGACATACCTTTGGGGAGTTTTCCAGTGTCATGAATCCCATTTCGGAGGACTGTTATTTTTTCAATACCAAATTCTTCCAGGGCTTCAATCATCTCTGTAGTAATATTGACTGGTCCTGAGCTTTTCCTGGTTTCATCTTTTTCAGTGCTGCTCTGACATCATCTTTCATTATGGTGGTCCTTTAACGGTCTTACTTATAATGTGTTCTTAGTTTCTGTCATCCTCAAAAAGGTCTTTAATGTACTCTCCCCATCTGTCTAATATTTTGCCTTTTTCCATGATAAACGTACCATCTTTCGATTTTAAGCAATCAGTTGATGTGCATATATTTTTCCTGTGGACAATTTCTTCAATTCTTCTGTACATACCCTGAGGATCTGTTTTGTGTCGGTCTTCTATTTCTTTGCATATTGTTTTCAGCCAAGCTTCCTTAGCTTCATTGCACCTATTCCTGATTTCTTTGTTTATCTTCCTGTATATCTCCTCGTTTCACTTTGCCTTCCCCCGTTCTTCCATCAAGCCTAGAATTTCTTTTGTCATCGAGTTCTTTTTTGCTTTTCTATCTAACTCTAGGGATTTCTTCACAAGCTTCATTTATCGAATTTCTCAACTCTGTCGTTAATTTTTTTTACGTATCACTTCATCTGTCTTTAAGAGCCCAAGATTTAGTTTGATGTTGCTTTTGGTCTGTTTGCCTTAATTTCAGCGTGAATCTTCCCATTACAGGATTGTGGTCACTGTTGCAGTCTGCGCCTGGTAGTGTTTTTGCTGTCAGTAAAGAATTTCTAAATCTTTTATTGATCAGGATGTGGTCAATCTGATTTTTGGTTTTATCTCCTGACCTCTTCCAAGTCCATTTTCTTCTATTAGGCTGCTCAAACCAGGTGTTTCCTACTATGAACTCATTCATTTGTGCCCATTCTACAAGTTTCCCTCCCCTTCATTTTGTGTACCAAGGCCATGAGGTCCAACTATATCCTCCACCCTTTTTTGTTCCACTTTAGCATTAAAAAGTCCCATTATTATAGTAACTTCTCGTGATATACATTGGGCCTTGTGTGAATATATATATAAGCAGAAGGAAAGAGAGTAGGAGAGAGGAGAGGAGAGAGAATCACGTTTTTTTCTACAGAGATTTTGACACAAATGAATTCAGACAGAGACAGAACCAGAGACTGACAAATGGACAGAAACTGGAAAATACTGTCACTCCAGGATAGTGAATCGTTTCATTGGGTCATACTGGACCTGTCTTATAGGTGGTCCTTGGTGATGAGTTTGACCTTGGTAGCTACAAACAGTCATTGACCAATTTTGACAAGTAGAACCATTTGAAAATGGTATTGACGAACAATCATCGAGAGAGACGCTGACAGTAATTGACAAAGACAGAAACAGAAACAGTGACAGAAACCTCTAAGACACACACACACACACACACACACACACACACACACACACACACACACACACACACACACACACCAACACAAACACACACACACACACACATACACACACACACACACACACATACACACACACATGTATATTTATATATATACATTTATACATAATATATATATATATTGTGTGAGTGATGTATGTATTATCTTATATATGTTATATTATGTATTATACGATATGCCATAGATAGACAGATAGACAGACAAAAAGATAGATAGATAGATAGACAGATACATACATACATACATACCTACAATATATACATACGTACATACATGCATACATACATATATACATACAAACATACATACATACATACATACATACGTGCGTACATGCATACATACATACATACATACATACATACATACATACATACATACAAAAACACATACATAGGTAGGTAGGTAGATAGACAGACAGACAGACAGACAGATAGATAGATATATAGATAGATAGATAGATAGATAGATAGAATAGATAGATACAGATAAATGGATAGATATGTTTGTGATATATATATATACATATAGATGTATATACAATATGTATATACATTAATATATGTAGTATATATGTGTGTGTATGTATGTATGTATGTATGTATGTATATACACACATATATATACATATATGTACATATATGTATATATATATTTATATATACATATGTATATAATATGCATATATATATATATACATATATATATATGTATATACGTATACATACATAGATAATAGACTGACAGACGAACAGATAGATAGACAGATAGATACAGTAGATAGATAGATAGATAGATAGATAGATAGATAGATAGATAGATAGATAGATAATAGATAGATAGACAGACAGACAGACAGACAGACAGACAGATAGGTGGATAGATAGTTATAGATATAGATACATAAGAAACAGGAACACAGACAGAACGTACCCTTGACATCTTCCATCTTGAGCACACCATCCCCGTTAACGTCCAGCTTGTCGAAGGCCTCGTTGATGACCTTGATTCTTGCTGTCGACATGCTGGGCTTCAAGGCGGACATGAACTCGTTGAAATCGATACTGCCGTTGTTGTCCTTGTCGAAAGCGGAGAACAGTATCTTCAGTTCTTCATCCGTCATATCAAGCCCAAAGGTCTGGATACCCTGCTGAAGCTCCTCGAAGCAGATCTTCTTGGAGAAGTCGGAGTCCATCTGGCGGAAGATGCAGCCCAGCTGTTTGAGGGCCCCGCATGACTTCTTCAGACATTTGTCCCTGAACTTGTCTAGCATTTCTTGGCGGTCGAACTCGCTCATTGCAGACATACTTGCTGAGGTAAGCTATATTTTGGCCTCAGAAAAGCTCCTCTTGTTATTGTTTCTGTGCGTTTATTCTTGATTTTATTATTGTGTTGGGTTGCTTACTTGTTGTGCTCGTAAGGTTTGAAAAGTGTGAATAAGAACTCGAAACGTTTTGAAGACTATGCTCTAAACTATGATTGAAAAGTCTGGCACACCCAGTGACCCAGTTGGTTCAAGGTTCGATACTGCCAGCCACAGTTCGATCAGTTCATGCAGTGTGTTGGCAGAGATCACGATCTTTCCGTCAATGGAATCACTGAGGAAAAATGACAGCTCACAACCAGGCGCTACCTTAAAGCTGGGAGAACGGCCTTGTGGCACGTCTTAACCCAATCGCAACTTCACACGCTGCCAGGACCGTGCGCAGATTCTCGCTTGTCTTTTGCCAGTAATCTGATCCCTTTTAAGTCTCAGGCCGCTAACACGATTCTCAGCGGCAGTCAATATCAGCTTGGCAGATAGAGTGTAAAATCGTTATCCGTACTGACTGACGTAGGCCCCCGTGATTAGGAGGAGGTAAGCTGAGATAGCCTGGTCCTGGGTGTGGCACGCCGAGGTGGTTGGAATTACTCCCCCCGCCGTCAGTCACATGATGAACAAAGGCGTTGTCCCGCTCTCCTCTCCATCCGCCGAGGAGCTGATACTATGCTGGGATCTGAATACACACACACAGATAAAAAAAAAAAAGAACCATTGTCAAATCACCTGCCAGCACGAGAAGAGGAAAAGAAATCAAATGACCAAGACATACTGACAACGTCCCTTCTCGTGTGCCCACAAATGTCTTTTACCTTATTACAACACTAGTAATAGTAATAAACAAGGTTGTTTCTATGTGTGTACCATTTTATAGAAAAAAATACACTTTATGAATAGCAACTTTACTTTTTCTGTTCCATATTAGATGGTTTTTACTTATCTATTTATTTATTTATCTATCTATTTATTTATTTATTATTTATTTATTTATTCATTTATTTATCTATTTATTTATTTAATCATTTCTTTGTTTATTTTTTATAAATGACCAGCAAATTCCCTTTTCCATTGGAACAATAGATCACACCGAATTCACTTATAGCTTCGAAGTTTCTACGAATTAGACAAACGGTGCAAATTCGTGTCGACACCCATTCTACGATAGCTCAAAAATCCTTATTTGCATATTTCGTACACAACAACAACAGTAACACACGCATGCACACGCATACACACACACACACACACCACACCACACACACACACACACACACACACACACACACACACACACACACACACACACACACACACACACACACACACATTGATCTGATTCAACCTGCCCCGATTCTTATTAATTCAATCGTCGTATTAAATTAAAAAAAACTGAAAAGAGCAGCATGAAAATACCATGAAAACAAAAACCTTATTAAACATCACGACAGACGTATCAACTGACGGCTGAAATTCCACGTGAAGAATCGCGGTGGCGGAGGAAATTGAATGTATCAGCAGATGTAAATGTGACTGAAAGAAAACATCCTATGACCACACGAAGCTTGGTTTCTTTAATGGCCTAAATATGTATTTGCACCAACTGTCCACTTATTATTCGTGATGCACTCCCATACTAGGGTACATTGAATGTTTCGTAAACATTCTGAAGTGCTGGCATTGTTGCAAATTAAAGGTAACAAGCTGTAATATGATAAAAGAAGGTGTGTTGAAGGATTGCTTAGAACACAACTTGTAATAGTTTTGAAACAGGCAAGTTTCCATTTTGAGAAATCTCTATTTGAATTGAGTAAAGATATTTTCAATTTAAGTTAAGTTGGTATTTAAATTGGTGCATTTATGGTATTAACTGATCAAAACAATGAAGATATTCTCAATTATAGTTAAGTTGTTGTTTAAAATGGTATATTTGAAAATTTTGTTGATTAAAATGAAACTCAGGTCATTGCTTAAAATGGTGCGTTTAAGCTTACCGTTGATTAAACAAGCCTTAATGTTTTGAGACATGATCAAACGATGATTGAGGAAATAAGCAATAAACACAAAGTCAATAAAAGCAGGTAATGATAGCTTCACTTGTTTGCAAAGGCTAAAGTAGTCCAGCTATTTAATGTATCCATTGTGAGGCGTGGACAGTCAACAAACAAAGCCAGAACAAAATTGAGGCAGCCGAGATGTGGTTTCTAAGAAGAATGTTGAGAGTCCAATGGACAGCAAAGAAAACAAATGAGACAGTCTTGATGGAGGCAGACACAAGTACATCACTCATAAGGAAGATTAGGAAAAGACAGGCAACATTTATAGGCCATTTTATGAGGAACTGGGATTTGGAGCACCTGGTCACAACGGGAAAGCTGGAGGGAAAGAGAGCACCGGGTAGACCCAGGGAGAAAATGCTGGACGGACTTGCAGAGTGGCTGGGGACGAGGGGCGTGGGAAAGATGCTAGGGGCAACGAGAGATAGAGACAGATGGAAGTCCATGATCGCCAACGCCATGCGGCAGGGCACCTGGTGATGATGATGATTGTGGGGACATGTCATACTTCATTTTTTTTCTAAAGGTTCCATTCTTTGGATACGTGTATGCACGGATTTTGTTTTTGCCCACATTGTGCAGGCGGTGTGTTGCTGCATAGTCTGCATAGTCCAACTCCTGTGGACATACAATGGATGTTTTCATGTTTCCATAAGTCACTGAATGCTGGCATGACTTACAGGACCTATAACGTGCGGATTTGATATTCTGCGTGCGTATAGGCAGTAACAAGACTGCATGTTGACGCTGGGATATATCAAGAAAATAGAGTACAATCGTGTCACACAGTCTCAATAAAGAAGAAAACTCTAAGGGATCGTGGTTATCAACCCCATCGACTGCATCACTAAATCATTGTGGAAACAAAATGTGGCCATTGAAGTGACATAGAAAAATAAGTCAATAAGTTGTTGTTTCAAAACATTAATTGACGTTTAACCAAATAGGTAAGTAAAGATTTTAAAAAACATTCCAAACATTAAATTCATTGCAAAAAAGGTAAGTATCCCAGGAAAAGGGAGAGGAGAAAAATCTACAGAAAGACATAGAAATGGCCAGTTCTCTTCTTATCTTAATGCTCCAATCAATCTTAGTATAATAGGTCCTGCTCTTTCCCTCCCTCGCCCTCCCCAGCCACTTTATTCCCATTTCAAGACCTTGCCAGCGCATATGGTTGTAAGCAGGCATAAAAATCTGGCAGATAAAAACTGGAAGGTTGGGTGGAGTGCATATGGCGTTGTCCGATTGCGATAAATCCTTCTTGAACAAACTCCAAACTACAAAAAGACAGGAAAATTGGGAAATGTCGTCAGCTTATTGGAATTCCTGCAGTCAAATCAAAAGATAGCGGTTCTATCTTAACTTCCTTATTTATCTCTGTTTCATGAATAAAATCATGTCGTCAGCTTGTCCTGAATTCCTGCAGTCAGATCAAAAGATAGAGTTTATTGTAACCTTCTTTATTTATCTAGGTTTCATGAATAAAAATATGTCGTCAGCTACTCGGAATTCCTGCAGTCAGATCAAAACGCAGTGGTTCCACCTTAATCTTCCTTATTTAGGTTTTATGAATAAAACTATGCACTACTTTTTGACAACAGTTGAAACCAGGCATAATTCTGTTCCGTGCAAATACACATGACATAGATTTGTAATATCTTAGTTTTTTTTCGACTTTCGTTCTCGTTGGTTCTTTTGGTAGATTCGTGGACTCACGATCCTATATCTCGAGTTCAGTCCCAGCCTGCAACATATAAACTGGCCTGTTCGCAGCCCATCTTAATGTCTTCATCATTCTGGTGGTGTCAGCTTAGTGTTTCACAAGTCTGTGTCCCACCACCACCACCTTCCCCAATTCATGACCTTACCAGAGCATAGGGTTTGCGCAGGTTCACGTAGTCTGCTAAATAATCGCTGGCAGACTTGGTTGGAGCGCATACGGTATTGCCCGAGTACGATGAATCCCTATTGAAAAAACTCCAAACAAACTCTAAACGTCAACCCTTATTGTTATCGCTATCAGGCTCTGCGGTTTCTATTCATGTACTGGTCTCTGAGTCCTGTCAAAACAAACTATAAACTTAAAGAAAAAAAGAAAGAAAGAAAGAGAAGAATGAAGGACGAAAACAAGAATGGAAAGTCAGGGAAACAACAACAACAACAACGCACAACAACACAACAACAACAAAAAAGCGTAAAAGACGAAAACAAGAATGAAAGTGGGATGAAGGACGAGAAGACCGATACAGATTTCAACCAGGCAGGCAGAGACAGAGACAGATCTCGATGTCAACTATTTTTAAACTCTTAGAACTGAAATACTAGCTCAAAATCAATCATCTTTTCTGGCGATTAGCATTTCAGGCGGTAGCATCTTTTACTGCGCCGCTTGTGTTTCCTTCGAGATAAAAAAGAAACTTACCTGGGTTTGTGTTTTCCATTACTTGTTGCTTCCTA
The DNA here is from genome assembly GCA_030674185.1 of Monoplex corrugatus. NCBI lineage: Eukaryota > Metazoa > Mollusca > Gastropoda > Littorinimorpha > Ranellidae > Monoplex > Monoplex corrugatus. The sequence continues at coordinate 87,424,403 of CM060306.1, forward strand.
TCAGACAGGTGTGCTTTGCTGCTCTCAGTTTGACGTCAGCCAAAGAGGCCAATACATTCTTCAACATGCCAACTACACTGAGTTAACAAATAGAAAACAAGAAAGAATAGAAATTAAAAGAAAATAAAAACAACTGTATGTAAATTGTGTTCATTGCCTTTACATTTTACTGTAGATAATTGAACTATCTGCACCGTTAGATAGAGCTTACAGATATTTAATCAGCTCACTTGCTTTATTTGAAAACGGATAACAAAGGCAAAAAAGTCGTTTCACAGATACAATCAAATACTTTTCTCTAGAGTGATATAAACGTACGTGTACTTTTGCTTCACATCCCTCTGAAATGCCTTAACATTGGAGATGTCTGCTCAGTAAAGATGCCTAATCAACAGATATGTTTGATCAGTGGAGATGCCTGATCAATGGAGAGGCCTGATCAGTGCAGATGCTTGATCAATGGAGATGCCTGATCAGTGCAGATACCTGATCAGTGAAGATGCTTGATCAATGGAGATGCCTGATCAGTCAGATGCCTGGTGAATGGAGATACCTGATCAATGGAGATGCCTGATCAATGGAGATGCCTGATCAGTGCAGATGTGTGATCAGTGGAGATGCCTGATCAATAGAGAAGCCTGATCAGTGGAGATGCCTGACCAGTGGAAATGCCTGATCAACGTGGACAAGTGAATGTCTGATTAATGGAGATGCCTCATCAGTGGATATATCTGATCAGTGGAGATGCCTCATCAGTGGATATATCTGATCAATGCAGATGCCTCATCAGTGGATATATCTGATCAGTGGAGATGCCTCATCAGTGGATATATCTGATCAGTGGAGATGCCTCATCAGTGGATATATCTGATCAATGCAGATGCCTCATCAGTGGATATGTCTGATCAATGGAGATACTTCATCAGTAGAGATGTTTCATCAGTGGAAACGCTTGATAACTGAAAACAGTATCTCAGGGACAACTATGCTCCTTCTCGAAATGCTTTACTACGTGGTCAGCTTCAGACAAGATCAACTCCAAGGCCCCCAACAAGGTGCAGAACCAGAATAATCACAGGTGCATTGAGATCTATCGCCTCTCCAAGAAATGGAGTCAGAAGAAGTTAGCCTCTCAACCAGAAAAGGAAAGTCAGGAACATGATGCTGGCCTCAGCCAGTTCAGGTTGTTGACAGATCATCCCATGAAGCAAATGTTGGACGGTCACACTAAAACTCGCCTGAAAAGGAAAAGCTTTGTACACGACAGCAAAATGTTACTGCGCAACACGAGCAAGCCCTATCAAAAAACATTGTTTTTGCGTTACTTTTGCATCTGTGAGAACCATA
>CM060306.1:87435749-87443249 GCA_030674185.1 Monoplex corrugatus
TCTACCTGATAAACGCAAATAAATAACTTAAATAAAAAATGATATATGTTGAGGCAATCAACAACTCCGGCATATATACATATCAGTATATATGTATATGTACATGTATATAAATGATATATATGCATTATATACAGATATATAGATATATCATCATCAGGTGCCTTGCAGCATGGCGTTGGCGATCATGGACTTCCATCTGTCTCTATCTCTTGTTGCCTCAAGCATCTTTTCCACCCTCTTTGTCTTCAGCCACTCTCCAAGTCCGTCTAGTATCTTCTCCCTAGGTCTACCCGGTGCTCTCTTTCCTTCCAGCTTTTCCCGTTGTGACCAGATGCTCCAATTCCACTTTCCACAAAAAATGGCCTATAAATGTTGCCTGTCTTTTCCTAATCTTCTTTATGAATGGTCTACTTGTGTCTGCCTCCATCAAGACTGTCTCGTATGTTTTCTTTGCTGTCCATGTCCAACTCTCAACATTCTTCTTAGAAACCACATCTCGGCTGCCTCAATCTTGTTCTGGCTTTCCTTGTTGACTGTCCACGCCTTGCAGCCGTACAACAGTATTGGTTCTATATAACATTCAAGAACTCTCTTCCTGATATTAATTGATAGGCATTTGTTGGTAAGAATGCGTTTTCATCTTCTTGAATGCTGTTTTGGCTTGGCCGATTCTGTTGGCCATTTCTGATGTGCATCTGCCGTCTGGTGAAATGATCGTTCCCAGATATTTAAACTTATCAACCTGTCTCAAGGTTGTGCCGTTTGCCGTTATTTTGCATGAGTGGATTTCATGTTTTTTACTGATCACCATGACTTCAGTCTTCCTGCCGTTGAGTTCCAAGCCCTTACCTTTGCTTTCTATTTCTAGTATATTCACAAGGTTTTGTAGGTCCCTTTCATTTTCTGCAATTAGCACGGTGTCATCTGCGTATCGAAAGTTGTTATCATTTTTCCTCCAACCTTTAATCCAGGGTCTTCCTCTAGGTTTCTTACGATGTTTTCGCTGTAAAGTGAAAACAGATCTGGTGACAAAACACAACCCTGTCTAACTCCTCTTTTAATGTTTTGGAAAGAGCTTATATCGTTTTCTACTCTCATTGCAGCTGTTTGTTCCCAATACATGTTTCTGATTATTCGTAGATCTTTTCCATCAATATTGAATATTGAGTCTTTCTAATTGGTTGATCAATTCTTCATGTCCTACCCGATCGAAAGCCTTGGTATAATCAACAAAGCATGAACATAAATCCTTATTCATCTCGATTGACCTCTCTATGATAGTTCTTAGGATGTATATGGCATCAATAGTTCCTTTCCCCCCCCCCCCCCCCCCCCACAAATCCACACTGTTCATCTTCTATTTCTCTTTTAATTCTATTCCTTGTCCTCATCATGAGTATTCTTAATAGGATTTTTGTTACATGACTCATCAAACTGATTGTGCAATGGAGTTCGCATTCTATAGCCCCTGTCTTCTTTGGACATGCAATGAAACTTGATTTTGACATATCTTTGGGGATTTTTCCAGTGTCATAAATTTCATTTAGGAGGACTGTTATTTTTTCAATACCAAATTCTTCCAAGGCTTCAATCATCTCTGTAGTAATGTTGTCTGGTCCTGGGTTTTTTCCTGGTTCCATCTTTTTCAGTGCTACTCTAACTTTATCTTTCATTATGGGTGGTCCTTCAAAGTTCTTTCTTATAATGTGTTCTTCGTTTCTGTCATCTTCAAAAAGGTCTTTAATGTACTCTCCCCATCTGTCTAATATTTTGTCTTTTTCCATGATAAGCGTGCTATCTTTCAATTTCAATTAAGCAACCAGTTGATGTGCATGTATTTTTCCTGTGGACAATTTCTTCAATTCGTCTATACATACCCTGAGGATCCGTTTTGTGTCGATCTTCTATTTCTTTGCATTTTGTTTTCAGCCAAGCTTCCTTAGCTTCATTGTACCTATTCCTGATTTCTTTGTTTATCTTTCTGTATATCTCCGCGTTTCTCTTTATATATAGATATACATGCGATTTATATACGATGATTTTAATAGCTTACTTATCATGTTTATTATCCCATGGTATTATTCTGGCTATATTGGTTCTTAGTGAAGAGATTCTCAGTGGTGAATAGATTGTATGAGCATCTACAACTTTGAAAGCGGGGAAGGGGAGGGCAGAAGTATTTCGGATCGACCGAACAGTGTTATGACTGCGTGTCTGTGTGTGACAACAACGTGTGTACCAGGCTTCCTCGATTCTTTCTGGATGAATCGTTACCAAGTCTTAACCAAAGGTGCAGACAATTAAATTCAAGTGCTCTTACCAAGAGTCTTTTTTTTTTTTTTTTTTTTTTACTGTACGTGGAAATAAATTATCGTCCCTTATAGCAATGACTTCCATTTAGTCGAGTTTTATTTGTGTAGATACTTTATTACTGTTATTTTTGTTTAAAGCCCAGCCGACTGCGTGGAGCCATATCAGGGCTATAACAGTTTCAAGACATATACAATACTTAAAAACAAAACAAACAAAAAACAAAACAAACAAAAGACAAATAAACAAACAAACAAAAAAAGAAAAGAAAGTTAAGTACACATATCAATGCATTTGCGCATACAATCTAAGGAGATGCCCCCGGCGTTGACCACTCCGTCTAATTTATCGCACAGGAGATTAAAAAGAATATACCTGTCTTCTAATTTGAACATACTAAAGACACCAAAACGTATACAAAAATGGGCCTAAATAACTAAAATTGCTTCTGCATATCTCATTTCCTAGAGCCGAAAATGCACTTAACACATGTACCCAATTATCAATCCTAAGAGAAAGTACATAGAACTTTATCGAACACGTACAGGTAAATGGACCTGCAAGACAGAAAATGATAGCAAGAAATGACAGAAAGCAAAAGAACAAGGTAGAAATAAAAGGAATGACAATAAAGAGGAAATTTCTCGCTCAGAATTTCCAGGTGGGGATACTGTTTAGACTAGAGGAACCCCCAGCATCCGCATGGGAGGTATTTGAGTACATATGGTCATAGAGCTTGTTTTTTTTTTCATCTTGAAGCTGTAGAAGAAGAGTTATACTAATGCCAATATTATAACAAAATCAAGTCTAACTTTGCCTCTCCGTCTCTCACCATCCACGTCCCTAGCATCCTTACAGTGTTTGTGTTTCTTCTCTATTTCTCTTTGGATTTTGCATGTATGTACATGCACATGCTAATAAGCAAATATATGTGAATACGAATTTGAATGTGTTTACGTGTGTGTGTGCGTGTGTACATATATGTATGTATGTATGTTTGTTTGTGTGTGTGTGTGTGTGTGTGTGTGTGTGTGTGTGTGTGTGTGTGTGTGTGTGTGTGTGTGTGTGTGTGTGTGTATGTGTGTGTGTGTGCAACAATGACAACCGAGTTAAAGCAAACCAAACAAAACAAAACAAACAAAAAACCAAACAAACAAACAGAAAAAGAAAAGAAAGAAAAAGAAGCACAGGTAGGCTGATGGAACCCTGAGAATCACATTTCTGTAATCAAGACAAGGGAAAAAACCAGTGCAAGCCAACATTTTTGACTGACAGCATGCATGGAATAATTGATCGCCTCTGGTGGAAACTCTACGGTTTTCTGGAACATGCACTGACACGTGTTTCTATGCTTGGTGTTGCATTAAGGTCAATGGCCATGGCAGAAATAATCAGCCATTCTGTTCCGTAAGAACATAAGAAATGAAGACACCAAGGAAAAATAAGTGTGTTTCACAACAATATTAACGACAACAATAGTACTAATACTATTAATAATATTACGGTACTACTACTACTACTAAAAACAACAATCGTAGTAATAATAATAATGATAATGATGATGATGATGGCGACGTCGCGATGACGACAACAACAACAGCAATCATCATTATCATCATTCATCACCATCATTATCATCGTCGTCGTCGTCGTAGTCATCATCGTCGTCGTCATCATCACCATCATTGATATTCATCAACTGATGATGATGATGATGATGATATGATGACGACGACCGACGACGACGATGATGAATGAGGAGGAGGAGGAGAGGAGGAGGAGGAGAGATGATGTGATGAACGACGACGACGACGACGACGACGATGATGATGATGATGATAATGATGATGATGGTAATGATAGTAATGATGAAAACGGTGATGGTGACGACGATGATGATGATGATAATAACAACAACAGCAAAAACGTAATAATAATAATAATGATGACAATAATAATGTTCAATACAAGGTTTCGTGTGATTTTGATCTTGGAGGTATTTTCATTAATGAAAACTTCCAAAAGTTACTGATACAGTAGCAGTTCAGCATGGCGTTCTTACCATTTTACATAGCGGGGTTATTTTGACAATAAATAAACGAATGAAATAATGAATGAATCAATTAATAATGACAATAATAACAATGATATAATGGCGCTTCGGCGCCTATATGCAATTAACGTATAGAAAGTGACGAGGAAGGGACGAACAAGAAGAAGAAGAAGAAAAAAAAACTGTCACCCCAAGTGTCTCTTTCAGCGATCAGGATGTGGTACATTCTCTTAAGGTACAAACCCTTCTATCAAAATGCAGTGTTAATCCAATTGCATTCAATTTACATTCAGGGTGTGGGAAAAAAGTGGCAGCCGTTAGCCTACTGGTAGTGATCTATCATTTGTATTTGAAAATCCTACGGAAATAAAATGCTCGTTTCTAGCAATATACGTTGATTATTTGTTGAATATATAAGTACGATAGGCATACCGTACCATACATGCCTAAAATCTAATATCTGTTCTATTCATGTGTCAACAAGAACATGTCTTGCAGTCTGTGAACATGTACTGCTTAATGTAGGTACACATGACTAATGTTTCATTGGTGTTTTTGTTCAGGTCCTGACCCCGACGTGTCGGAAGTGTCAAGGGGAGATAACTGACATTACAGCCATTTATGAAGAGCGGTGTGACGAAATTGAACAACAATCCAGTTTTATACAAACTTTAAAATAAATCACTGAAATTGCAATTGATGCTCGCAGATCATGCTCATTTTGACGTCAGACCCTTTTCTTGAACTTAAGATTACCAACAACATCAACAATAATGATTAAACAAATGACATTTATAAATCCAAACACTTCGATTAGTTTCTGAACAGTTGCTTAAATGTATTTAAACTATTACTCACCGTCAGAGAAGCAAACCAGCCGGTCCTTCAGTTTTTAAACAGGCCTACACGGACCTGAAAACAGTCACAGTTTTAACCTCGCTGAAAACTGAGTGTTTTGAAAGTGTCAGCTCCCGTGAAAAATGACAGCAGCGTCCTGCTCTGTACTGAATCGATAGGACAACAAGTGGGTTTCTTGCTTACTTAACCCATTCGCTCTGTCTTTTCTGTCCCAGCGAATGAATTTAAGGTATTAACCCACCACGTCTGAGTAGCTCACTAATCAACATGCCACTCACTCGTAGGCTGGCCATCTGCCACTTTGTAAACAATCCTAGAAGTGTTGTGCAAAGCTTAGCGACCAGGATAACAGGTTGTACCCGTTGTCGATCAATATGTGTGGAAATATCGGTTGTGGTCCTGCTGCTGCTTAAATTTTGTTCTTCCCATACAGACTAGCATTTCGTTTGGTCTTTGTCATTAAAAAAGGGCACAGTGACATCCACACTGACTTTTCATGATTTTGTGGTTATCTTTGATTAAAAACAAAACAAAACAAAACAAACAAAAAAGTAAATACAAAACAAAACGAACGGCAAATTTTACTGGACATACACCAAGCGGCTTACATTACCATTTGAGCTGGAGGACAGACTTGTTTTGATTGATATTTATTTTCAATCCAATTTCATTATGTCAACTTTTAGGGACACGGTTTTGTTTTTCATTTTATGTATTACTCACTGGCTCACTCAGTCATCTTTGCTCCAGGTTAAGTTAAGCATTAAGGCATCAGCCCAGCTTGTGTTGCCCATTCAGTAGTAGTCATACATATATAATATTTATATATGATTTTGCTCAGTTTAACATGAGCTTCCGCCAAAAAGGAATCATCAAGAAACACATACAGTTTTTTTGTAAATTTGCTGAGGATTATAGTACAGTATGGGATAACCAGGCCATTGAGGTTTTTTTCAGTTTGATTTTGTACCTAGATACAGGGATTCTGGTTTTTTCGTCACTCATTTTCAGTTTATTCGCTTTCATCCAGGCAGTTAGATTCTAATTGGTGTTTATAATTTCTCTAATGGTCTCTTGGGAAAGCAGAGAGGTGCAGATGTGAGTCATCACCAAAGAAATGATAGAGTGTTCATGAGTGTTTGTTAACAGAGGTAAGAGGTAAATATGTAGTGAAGAGAACAGGGCTTAGAACAGAACCTAGTGGTACACCATATTTCAGCAAAACTGGAGCTGACTTACTATCATTGGTGACAAAAGAGTTTGACAAGAAAGACATGACTTGAAGCACTCAAGTACAAATTCAATGCAGCCAAATGTAGATGAGAAACTTGAGAGAGAGAGGACAGAGAGACAGACAGACAGACAGACAAAGAAAGAGACAGAGGGACAGAGAGACAGAAACAGAGAGACAGAGACAGACAAAGAGAGAGACAGAGGGAGACAGAGGGAGAGAGATAAAGACACAGAGAGAGGGGAGAGAAAGAAAGAAAGAGAGAGACAGACAGATAGACAGACAGAGAGCGAACGAGCCAGAGAGAGAGAGGAGAGAGATAGAGAGAGAAGAGAGAGAGAGAGAGAGAGAGAGAGAGAGAGAGAGAGAGAGAGATTGCATGCAGGTAGTTGTAGGTGCGTGTACGCTTCAACAATCTTTGCCGAGCAGAATGTGTTACCTGAAGTGGAATGACTCAAATTTCACACTGAGCTAAACCCTAAAACGTAGGGAGAGATGACGTACAAAATAGGCACCATTTTGCTGCTACCTCCACAATCCATAATCTGTCCCACCATACCATTAGCTGCAGAGTATTTGCCGCTCTTGAAAATCGATGTCTCCCGGTGCATATTTCACGGCTGTGATCGGTTAAAGCGAGGCACAATATAATCATATAGTTGGGAAATAGAAAGAGTGACTGTATTGAGAATTATTGATTATGTATCCTGCGACCCTCAGACAAAAGCTTCATCTGACGGTCCCCACACGCAAATTGGGGAACGCGTACTAAGTTCATTCACAATCTGTTTGGAGTTTCATCTCATCATCACACATCATCATCATATGATCATCATCATCATTATCATCATCACGTGTGCACTGCCGCATGGCGTTAGCGATCATGGCCCTCCATACGAATCTATCCCTTGTCGCTGCAAGTACATCTCCCACCCTCTCTGTCCTCAGCCACCCTGCAAGTCCGTCCAATATTTTCTCCCTGGGTCTACCTGGTGTTCTCTTTCCCTCCAGCTTTATAGTTGTGACCAGGTGCTGTAATTTGTCT
>CM060306.1:87450749-87593249 GCA_030674185.1 Monoplex corrugatus
CTAGACGCCATCTTTAGACACTGAATCTGAAGCTGTTTTCAGTTCAAACACGATCAGACAAAAATATGTTACATCACTACGTGAATATGATTCAATGCGTTTATGATTTCTTAGCGATAATTATTATTTTGTTTGTTTATTTATATTTATTCATTCAATTTATTCATTATCTATTTATTTATTGTTTTTTTTTTATCTATTTATTTATTCCTTTAATTAATCATTTATCTATTTATCAAGTCATTTGTTTTACTTGCTTTAGCATTTTTCTCTTAAAAACATAAACAGGCTTTAAGAGAAATACCGAAACATAATGTTGGTGCTTACATTTTAGACATACCTAGATATTAAATTAAACATAGTCTACTGCCTGCATCTTTTCCTTAATCAAAGAGAGAACACACACACACACACACACACACACACACACAACACAACACACACGCACACACACACACACAACACACACACATACGCATGCCACACCACGCACGCATGCATGCACGCATAGACGCACACACACACACACACAAGCATCTAATCATACAACCTGGACACAAATTCGCACGAAGAACTCTCTCTCTCTCTCTCTCTCTCTCTCCTCTCTCTCTCTCTCTCTCTCTCTCTCTCTCTCTCTCTGTGTGTGTGTGTGTGTGTGTTTCGGTCTGTGTCTGTCTGTCTGTGTGTTTGTCTGTCTGTCTGTCTATCTGTCTGTCTGTCTCTGTCTCTCTCTTTTAGAGCAAAAGTCCAGCATTTATATCACCATGTCCATAAGAGAATTTACCGCATTCTTTATTTTCACCCTTACTTACAGGAATGTAGGCCACTCCATATTCTTGTAAAATGTTAAAGACATGGTGATGGTAGAAGAAAACACTGGAATCAACAGCAGACAGAAAACAGTCAATACACGACACACGATCAGAAAGAGCAGAGGAGCAATCTACGTTCACTGCAAATCTGTATTGATTAATCACATTGAGAAGATATCACGCTAAACGTGATCTTTGTTTTTACGGAGATCCAGTTGCTCTCTCTCTTGTCTGTCTTTCTGTCTCTCTCTGTCTCTCTCTGTGTCTCTCTCTCTGTCACTGTCTCTCTGTCTCTGTCTGTTCCTGTCTCTTTCTCTCTCTCTCCCCCCCCCCCCTTTCTTAGTAATTGATACGTGAATTCATGAAGTCATCAGCATTACTGAAAATTAATTTACCATGTACTGTTTGCAAACCCTTCATATGAGGCTATGGCCTATATTATGAATATACTATCTGAAGTCTGAACTCCCTCTGTGTCTGTGTGTGTCTCTCTGTCTGTCTGTCTGTCTCTTTCTCAGTCTCTGTTTCTCTCTAACACACACACATACACACACACACACGCACGCACGCACGCACGCGCGCACGCACGCACACACACACACACACACACACACACACACACACACACACACACACACACTAACAGCTAGTTTTCAAAGGACAAAAAAAAATTATTTGGATCAGTGTCTTGAACAGTTTCAAGCTCTGAATTGTCTCATCCAGAGCCTGCAGTCAACTCAGGGTGCCATGGCAGGTGGCACTGGAAACCAACAAGACCCATCATAAAGGACACATGTGTTGGCAAAGGGGTGGAGACTTACTTGGGTGGACACTGGAATGTCATGATCATTATCATCATCATGTGCCCTGCTGCGTGGCGTTGGTGACCACGGCCCTCCACACGAATCTATCCCCTGTCGCTGCAAGTAAATCTCCCACCCTCTCTGTCTTCAGCCACCCTGCAAGTCTGTCCAATATTTTCTCCCTGAGTCTACCTGGTGTTCTCTTTCCCTTCTTTCCCTCCAGCTTTCCTGTTGTGACCAGGCGTTCTAATTCCCCTTTCCTCATGAAATGTCCTATAAATGTTGCTTGTCTTTTCCTAATCTTCTTTATTAATGATCTTCTTCTGTCTCCTTCAAGACTGCCTCGTTTGTTGTTAATGATCTTCTCATGTCTGTCTCCTTCAAGACTGTCTCGTTTGTTTTCTTTGCTGTCCATGGAACACTCAAATATTCTTCTTAGAATTTGACATTTCAGCTGCCTCAATTTTGTTCTGATTTTGGATGTTGACTGTCCACGCCTCACAACCGTACAAAAGTATCAATTCTATATAACATTCAAGAAATCCCTTCCTGATGTTAATTGATAGGCATTTGTTGGTAAGAACGCTTTTTATCTTCTTGAATGCTGTTTTGGCTTGGCGTATTCTGACTGGAATGTGGCGCTGTAATATTACAGTGACTTTGTGTTATGTTGCAGATTACCGTTGTGTCGGATATCGATCGTATCTCGGTTGTTCTGTATACGTGAAAGATCTTACGGCAACAAAAGAGTTGTCTCTGCCAAAAATCTGTAGAAAAATCCACTACCATAGACAAATAAAATACACGACTACGGAAAACGGGTGGCGCCGGACTATGGTGACATGTTTGCCCCAGGGAGAATGGTTCATATTTCACGTGGTAACATTCTCGTGGCTCTTCGGAAAGACGGCAAACTTGGGGATCCCGTTCGGGGCATGTCAGATCTTGCTGAACAGCAAAATGGGCTGTGTCTGGAGCATCATGCCTGGCCACTTTCGTGGCTGTTCAAACAACTCCGGTGGTTAAAGTAAGGCAACGTCGGGAGCTTCCGACTGTTAAACTGTCTGTAGGCTGTCACAACAATAAGCATTTCAAATATTGTCAGAAGTTACAGAGAAAGTATTTGTTCACACACCTTGTAAAAATGTTGCTTTCAGGTATTTTCTTGTCCGTGTAACATTGATCTTGAAATTGTACCTTCCAAACTCCTGCTTTCTAATTCTGCGACTCCACAAAAGTTCATAGCTTTGACTGAAATTTCATAAGGATCCATTCATGATGAGTTGGGAAAAAACCCACATGTTCACACGATTCTCTCTCGGAGAGACAGACAGACAGACAGACAACAGACAGACAGACAGACATTCGGGTTTATATGAAACAATCTCTCTTAAAACGTTTCAAAAAGAAATCGAAAAAGCATAAAATATATACTCAGTATCCAACGTGCAAAGCGCGCATTCAACACTTATGATGGTATGCAAAGCCTAGACATACTATGCGCGGTTAATTAAACACAGTACAAACATAACCATACTATGTTCACGGTTATAGGCAGTCAGATACACGATACACATGATAATCAGCTGTCAGATATACCATATTCATGACGTTCAAATTATTCATGATATATACCCAAAATACAAAGCAGGCTTACGGCACTTAGAATAATAAACTAAAACCATACACACCGTACCGTATAGTGTTAGACAACACTACAGAAATGAACATATACAAATCACATACAATATCAAAAATAATACGTAGTTAAGTACACGACATACATGATACACGCTGCCAGATACTATAGTACAATGCATAATACTACACATACAGTCACAGAGATACACTACATTCATACTGTGTCAGATACTATAGTATAATGCATGGTAATACACATAAAGTCACAGAGATACACTACATCCATACCGTATAAGATACTATAGTATAATGCATGGTAATACACATACAGCAACATAGATACCTACATCCATATTGTGTCAGATACTATAGTATATGCATGGTAATACACATAAAGTCACAGAGATACACTACATCCATGCTGTGTCAGATACTATAGTATATACATGGTAATACACAGACAGCCACAGAGATACACTACATCCATATTGTGTCAGATACTATAGTATATACATGGTAATACACAGACAGCCACAGAGATACACTACATCCATACTGTGTCAGATACTATAGTATATGCATGGTAATACACATAAAGTCACAGATACACTACATCCATACTGTGTCAGATACTATAGTATATACATGGTAATACACATAAAGTCACAGATACACTGCATCCATATTGTGTCAGATACTATAGTATATGCATGGTAATACACAGACAGCCACAGAGATACACTGCATCCATACTGTGTCAGATACTATAGTATATGTATGGTAATACACATACAGCCAAAGAGATACACTGCATCCATACTGTGTCAGATACTATATCAGTATATACATGGTAATACACATACAGCCACAGAGATACACTGCATCCATACTGTGTCAGATACTATAGTATATACATGGTAATACACATAAAGTCACAGATACACTACATCCATATTGTGTCAGATACTATAGTATATGTATGGTAATACACATAAAGTCACAGATACACTACATCCATATTGTGTCAGATACTATAGTATATGCATGGTAATACACATAAAGTCACAGATACACTGCATCCATACTGTGTCAGATACTATAGTATATACATGGTAATACACATACAGCCACAGAGATACACTACATCCATACTGTGTCAGATACTATAGTATATACATGGTAATACACATACAGCCACAGAGATACACTACATCCATACTGTGTCAGATACTATAGTATAATACATGGTAATACACATACAGCCACAGAGATACACTACATCCATATTGTGTCAGATACTATAGTATATACATGGTAATACACATAAAGTCACAGAGATACACTACATCCATACTGTGTCAGATACTATAGTATATATATGGTAATACACATAAAATCACAGATACACTACATCCATATTGTGTCAGATACTATAGTATATACATGGTAATACACATAAAGTCACAGATACACTACATCCATACTGTGTCAGATACTATAGTATATACATGGTAATACACATAAAGTCACAGATACACTACATCCATACTGTGTCAGATACTATAGTATATACATGGTAATACACATAAAGTCACAGATACACTACATCCATACTGTGTCAGATACTATAGTATATACATGGTAATACACATAAAGTCACAGATACACTACATCCTATTGTGTCAGATACTACAGTATATACATGGTAATACACATAAAGTCACAGATACACTGCATCCATATTGTGTCAGATACTACAGTATATACATGGTAATACACATAAAGTCACAGATACACTACATCCATACTGAGTCAGATACTATAGTATATACATGGTAATACACATAAAGTCACAGAGATACACGACATCATACTGTGTCAGATACTATAGTATATACATGGTAATACACATAAAGTCACAGATACACTACATCCATACTGTGTCAGATACTATAGTATATACATGGTAATACATATAAAGTCACAGAGATACACTACATCCACACTGTGTCAGATACTACAGTATATACATGGTAATACACATAAAGTCACAGATACACTACATCCATACTGTGTCAGATACTATAGTATATGCATGGTAATACACATAAAGTCACACATGCACTACATCCACACTGTTGCTCAAAGTCAGTCACAAACATCATACTAAGGATAATACTTGGAGTCAGACACATTGCACAAGCATGTTTGAATTCTGATATAACTTGTGTTTGCGACTGTCTGTTTCTGGGATGATCGCTGGATTGGTTGGTTGGAAAATGACTGGACTGAGCATCGTGATTTTTCGAACGAACACACTTAATTTTTTTAACGGAACAAAACAACAGATGATTCAAGTATGCCACACGGTGCTGCTCCGTCCACCGACTTTGCTTAATCTGCTTACCTAATGGCTTGCTGAAAGGGGCCCGACAAAGGCTACCTAGTGGTCAAAGTGCCTTGACCGCCCCCGTCCACCTACGCTGTTTTGCTTGCTTACTTACTGGCATGCTGAAAGGGGATTGACCAAAGACGTCATAAATAGACATACTTACAAAATGTTTAAGAAGCTTGCTACGGAAAGCTGAGTTAACCTTTTGCCTCCTGCAGCCTGTCCTTCAGCATTTTGCATTGCCAACCATGCTAGCAAAACAAAAACTTAACCTTTTGTCTCCTCCATCCTATCCACCAGCTTTCTGCACGAAGCTGGAGGATGAGATTAGGGAATCAAAGGGTTAAGTCAGGAAGCTGATTATAATAATAATAATAATAATTACAATATTTATATAGCGCAAAATCTTGATAAAATCAAATCTAAGCGCTGAAGCAGACACACACGCAAGCACGCACGCACGCACGCACACACACGCACGCACAACACACACACACACACACACATACACACACACTCACACACACGCATGGCTATAAATGGGGAGAAAGAATAAAAGCAATAAAAGCAAGAATAAAAGCAATGGAAAATTATAGAGAGCATAGCATATACAATTATATATTATAACCATGTGATTCCCCTCCGAGCGGAGACAGGCTGCAGAGGGGGGGGGGGGGTTGAGTGAGGTTAGGATTTTATGCGGAGGAGAAAAGGTGAGTTTTGAGAGCGGACTTGAAGGAGACAAAAGTAGGTTGCTGACGGACTGAGAGAGGAAGTTTGTTCCAGGAGAGTGGACCAGAAACAGAGAAGGCTCGTGGACCATAGGTATTGAGCTCAGTGCGTGGAAAGCGAAAAGTCAGAGGATCGGAGGCAGAGCGGAGGGTACGTGAGGGAAGATAGATCTCAAGTAGGCTTGACAGGTAATCGGGGGCTGCTTTATTGAGGCTTTTGTAGCACATGGTGTCTAGTTTGTACTGTATGCGCTTTGATACAGGGAGCCAGTGAAGTTGTGCCAGGAGAGGAGATATGTGGTCAGCTTTTTTCTTTTTGAATACAAGGCGTACAGCATTGTTTTGAATGCGCTGTAGGATGTGAATGGTGGAGGCAGGAAGACCAGACAGGAGTGAATTGCAATAGTCAATGCGAGACATTATGAAGGAGAGATCGAGTTTTGCAGTTGTTTCGACAGAGAGATACTTCCTGATCAGCCTTATACGATGGAGATGATAGTAGCAGGATCTGGCAGTTTGAGAAACAAAGTTGTTCATGGAGAGGGTAGAGTCAATGCAGACACCAAGGTTTTTAGCTGAATCAGAAATTGGGACTGATGTGTTACATAATGGGAGAGAAAGAGGAGGCGCTGAGAAAGTTTCTGACGGGTGCCAATGAGGATAGCTTCTGTCTTGTCGTCATTAAGCTGAAGTTTGTTGAACGTCATCCAGTTCTTAATGTCTGAGTAACACTCAGTGGTGCGAGTCAACAGGCGCTGTATATTATCAGGTGAGTCACTGTCTTGAAGTTGGGTGTCATCAGCATAGAAGTGGTGTTTTATAGAGTGGGAGTTGATGATGGTGGACAGGGGGGAGGTGTAAAGAGTGAAAAGAACAGGGCTAAGGACAGATCCTTGTGGAACACCACAGGTCAGGTATGCAGGTTGAGAGTAAGTGCCATTGATGAGAACGGTTTGTTTTCTGTTTGATAGGTATGAAGTGAACCAAGACAGAGCAATGTCTGATTGAGACGGTGATGGAGTCAAAGGGTTAAACAAGACTAAGCAGCGGAGGTTAAGTGCATTGACTGGGGTGGGAATTGGAGATGTGTGTGTGTATGTGGGGGGGGGGGGGGGGGCTTTCGGTGATGTAAGACAAGTTTACACTGAGTGACTACTTGTGTGTGATTCAGAAATCAAAACGTTGATTTACTCATGTTCTTTTTTTAGAAGGTTCGATACACATGTCATTTACATGTAACCAAGATTGTTCCAATGATAGGATAGTGAAAAACAAAATGTAGGCTAGCTAGGACCTCAAGACTTGGCCAGCTCATGGGTTCATGTGCAGGCTTAAATATATATATATATATATATATACATATATACATCTCTCTCTCTCTCCTCTCTCGCTCTCTCTCTCTCGATATATATAAGTATATATATAGTTGCATTAATATTTGAATACACATATATATATACATATGTGTGCGTGTGCGTGCGTGCGTGCGTGTGTGTGTGTGTGTGTGTGTGTGTGTGTGTGTGTGTGTGTGTGTGTGTGTGTGTGTGTGTGTATACATATACATATATATATGTATAGATAGATAGATATATTAAAATATTAGTACAATTGTTACGCTAATCTGATAGTGAATGGTTGATGCAGATGCTTATGACGATGGTGATGATGGTGATTTTATCTATTTAACTAAAAGCTGAGTTGTGTATATTTTTAACATATTAGTACAACTGATGGTTGCGGTGAAGCTCTATTAAAAAATTTATTCACTGCATAGAAAAGAAACAACCCACCAACCAAGCAACCAAGCAACCAAGCAACGAACCAAACAAAGCTTCTAATAATTGACACCTCCCTAACCACAGACCAAACAATTAAAAATTAGAAATATCATCATTCAAAAACCAGTGAGGTATTTAAAAAAAAAAGCACACAAACAAACAAAATTCCACACAGATCTGCCACAGAATGTATAACAGAATTATTTACCCTATGCCAAACACATATTACAGAAATTTTCAAGATACAGCCTTTGTTTTCCAAGACTAAGATGAAGTGTATTTAAAGAAAGTATCTCTCCCTTTCTTGTACAAATCGCTGAAATACATTGCCCACCAACATCAAGTCATGCACATCACGAAACAGCTTCAAAAGAAATCTTCACATATAATTATGTGATTGAAATAACACATATGCTTATTCTAACTGAAACTCCTTTTCTAGACCTACGTACACAGTGCTAATAAAACTTGTGTCAGACTCATTACTACACACGGTTCCATTACTATCCCCGTTGTAAGTTATCGTCTTTCTGCATTGAAATACTAAATCTATCTCTCTTTTCTTTACTTCCATATTCCTACTGATTTGACTGTAGGGGTTACAAACCACACATTGTTAGAGCTGACTGATCACACATTGTTAGAGCTGACAGATCACACATTGTTAGAGCTGACAGATCACACATTGTTACAGCTGACAGATCACATATTGTTAGAGCTGACAGATCACATATTGTTACAGCTGACATATCACACATTGCTTGAATGACAGGTCACACATCGTTAGAGTTGACAGGTCACATATCGTTAGAGTTGACAGATCACACATTGTTAGAGTTGACTGATCACACATTGTTAGAGCTGACAGATCACACATTGTTAGAGCTGACAGATCACACATTGTTAGAGCTGACAGATCACACATTGTTAGAGCTGACAGATCACACATTGTTAGAGCTGACAGATCACACATTGTTAGAGCTGACAGATCACACATTGTTAGATTTGACAGATCACACATTGTTAGATTTGACAGATCACACATTGTTAGAGCTGACAGATCACACATTGTTAGAGCTGACAGATCACACATTGTTAGAGCTGAGAGATCACACATTGTTAGAGTTGACAGATCACACATTGTTAGATTTGACAGATCATACATTGTTAGAGTTGACAGATCACACATTGTTAGAGTTGACAGATCACACATTGTTAGAGTTGACAGATCACACATTGTTAGAGATGACAGATCACACATTGTTAGAGTTGACAGGTCATACATTGTTAGAGTTGACCGATCACACATTGTTAGAGTTGACAGGTCATACATTGTTAGAGTTGACCGATCACACATTGTTAGAGCTGACAGATCACACATTGTTAGAGCTGACAGGTCACACATTGTTAGAGTTGACAGATCACTTATTGTTAGAGTTTACAGATCACACATTGTTAGAGTTGACAGATCACACATTGTTAGAGCTGACAGGTCACACATTGTTAGATTTGACAGATCACTTATTGTTAGAGTTTACAGATCACACATTGTTAGAGTTGACAGATCACACATTGTCAGAGTTGACAGATCACACATTGTTAGAGCTGACAGGTCACACATTGTTAGATTAGACAAATCACACATTGTTAGAGTTGACAGGTCACACATTGTTGGAGCTGACAGGTCATACATTGTTAGAGTTGACAGATCATACATTGTTAGAGTTGACAGATCACACATTGTTAGAGCTCCCAGATCACACATTGTTAGAGTTGACAAATCACACATTGTTAGAGTTGACAGACCAAGTGTTGTTAGAGCTAACAGATCACACATTGTTTGAGTTGACAGGTCACACATTGTTAGAGCTGACAGATCACACATTGTTAGAGTTGACAGATCACACATTGGTAGAGATGACAGATCACACATTGTAGATTTGACAGATCACACATTGTTAGAGCTGACAGATCACACATTGTTAGATTTAACAGATCACACATTGTTAGATTTGACAGATCACACATTGTTAGAGTTGAAAGGTCACACATTGTTAGAGCTGACAGATCACACATTGTTAGAGTTGACAGATCATACATTGTTAGAGTTGACAGGTCACACATTGTTAGAGTTGACAGGTCACACATACATTCCCTTGAAAGTATTTTATTGCTTTATCGTTATTTGCATTGTTATTATTGTGATTCAAACAACATAGCTGCTGCTGTTGTAGTTACTGCTGCTGTTACTACTACTACTACTACTACTACTGCTTCTGCTGCTGCTGCTGCTATTGTTGCTACTACTATTCTGCTCTTCTTCTTCTTTCTTTAAACATCCACCATCATCATTTTGGTGGTTCTGATGTGTATAGAACTGTGGGTTTCCACTAGCTAGGTTGTTGGTATGTAGAACTGGAAGTAGGGGGCTTTTGGGGTGGGGTGGTGATGGTAGAGGATGGGGGAGGGGGAGGATAGGGGGGCTGGCTGGTCAGATTCGGGACTTGAAGCACTCCACCGAGGTTGAGGAGATAACCTCGGGGGGCTGACTGTTCCAGTCCCTGACAGTCCTCGGGAAGAAGGAGTACTTCCTGTAGTTCGTTTTGCAGGCAGGGAGGAGATACGTCTCCCTGTGCGACTGTCTTGTGGACCGTGCTGGGGTGTTTGGTGTGGGCCTGAATGGGATGTTGATGCTGACCTCTTCTCGATGGTATTTGAAGAAGGTGCTCCTGTGTCTACTCCTGCTACTACTACTGCCACTATCATTATCATTGTCAGTTGGTATTGCTATTGTTAGTATTGTTATTACTGTTTTGTTAGGGGCTGACATGTGTTTATGTCTATCTGTTATTTATCTCATGGTTTTATAATGCATTTGATCGATCGTCATATGGAAGTCGATGTTTTATTAGAATTCACCTTTACAACTTCTGTGATGTTGCTGTTCTATGCTTCATTTATTTTCGTCATTGCAGTAGTTGACATATCTCAACCACTGATTACCATCATCCCATCTCAAACCCATGCACAAGAATGTAAATATGAAAGAAATGCCCACAATGTTTTCGCAAGAAACAATAATCGACTACGTGATTCTTGGCCTTCAAGGCACCGCAGCGCAAAGGGTGCATCCCCAGTCTAAAAACTATCGTAACAATGTTACAGAAAAGGCCGCACAGGGCCGATGAGACACACCTTGAACAATGGTTGTAAGGAAAAGTGAAAAAAAATCCAAAATGTATCAAAAATCGAAAGTATCTTTTATAGTCAAAAGTACCAACATTGACTTTAATTAACAAAGTTTTACAAAGAAAAGGGGAAGAAAATCGCAAAAGCATGCTGGTGTGACAGATTTGGGGGAGGGGAGCTGGCAGAAAACGTAATTCCTCCACAGAAAGGGCCGAACAACCCATAAGACGCAGAGGTTAAAGTTGAGGGAAAATGCTGTGCTTTGAAGGCCAAAAATTACGTTGCTCTGGATCCCATTCAGAACCTTGGGATGTTTCTTAACAGGTGACAATTCGCTGATGCAGGGAAGTAACTCGATCTATAGGCCTATCGGAAACCCAAGTTTGCGCTACAGGCGTTACTTCCCTTCCAGGCAATGAAAGTCACGGGATTGTAAACATCTGAAACTTAAAACACTGAAAACTTTTTCTGTTCCGCCAAAAACTGAAAAGTCTGTTGAGATAAAAAAAAAAAAAAAAGATCTAGCAGTCTATTGTCTTGATCTGAATTACAAACGAAAAAAGCTGAATCAAGAATAACGTTTAGATTAATGCATACAAGTTTTAATTTCAGTTAAAGAACGACAATAACAAGAACAATAAAAGACACAGAGAGAGGGGGTGGGGGGTGGGAGGGGGAGAAAGACAGAGAGACAGAGAGAGAGAGAGAAAGACAGACAGACAGACAGATACAGAAGAAGAAGAAGGGTGAGTGGGGATTATGAAAATGTCCCAGTATTCCTTAGTAATCAAAAGTTTGTGGCTGGGATCCACTGGCTTTTCTGGGATTAAATGGTTATTCTAGGGTTCTAGGGTGCGGCGGGCCAGGGGCAATGACCGACAGGAGGAAGTTGGGGGGGGGGGGGCTACCAGACAAGTTAAGGCCCTCAGCACTGGAAAATTTGGGACAGGGCCAACCTCCACTGAAATACTGACAAAAATGTAAGACTTTAAGACATTTGACGATACCTCCTTTAACAATCATGAATACTTTTCAAAATGTGTCTGCAAAGTACAGACGGAGAGAGACAGAGAAAGAGAATGTGTGTGAGAGAGAGAGAGAGAGAGAGAGAGAGAGAGAGCAAGAGAGAGAGAGCAAGAGAGAGAGAGAGATATATATATATATATATATCTGTGTACGTGAGAGACATACTCAGAGACAGACAGAGAAGGAGGGGGAGAGAGAGAGAGAGAGAGAGAGAGAGAGAGAGAGAGGAGAGAGAGAGATTTGTGTACGTGAGAGCCATACTGAGAGAGAGAGAGAGAGAGAGAGAGAGAGAGAGAGAGAGAGAGAGAGAGGCAGACAGACAGACTCCTTGAGTTCACTGAAGAGCTGACTGCAAACCTGGAAAGAGGCAAACAGACTGATGTCCTCATAATGGACTTTTCAAAGGCATTTGACCAGGTCAATCACTCTTTGCTAATGCATAAACTCCAGAGATACGGCATCAGAGGAACTACAGGAGCATGGATCTCCAACTTTCTCAAGGATCGGCAGCAAGCAGTAGTAGTGGGTGGAGCGTCCTCCTCCGCAGTGAGCGTCAAATCTGGTGTACCTCAGGGGTCTGTGCTAGGTCCATGCTTGTTCCTAGTATATATTAACGACCTCCCTGAGAAGCTCTTAGCAAAGGCACGGATGTTCGCCGATGACACAGCAGTATCCAGGATGATAGCCAACAGCCAAGACCAAGAACAGCTCCAAGAAGATCTCCAATGCCTAGCCGATTGGGAGAGGAGCTGGGATATGGAGTTTTCATCCTGCGAAATGCCAAACCCTTTGTGTCACAAGGAGTAGGTCCCCACTTCACTACGACTATTCCCTTCACGGACATACCCTTGACACTGTAACATCTACAAAATACCTTGGTGTCACCGTGGCCAAAGACATGAGTTGGGATGAACACATAAACAATCTGTGTTCCAAAGGAAACAGAACGCTCAAATTCCTCCGACGGAATCTGAAAATCAGCTCCTCAGAGATCAAGGAACGAGCCTACAAAGCGCTAGTTCGCCCCCATCTGGAGTATGCATCTTCCGTCTGGGACCCTCATACAGAGAAAAACATAACTAAAATAGAAGAGGTTCAAAGACGAGCTGCACGCTTCGTCCTCAACAGATATAGGAACACTTCTAGTGTTAGCAGCATGCTGGTCACACTGGGCTGGCCCTCATTGGAGAAACGACGGCAAGTAGCAAGACTCTGTATGCTGTTCAAAGTGCACCAAGGCCTTGTTCACTGTCCCAGCCTACAAGCAAAACTAGTCCCTCTACCTGACCGTAAGCGACGTGGCCATGACAGACAGTTCCACTTGATCACATCAAGGACCCAGTATAGAGCTGCTTCATTTCTGCCAAGAACTATCAAGAACTGGAACAGTCTCCAACAAGGAATGGTTGAGGCCACAACACTTGACACATTCGTGTCAAGGGCCTCCAAAATCCCAGACTAGACCGACCACCCTCCCCTCCCCCCACTTCCACTCAGAGACCCTGCCCCACCCACCTTGCTGCCCTCTTCACCCACCCCACCCCTCTTGCCCTCTTGGCCCCCCTGCCCCCTCCTACCTCCTCACCCCACCACCCTCATTCACCCACCCCACCATCATCATGATTAAAACTGAACTGAACAAAACTCTTAAGACATGTCCACTGCTCCAGATTTATCTGCTGCAAACCCCCCAGTTATAGGCGCCAGAATAATCAAGTTTGATTGTGGGCCCTCAACACTGAAGAAGAACACTGAAGAAGAAGAAGACAGACAGAGAAAGAGAGACAGAGAGACAGAGACAGTGAGAGACAGAGAGACACAGACAGGCAAAGAGAGAGCGAGAGAGAGACAGACAGACAAACAGACAGAGAAACAGTGACAGAGACAGAGAGAGGAAAGAGACAGAGAAGTTATACAATAGACCTTCAAGTTGCAGCGCGCACCATGCAGATTTCCTCAATATTTGGCTCGATCGACTTACATTATCTCTCGGTGTCATTCAAAAAGAGTCTTGGGTCATCTGGAAACTGGGATAGAAACAATTTGTTATCATTAACCTTAAATCCTGTATAGCCTTATTCTGACAAATCATCGATGACAAGATTTTTGGGAGCATGTCTATGTTCCCCCAGGTCTATGTTCCCCCAGGTCTATGTTCCTCCAGTCATACCATGTGTCATGTCATGTCATGCCATATGTCATATATGTCAGGTCATATGTCATGCCATATGTCATTTCACATGTCATGCCACACGTGTCTTGTCACGTCACATGTCATGCCATATGTCATGGCATATGCCATGTCGTAAGTCATGTCATATGTCATGTCATGGCAAGCAATATGTCGTGTCATATGTCACGCTATATATCGTGCTATAAGTCGTGTCATGTGTCATGTCATATGTCACGTCATGTGTCACGTTCTATGTCATGTCATGTCATGTTTCATGTCATGTGTCATGTCATATAAATTTCTAGAAATTTCGAAGTTCTGTCCTGATGTTCCCCCAGGACAGAAATGTCATTTGCCATGTCATATGACATGACATGACACATGACATGACATGACATATGACATAACATGTTATACCTGGGGGAACATAGACCTGGGGGAACATAGACCTGGGGGAACATCGGGTGCCTCCCGATTTTTGCACAAGTCAAAATGAAGATTAAGATGAGCATGGATGGAATAAACTTACGACTCCTCAACAGTTTACACCTTCACCCACATGTGGTAAAGATCTATCATGATCCACTGACTTGGCCTAAACAGCTCATGAGATGAAAAGCTAAACTGTTTTTGTCACAGACACAATTACACAGACACTGCGACAGACATATCTCCCTTTTCGGTCGTGAATAGTCTCCCTGGTTTTTTGTTTGTTTGTTTTCCTTGTTGTTGCTGGGTTTTTTTTTTAAAGTTAGATTAAAACAGAACGTTTGTCAGAAATTGTCTGTACTAAGTCCTTGTGACGTGGGCTGGGCGACATTTTTGATGGAGCCATGGATCCGAGATCCTATGTCTGGTGTTCATTCACAGCTAACATAATAAAACTTAGCTACTTCGCTGCCCATACTAATGCTCCTATCATTCTGATGGTATCAGTATTTGATAAACTGTCCACTCCTCCCTTCTCCCCCCCCCCCCAACTTCCGCCCTTTCCATTTCGAAACCTTTCCAGCGCACAGTTTTCCACAAGGATCAAGGAGTTTGACAAATACTTGTTGTCACATTTGGGCAGAGCGCATATGATATGGAATTGATCGAGTGCGGACCGCAATTTCTGCTTCGTAGAATTCCAAAGTCTTGCTCAACATCTGAGCAGACCGGTTACACCAGCCTTGATCACAGCTTGTGTGTAATTGATCGAAAAGGCTTCTACGCACAATGCTTTCCGAAATGTATATCAAGGCCATGCGTGCGTGCGCAGCCTTGATCCGCGTGAGGGAGGGTCAGTCGTCCAGTCGTGTGATCTTTGCAGGAGACAGAGAGATCTGAGGTACTCATTTTCAAGAAAAAAAAATTATTAACTTTTTATTCTAGGCAGCAGATTTTATTTCTTTTAGTAACACTTCACTTTACCGATTCAGTAGGCTTGTGTTTACTGCGTATTGTGACTTAATGTTTAGCCTACATGACAAAACTTCAAATTTGTTTGACATAACATGGGCAACTCCCAGCAGGCCGTGTTAAAATGGGAGACTTTCCTGACAACAACAACAAAAAGGTAGCAACTGCGAATGTCTGAACATTCTGTGAAGTAGAATATAACATTAACAAAGGATTGGAAATTTTCACGTATGAATCAAGCCATACAAAGGTTCGTGTAAGGTTTCACACGGTTGCATGCCGAGACTTCGTAGCCGCCGCGTTTACTTTTTTTCTTTTTCTTTTAGTACTACTTCAGTTATAAGGCTATAGTAATACTAATAGGAAATTAATTTAAGATCGACCCCGGTCTCTCTCTCTCTCTTCTCTCTCTCTCTCTCTCTCTCTCTCTCTCTTTCTCTCTCTTTTTCTCTCTCCTCTCTCTCTCACTCTCTCACTCTCTCTCTCTCTCTCTCTCTCTCTCTGTGTGTGTGTGAACAGACTTTTTATAATCTGTCAGTTTGAAAAACAAACAAACAAACAAAATTGAAACCACTGTTCAGCTAGTTTTAATGATTAAACTTAGTCAAAGAGTATCGACAAGAAATGAAGAATCAGTTATAGTTCACTTGTAGTAATGATTGTTTGATCTCCTGCTGATTTGTTTGCCAGACCAAATGGCCTGCTGCCTGGCTGGCTTATTTACAGCAGACCATTCAGCCTGCAATAGTTTCTTAGGATTTACAATTTTTTTCAAGAGGGTTTCATTGTACTTCCATAACAGTTCCATATGCTCCATTCAGATCTGCCTGTAATTATTTGGCAGACTTCTTGAACCTGTGCAAAACATTATGTATTTGCACAATTTTGAAATAAAGAAGGGAGGAAGGAGGTGTGTGGAACAGGATTAATCAAACACTTACAATTACATCACCAGAATTTACTACTTGTATGTACTTATTTACCTATCTATCTAGAGCTATATATGTCAATAATATGAGACAATATACAGAAGGAAATCAAAGAGTAACACAACAGCATTTGTTGTTCTTTGAATGAGATAGGAGAGTTGTAGGTAGGAACATAGTAATGAATATGTGTGTGTGTGTGTGTGTGTGTATGTGTGTATGTGTGTGTGTGTGTGTGTGTGTGCATGCATGCATGTGTATATGTGTGTGTGTGTGTGTGTGTGTGCATGTGTGTGTGTGTGTGTGTGTGTGTGCATGTGTGTGTGTGTGTGTGTGTGTGTGTGCATCCATGCATGTGTGTGTATGTGTGTGTGTCTGTGTGTGTGTTGATGGGCTTGGTACTTGTAGTCAAATGGGTAACCATGGGACTCTCAATTGGTAGGTCCTGGGTTCTGTTTACCTTGACACCTACGCCTGTTGGGTGAAGGGTGCAGATTTTTCCAATCTTCCAGGTTAAGATGTGTGCACACCGGCCTGTGTCTAAACTCTCTTCATGTATACATGCATACAGAATATCAAATATGCTTTTTAAGGTCATGTAAGTCAGGTCAGTTGCGGGCTTATGGAAACATACAAACACACAGCATGCAAGCACTGAAGCAGTGACAAATTAAAAAAAAAAAAAAAAGAAAAGCTTTCAGCTAATAATTTCTTCCATTGGACAATAGATTATTGTGATAATTATCACTGTCATTATCATTATCTCTGTATGTGTGTATGTGTTGGAATGTGTATGTATGTGTACAAGTGTGGTGTGGTCTTTGATTTAATGTCTATTCACTAAAGTGATTTTAGAAAAAAATAAAAAAATAAAAAAAAGGAGGATACATGAGGAGAGAAGAGGAAACATGGAAACGGTTAATCTTCAGGAAAAAGAAATGAACCAGAAAAACAACTGCGGAAGATGAGAAAGAAAAATTCTCAAATGATGTTATCATAATTAACGATTGAAACAGTAGAATTGACTAACCATAACATTGAAAATGAGAAATAACAGCGTGTTAAAGATAATTCGCTATATGACTTTTTGACAGGCTAACAAAAAAATTCATATGTTAAGGATGGTGAGGCAAATATGTCAGAAACTGTCTTCTTGATAGCATAGGAATATGTCATTTTACCGAAACGCATGAAAGAATATGACTATGTGTTATCTTCTTTCCACACAGACACACTACATTCCTGGTGTATTTTGTTTTGAATGCATCAAGTTTCCACCTATACATAAGGGATTGTATACTTCTGCTGGCAGGAAACTGCTTAGGCGTTTTGCTAATTTCAAAGTTCATGTAACATTTTTCATATTTTTTCTGTTTATCTTGAAACTGCTTCCATACATAGGTGTCCACTAAGGCATAACACTCATGCAGTGAGAGGGAAAGTTGTATATGATTTGAATCTGGTGAGCTCTTTGCCCCCCGTTTGGCAGCCCCATCAACCATATTGTAATGAAAAGGACTATAAGATGGTATCCAGCAGAAAGTAATATCAGTGCCTCTTAAGAATAAATTATTAATTAAGTGAGTAATTTCCAATATCATTTCAGATCTTGTTTGTAATTTTGATAATTCAGGAGCTTGAACTTGAACTTGAAGTACAGATTTTGAATCAATGCGAAAAAGTTTCGGGGAATCGTCTTAGGAAGATTTATCATATAATTCAAAGCCATTAAGATTGCAAAGACTTGAAAGAGTTTTGCAGAAAAGACAGATTTATTAAGTCCTATATAGAAAGATTTCTCAATTTTGAGAGCAGGTATTAAAAACGCTGAACCTGCTTGTCTTTCAGTTATTGATCCATCAGTGTAAACTTTCAAGTGATCAGAATAAAAGTCTTCTAAAGTTCTATATCAGTATATGACATTTAACTTGACTTGCCAGTAAGTTGATATTATCTTCTTTTTTTTAAGTCAGTGTGGTGTATGTCAAATCATGCTCTTTGAACTTGAAGTTCCCAACTGGGGATGGGTAAAAACGAAGGTCTTAAAGTTACAGGATCTGCTTCTAGATCAATTCCAGAGCCTTTCATAACATCAGCTGTGAATGCTGCAAGTGTCACCTGTGAGGATATTGATTTAGCTCTTTTTCGGAAAGTCGGTGTCTGATCTTACTTTTGATCTTACATGTGTACAAGTGTGTGTTGTGTGTGTGTGTGTGTGTGTGTGTGTGTGTGTGTGTGTGTGTGTGTGTGTGTGTGTGTGTGTGTGGTGTGTGTGTGTGTGTGTGTGTGTGTGTGTGTGTGTGTGTGTGTGTGTGTGTGTGTGTGTGTGTGTTGTGTGATTATGTGTGTGAGAATAATAAAACAATACATGTGTGTGTGTGTGTGTGTGTGTGTGTGTGTGTGTGTGTGTGTTGTGTGTGTGTGTGTGTGTTTGTTGTGTGTGTGTGTGTGTGTGCTGCTTATTCTTTTCCTCACACCTTTTCTTTTTTCCTTCCACCCCCCCCCCTCTCCCCCATTAATTTTGTATTCATATCTGAATGATACCCCGTAATATGGAATATTACTGATGGAGGAATGGAAGGGATTTTTCTTTTTTCTTTCTTTTTTGTGTGTGTGTGTGTGTGACTGAAATTGAAAAAGAAAGTCATCAGACTACATATGGATACTCATAAAAAAAAAAAATCGGTACCAAAGCTGATGTGTAAACGAAAGATAATAAGACTACATTGACTGCAGCTAACTTGGCAGTGTTTAGGTTGGAGGTCACACTCACAGTCATCATATAAGAAATAGACCACTGTGTGAGTGGGTGTGTATTTGTGTTAGATAAATCATCAGATTGATAGATTTTTGTTTTATGTTGTCATGTTTTGGATAATGCACTGATAGATTTTTGTTTTATGTTGTTGTGTTTTGCATAATGCACCCTTTTCTGTATGTTTCTGCTTGTTCATGTGTGCTTTTTATTTCTTTGTTGCTGGTATTGTTGTGCAAAAATATAAAAGAAGATAACATCATTGTACAACTGTGAGAACCGCTTTTACTGCAACTACTAGCACTATTGCTACTACTATCACTACTACTACTATTAACACTGCTACTATGACTATTACTACTCTTACTATTACTACTTTAACTACTACTACTATTACTGCTACCACTACCACCACCACTACTACTACTACTACTACTACTACTACTAATACTACTTCTACTACCACCACCATCACTATGCATTATTAATTCTTGTACTATGGCTGCTACTATCCTGTTGTTATTTTCATAATGATAATGATGAATATTGTCATTCACAAACATATATATTACTTTTACTATTACTACTACTTTGCATCTGTTGCTTGTACTATTGTGACCGCTAGTGTACTGTTATTATTTTCATGATGATGATTATAATGATGATGTTGATGATGATGATGATGATGAATATTATTATTCACAAACCAGGTGACAACATACAGGAATTTCACAAGTGTGTACCACTGGTTCCAACATCATCTAGCCCTGGTCCATGTGATCACCACTTAGAGAGAAAAGTTGGTGAGGTTTCATAGTGTGGACTTTGTGACTGCACACATTTGTAGAGGTACGTCTTCACTCTGACATCTCGAACATCAGAAAATCAGTGATCATGTCAGAAATGGCTAACAGGGAGTCTGCCCTGGAGAAGCTCTGGAGCAAATGAAGAATGAATGGGCTCCGGTGAGTACTGTATTAGTGGTGGATGTATAAGTACGTCATGTATGTGTGTCTTTGTATAGATTGTGTATGTTGTTTGTTGTAATTTGAGTGTGTTACGGAATATATCTGGATCAGTGGATGGATGGATCTGGGTGGGTTAATGTGAGTAAGTGTGAACTCAAGTCTGAGCGTGTGTGAATGAGTGTGAAAGAGTTACAATAATAATAATTACAATATTTATATAGCGCAAAATCTTGATAAAATCAAATCTAAGCGCTGAAACACACACACACGCACGCACACACACATACGCACGCACGCACGCCACGCACCACGCACGCACACACACACACACACCACCCACACACACACACAACACACACACACACACACACACACACACACACACACACACACACACACACACACACACACACACACACACACACACACACACACACACACACACAGCTATAAGTGGGGAGAAAGAATAAAAACAATGGAAAATTATAGAGAGCATATTATATACAATTATATATTGCAATGTGATTCCCCTCCGAGTGGAGACAGGCTGCAGAGGGGATTGAGTGAGGTCAGGATTTTATGTAGAGGAGAAAAGGTGAGTTTTGAGAGCAGACTTGAAGGAGACAAAATTAGGTTGCTGACAGACTGAGAGAGGAAGTTTGTTCCAGGAGAGCGGACCAGAAACAGAGAAGGCTCGTAGACCATAGGTGATACATTCTTTCTTCAAAACTAGGAAGCTCTTTTGAAAAACATTTTTTGTCTGTCCAGTTGTGCCATCCTGGTCATCTCTGTCACACCATCAGATTTTCCTCATACAGGACATTTAAAACTTCCAGCTACATTGAACCGTGCATTTCAATGTATATAAATAGATTTATTAAGCAAGCACTGGCAAAATTTAGATGTGGTATGCCAGATATTGTTATGCATTCCAGATGATATGCAGTAACTGTTTCAAATGATATGATGTGCATCTTATGTAAGAATGACTTTGAAGATGAAGTCCATGTTGTTTTGATGTATCCTACTCTTTGTGACCTAAGAAAAGGTCTGATTCCACAAAGATACTGTGAGTATCTCACAAGACTAAAGTTAATTCAACTTCTCTTGACCAAAAAATGAACAAGTAATGAGAAATTTAGCATCTCTCAAACAGATGAAAGCTGTTTCATAGGTATCTATATATTCATATATTTTTACGTTTATATGTTTGCATCTTAGTTGTATGTTGTTTGTATGTAAATGTGTGATCAATTGTTTTGATGAGTGCTGTTTACATATTTTGTCAAACTTCTGTTGAAGTTTTAAAAAAAATTTTTTTTTTTACTCCCATTGGCTTCATGAGGGGCAATGGCCTAAAATGATTAAATCATGTGAAGTCTGAAGTCTGTCACACCATCAGTCCATAAAAGTTATCACCTTTATCCATTTTTCAATGTTACAATTGCTAATCAACAGACACAGATACCACCTGATGACTCGGCAACAAACAAGGGTTCTCCTCTAATGCGTGGCATCACCATGGTTTGATAGCCTTCATGACTTCATAGACTCCATAGATTGGTACTAGTTTGGGACAAAGCTGTATTTGGTTGTATGTTGGAAGTGGAAAGCCAGAAGGAGTGCTTGAGGATTAATACCATCGAAGCAGTACAGAAAATGACATAGAAAGTGCATGCATACATTTATGCATGCATTGCACACACACCACACACACACACACACACAACACACACACACACACACCACACACAACACACACCACACCACACACACACACACACACACAACACACAACACACAACACACACACACACACACACACACACACACTCACACACACACCACACACACACACACACACACACACACACACACACACACACACACACACACACACAACACCACAATCACTCAACTACACAACACACACACACACACACTCACTCACCACTCACTCACACACACACTACACACACACACACACACACACACCCCACTACACTCAAACACACACACACACTCACACACACACACACACACACACACACACACACACACACACTCACACACACACACAACACACACTACACACACACACACACACACACACCACACACACACACACACACACACAAATCACACACACACACACACACACACACACTCACTCACTCACTCACTCACTCACACACACCACACACACACACACACACACACACACACACACACACACACACACACACACACACAAACACACAAACACACATACACACAACACACATACACACACACACACACACACACACACACACAACACACACACAAACCACTGCCACTCCACCACCCCCACCACCACCACCACCACCTACGACAGCAAAACTGTGATTGTCATTTGACAGATGGAGTTCACCATCACCCCGTACAAGGGGACAGCAATCTTGTCATCCATTGATGACATTCAGCAGTTACTGGATGACCATGTTGTCAAGATACAGACCATGTGTGGCCTTCCTTTTAGCCAGTCACTAAAGGCTAAGATTAAGTGAGTTGTCTTCTTGTCTTTCTTATGTTTCTTAATCTTATGTTTCTCTTTTTGGTCTGTTTAAGATGATAAATATAATGGTTTTGAGATATACTTATGTGCGCGTATTGTTGTGTGTGTGTGCATGCAAGTGTGTTTAAGTGTGTGTAAGTGTTTGTATGTGTGTGGAGTGTTGTGTGTGTGTGTGTGTGTGTGTGTGTGTGTGTGTGTGTGTGTGTGTGTGTGTGTGTGTGTGTGTGTGTGTTAGAGTTGGAAAATAATATGGTTTTGATGTTGTTTTATCAAAATATTTTTTTCTAAGTTATTTATCTTTGAACAATGGTGGATTATGATTGGTGCCAACTCTTTGTTTCTCCCATATATCTTTCCTCCTATAATTCAGTGCACTTTAATATTCTTCAGTTAGTGTTATAGTGTACAACTGCTTGCCTTCATAATGCATTGGTCACATGCTCACACATGTTTAGATGCATGCACAAACAAGAATGAATACCTGATATGATCCACAAAGAAACGTGCAAAAATTATTTGAGAAAGAGATGAGACTGAAGTAAAAAGAAAGAAAAAGAGGAAACAGAGAACAAAATCACAACAACAAAAAAGAGAAAAGACAGGTACATTTTGATGGATCAGGGTAAGTGGTTATTGATTTTAATAATGAGCTCAGTGGCTATTCACATTTTTGATGAAAACAGCAATAATAACAAGGAGTGGTGTAAAGGCTTAGGTAAACCCATGGGCATGATATGACTGCAGGGACTGGGAGAGCAAGCTGACTACTCTGCAGAATATCCTGGATGAGTGGCGCCAGGTACAGTCCAACTGGATCTACCTGGAGCCCATGTTCTCTTCCGAAGACTTCACGGCCCAGCTTCCTGAGCAAGGCCGTTGCTTCTCCACTGTCGATAAAGACTGGCACGACATCATGAAGGCATCACTTGTCGACAAACATGTCCTGGTTGTGATCAACATTGACAAGCTCCTGGACCGCTTGAAGAAATCTAGGGAACAGCTGGAACTCATCCAGAAGGTTTGAATAATTTACATGTACTTACTTGTTCATTTAGTTATTTACTTATTATTTTGTTTATTTACCTATTTACAAAAAGGAAGAAAGGTATACCTCCAAATCTCATACATAGAGAACATAACCAATATCAGTGGCCTAAACATTCAAGAAATTGACCACAAAAGTCAAGACAGAGCAGTCTGGAGGAAGATGGTGGTGTCCAGATGTGCAGTGGCCAACACTGAACCTAGTGACGCTGACAGGTGAGACAAGTGAGACCTAACAGATGGAACTCATCGAGAAAGTTTGAATAATTTGTGTTTATTTACTTGTTCATTCATTTATTTACTTGTTATTTTGTTCATTTACTTAAATAGGTTGTATTTAGATAAATGAAAAGATTGATTAATGCACTGTGAGCTTTTCAGCATTCTATAAGCACTAAACAGGACATAAAAAAAATCCATTTGTGTGAAGTAAATTTACTTATTTATTTATTCCTAAGGTGAAAATTTTTATGTGTTTAACAACAGGGCTCATATGGCTACAATTTTTGAATCATTACTAAAATAATAATTGAAGTGAAGCATAGTCTATGTAGTAGAACTATCTCAGGATATCGTTGTCCACATGAATAATGTATCTTCAGTTTTGATGTATGATCTACAATAAAAATGTAACTCTAAAGATTTTTGAAAGCCTAGTATATAGTAACACTGACTCACAAGTGAGGTTTAATCTGTTTCACCCATGCTGTCATATAAATAAAAACAATGTAAATAAAGAAAAAACAACAACTAGACAAGCAAATGAGAGAAACAAACATAAGTTCACCTGAGCATGATATTATCAATTCTGACTTTCTTGAATTGGTTTCCAACCAGACAGAAGTCCATAGAAAAACATGTAACAGATAGTACCACAGAAATGAATACTTTTACCGTTTCTTAGTTTGGCTATGTTGTAACTTTGTGTGTGTGGTGTGTGTGTTGTGTGTGTGTGTGTGTGTGAAAGAACTGATAAGATTTATCAAATGATTTTTACTTTTTTCTTCTTTTTATACTCTTTGTCGGACTGGTGGTACTGTTACCTATTTCTTATATAATGTTATCATCAGTAATTGTTCCTAATGAAGTACATTTATGCTGTATTATTATATGTATCTAACTGTATACAACACTGAGCCATAGACCCAGTAACCTCTCCCTCCCTCACCTCCCAGTTCATATGTGCGTGTATGTCTGTTAGTGTGTGTGTGTGTGTGTGTGTGCATATGTGTGTGTGTGTGTGTGTGTGTGTGTGTGTGTGTGTGTGTGTGTGTGTGTGTGTGTGTGTGTGTATATGTGTGTAAAACTTGTATTTATCAAATGATCTATATATTTTGTTCCTGACATATTTTTTGCAGACTAGAGGCACTATGACCTATTTCTGATTTCATCTTATGATCTGATGTTATTCATGATGAACTGACAGAGCGTTTGCTACAGTAATTTATATATATATCTGACTAAGTGTGTGCTGCATTAATGGCATTGATCCTGGTAATCCCCCACCCCCCACCCCCCCTTTTTTTTCTTTTTTTCTTATTTTACTTTGTAAAGTGCAATAAACCTGCTCTGATTAGGACAGCTTATGCTGGAATTTTTTTTTTTATCATTATGTCTTTCTACAGCTACACTTTTAGCCCTGTTTAGTGCAGTATAGAATGCTGAAAAGCTCACAGTGCATTGATTGATGACTTCATTTGTTTAAATACTGCATTACAGAATGAAGCAATGATTGTTTTCTCTCTGATGTGTTTTATCTCACGATGAATACAGTGTACAGTTTTACAGGTTTGTTATGAATAATTATATGGACATAGTTCTGTGCATGTATTGTAATAGGTGTTGTTTGTGTGCAGGGCTTGAATGACTATCTTGAAAAGAAGCGTCTGGCCTTCCCCCGATTTTTCTTTCTGTCAAATGTTGAAATACTGGACATCCTGTTGAACAGTAAAGATGCGAAAAGGTAGAGGGGTTGAATACAGTTCTCTTGTTCATGTGTGTGTGTGTGTGTGTGTGTGTGTGTGTGTGTGTGTGTGTGTGTGTGTGTGTGTGTGTGTGTGTGTGTGTGTGTGTGACATGTGTGTGTGTGACGTGTGTGTGTGTGTGTGTGTGTGTGTGTGTGTGTGTGTGTGTGTTTGCACATGTGTGCCTGCATGTGTGTGTGTGTGTGTGTGTGTGTGTGTGTGTGTGTGTGTGATGTGTGTGTGTGCATGTGTGTATCATACAGAAGTGCAAGCACACATACATACATACCATATGTTGGTAAGAATGGTTATTTGCATGCTTTTTCCTTCACAGAGTGAGCAGATTGAGAGAGACTTTTAAAGATAGAGGTTGGAGAGAAAAAATAGACAGAAAATTTTGGTCCATGAAAAGTATTCTTCAAACAAAACAATTATGGAAGCCCTGAAAATTGTGGAAAAGAAGCTGTCACTCTGTACATTGCAACAAACTGCTCTAAAAAGTTTTGAGCCAGTTGACAGCAGACAAAAATGACTAATGAGAGTAGAGCAAGTTGCTTGAAAAAGATGGCTCACCTGACAGATCTCAGAATAGAGACCAGTTAATGTGGTGAAGTGGTCAGGATGGCAGAATCATGACTGAGAAGTGTGGGTTCAAACCACCATTAGTCTAAAACGTTTGTTGAATTTTTGGGCCTCGTCTAAAACATGATTGTTGAATTTTTGGGCCTTGACTGGCACCTTCATGCAATTGAATGTGCTTTGTTCTCGTTGAGAAGACTTGAACTACTTGGTCAGATCTCACTCATTTTGTGGATATGTCATTGAGACTATTTGCTAGCATTTTCTGACCAGCACTGCAAGTACATGTATCTCTTGGGCTTGGTTTGACACCAGGTTATAACTGAGACCACATGACAGGACTTTGGTCTCTGTTCACTTTGATAATACCTATTACGAAGATATTCATGTTGACCTCAGTTTGGTGGGTTTGCAGATTTGTTGGAGAGCTGAAATGGGTGGCATAGGGTAGAGATATAAAATTGGTGCAAAATTGGGGGTAACAAAAGAGAATCTATTGGTAGTGTAGCATTTAAAAATAAAAGATCTCAGGAGGGCGTGGTGGCAGTTTCATTAACTGGGGAACACACACTCAGTCTGACTCAGTGATATACCAATAACTGTTGTTCAAAGTTGAAGGGGACTTAGTATGTAGCTTCCTGTCTATGTAGGATCAAAATGGTCTCTACTAAACAGCAGTGATGCATGAAGTGACCTCCTTGTTGGCGGCAACATGGCTGCTTGACATCACTAGTTTTCATGCACTTCTTGACTCTAGGGTTTTGATTATTGAATGAACTTGTATTTGTTGTTTTGTTGAGGTGCTGAACTGAGTGGCCAGAGGGCAGTGCCTCTTAAGCAGCGCAAAAAAATAGGGCAGCAAAAAAGCAAAAGCAAAAGTATCAAACAAATCCCCCTCAAAATAAACAGACAAGCAAACAGACAAAGAAAAAAAAGAGCCTCAAATGAAACTAAAATCCAGTAAGAACGAATAAACTGTAGTGTCTGTTTCTAATTTCAGTGTGAATTTGTTGTTTGTGTCAGGGTACAGCCTCACCTGAAGAAGTGTTTTAAAGGTGTTGAATCTGTGGAGTTCACAGATGGGCTCGACATCACCCACATCAAAAGTGGCAATGGTGAAGTGGTACAGTTACATAATGTGGTCTCCACCTCTATGGCCAAGGGCCAGGTGGAGAAATGGCTGCTGGAGCTGGAGGCTGCCATGGTCTCCTCTCTGCAGAAGGTGTGTTATGCTCACTTGCTGTTGTTGGCTAATTAGATTTGAATATGTTGATATGATCAAATAGCAATTGTGTCAAGGACTACTGGACACTGGAATGGTTAAAGCATTCCAAGCAGCCAAAGTTAAGTATGATTGTGGTGATAAGTTGGATAGGTGACAGTGTGGTACCCTGACTTGAATACACAGCCTCAGTCCACCCAACTATGAATGGGTTCCTGGTTCTCTTAAGGAACATGCACAGGGAAGGTAAGAAGCAAGGTTGAGGAGGTGGATAACCACTTTTACTATGCTGGCCCTGGAAGAAAGTTGAGATTTCAACTTCCCAACAACTGATTTTTGTTAATCAGACAGGTTACTTCAACAGCAGATTGGTTGATTTTCTTTTTTTTTTCCAAGCCAGTTCCCTCTTTTTGTCTGATTGTACTGGTCATCTTTGTATTTAACTTTAGCCTGTAGTTTTGGTGACAACAAACTGTGTATTACTTTTAGAGGTTTTGGTTATTCTTGCTTTATGAAAAGGGGAAAAATACATACATACATACATACATACATACATACATATGTACATACGTACATACATGTATATATATAATATATATATATATATATATATATATATATATATATATATATATATATATATATATATATATATGTATGTATATATATGTATATATGACAGCTGTGCAGTTGGCATGCCAGGCTGAACTTCTTTATTTTCAGGCTGTTTAAGCCTGTAGAATACTTAAAAAGTGTCTTTTGGTATTCAAATAGCAGAATTTCCTATGATTATTTTACACAGTTGGTATTTCCTTGTGATAAGTGACGTGAGACAGTTTACAGTCTTTAAAAAAAAAGACAGGGGGGTGGGGGGTTAGTTACTTAGCTCTAAGCTAAACATCAGACACAGGTCCTGTATGGGACTGTGTTTCAAAACACTGAAAGAGGGGTTAAATGCTCAAGCTTTAGGATTTGATATATGATAATAGACTCATTGTCATTTAAGAACAACCACAACAA
This sequence comes from Monoplex corrugatus, assembly GCA_030674185.1. Lineage (NCBI taxonomy): Eukaryota > Metazoa > Mollusca > Gastropoda > Littorinimorpha > Ranellidae > Monoplex > Monoplex corrugatus. Next base: position 87,479,731 of record CM060306.1, read on the forward strand.
CAGCAACAACAACAACAAAAACAACAACAACATCATCATCATCAACAACAACAACAACAACAACGACATCCCACTAACTTTTGTTGACCCAAAGTGGAGAAATCCCCTTGTGGTGTTGATGTAAAACACATAATCTATAAAAAAAAACAACAACAAAAAACATGTTACTATAAAGTAAATGCTGTTGTTGCAATTATCTTGGATGTTGCTATCAGATTTGAATAGGACTGCAAAATGTTTATGTTTTACTTCAGAAATCAACAATTAACATTTGGTAACTCATCAGGTGACTGGAGAGTCGCTGGACGCCTATACAAAAACCCCACGTACAAAATGGGTATGTCAGTGGCCCAGTCAGGTGATTCTGGCCGTGGCAATGAAGTACTGGACCAGCTCTGTACATGATTCGATCCGCAGTGGTCAGAAAGCCTTGGAAGACTACCTGGAACTGAAAACAAAGCAGATAAAGGAGATTGTGGCACTGATGCGGGGCAACCTGTCCAAGTTGGACAGCAACACCCTGCAGGCTTTGATTGTGCTGGACATGAAAGCGCGTGATGTGCTGGCGGCCCTGTGTAAGGACAAAGTGTCCAGTGAGCAGGACTTCAAGTGGTTGGCACAGTTACGCTACTACTGGGAGGTGCGTTCTGTTTTGTGTTGTCACATTTATGCTGTCACTGGGAGGTACATCCTTTTGTGTAATGGCCCCGTCAGCTCATTTGGTTAGAAGCACTATGATGATATCGTAGGGGTCATGGGTGGGGGCCACTATTTTACATAGACTTTTTTCTTTTCTTTTCTTTTCTTTTCTTTTCCCTTTCTTTGTAATAGAGCCACTGACTCTAGATCTAATTCTTTAGTTTGATTCCAACCCACAAAATAATAATTGTTCTATTTACTGCCAGCTTAGTATTTCTTTGGTCCCTTCCACACCTCCTGGTATTCAAGACATTGCTAGTACATTGCACAGGTTTTGAAGAATGTGCCAGATAATTACTAGTAAATTTGGGTGGAGTGCATGTGGAATTGTCCAAGTGGGATGAAACTTTCTTGAATAGATCTGAAATTCAAATTCTTATGAATTCCACTTTGTCACATCACAAGCGTACTGCTAAAATTGGAGGTACTTCAGTTTCGTATTACCACAGTTGTTGTACTTCTGTGAGGCAGTTCTGTATTGTCACCGTAAATTGTCATATCACAGCACTGCTAATGTAAGTTTCATTTCATATTGTCAAATTATGTTGTGTATTGTCACAACTGTGCTTTTATTGGGAGGTATGTTGTTTCATATTGTCAACCTTACGCTGCTTGTGGATGGTAGGTTATACTTTGATTTTTTTGTATATCTACTCAACTGGGATTTAGGTTACTTTGTAATTTTTACATCACCAACATTTTCAACCACAGGGAATAAACTTCCTTTGTATCAGTATGCATTTTGCATTGTGACAGCTATGATGTTACTGGAAGGTAGAAAGGATGTGTGTGTGTGTGTGTGTGTGTGTGAGCACATATCTCTGTATGTGCATGTTTCTTTGTGTCTGTGTGCACATCTGAGTTTTTGGATGGGTATGAGCAACAGCATAAGTCAGTATATATGCGTGTCTGAATTTCTGTGTATATTTGTGTGTTCATGTGTTATTTCTTTTAACATCTATTCATACATCTGATTTTAAACAACCAAGTTTTTAATAGAAGAACGATACAGGCATGTGTGTATATATGTCCATATCTGTTTTCACTTTACAGCGAAAACATCATGAGAAACCTAGAAGAAGACCCTGGATTAAAGGTTCAAGGAAAAATGATGAACAACATTCGATTTGCAGATGACACAATGCTAATTGCAGAAAATGAAAGGGACCTACAAAACCTTGTGAATATACTAGAAATAGAAAGCAAAGGTAAGGGGTTGGAACTAAACAGCAAGAAGACTGAAGTCATGGTGATCAGTAAAAAAAACATGAAATCCCCTCATACAAAATAACAGCAAACGGCACAACCTTGAAACAGGTTGATAAGTTGATAATACCTGGGAACGATCATTTCACCTGATGGCAGATGCACATTAGAAATAGCCAGCAGAATCAGCCAAGCCAAAACAACATTCAAGAAGATGAAAAGCATTCTTACCAACAAATGCCTATCAATTAACCTCAGGAAGAGAGTTCTTGAATGTAATATAGAACCAGTATGTTGTACGGTTGTGAGGCGTGGACAGTCAACAAGCAAAGCCAGAACAAGATTGAGGCAGCTGAGATGTGGTTTCTAAGAAGAATGTTGAGAGTTCCATGGACAGCAAGGAAAACAAACGAGACAGTCTTGATGGAGGCAGACACAAGAAGATCATTCATAAGGAAAATTAGGAAAAGATAGGCAATGTTAATTGGCCATTTTAGGAGGAAAGGGGAATTAGAGCACCTGGTCACAACAGGAAAGCTGGAGGGAAAGAGAGCACCAGGTAGACCCAGGGAGAAGATACTAGATGGACTTGCAGAGTGGCTGGGGACAAGGAGCATGGAAGAGATGCTTGAGGAAACAAGTGATAGAGACAGATGGAAGTCCATAATTGCCGATGCCATGCTGCAAGGCACCTGATGATGATGATGATTCTTGATGAGCTGTGTTTATACTGCATGTATGTACCTGGTACTCCACAAGCCCTTCCCCCTCCCCCCATTTTTTAAAAAATAAATTTTTGCTTTGCTAGCATGGTTGACAATGCAGGATGCTGGTGGAAGGGGTGTGGGAGTCAAGGGGTTAAATAGTATTTCTATTACTGATTTTATATTGCTATTCCTTTGTTATTCTCAATAAACTGATCAGTTTGTACTGCATTAATGTGTGTACCCAGCACCCCATCTACCCCCACCTCCACCCTTTTTTTTTGTTTTTGTATTTTGTAAATGATCTATTACTGTGTAAAGAGCAATGCTTTTACATGAACTGATTGCTCTATGAAAACGGAATTGTTAAAATTATTTGCTGTTCTTGTTTTTGTTCTTCTTCTTATTGTCATTAGTTTTCTTTTTGTTGTTATTATTAAACATATGCTTTGTGTTATCGTAGGAAAACCAACTGGTGGTCCGCATGATCCATTGCATGATGAAGTACTGTTATGAATACACCTGTGGCATACCACCATGACGTTACACTGTGTCAAAACATCACCCCACTCACTGACAGGTGTTACAGGTGCGTGTATGCAAACTCTAAATAAAATAGAGGCCTAATAGGAATAGAAGTAGAAACCAGTGACCATGGTGTAGTGGTTATCGCAACAGACTACCGACTTGGAAGGTTGTGGGTTGGAATCCCCTTCAGTCCCTAAAAAAATATACCATTGTGGTTTTTTCGGCTCTGACCGGTTCCTACCCAGAGTTGGGCATGATATGGGCTAAGTGGGAAGACTGGGACTACACAGTCAAGTCTCATCCACTTCACGGATGTGTCATTGAGGGTGTTACTCAAATCTTCTGAGCAGCACCACAGGTGTCTGTATCTCATAGGCCTGGTTGATGCCAGAATATATGATGATAGTATGCATAGAGTTCAGCCCTGTCATGCAGTCCCAATCCTAGATGGAACTCCATAGCATCGTGATTATCATCCTTATCGACACCATCGTCATTGCATTGCAAAAGAAAAAAAACACAGAAAACAACTGTCCCAGCTTCTGTGACCATTAAGTTTAACTCACTCGCTACGTTCGATTATGTCCTTGCCATTCCCCTGATACGCACCATTTGTATAGGTCAGGAGAAAAATTCTCATACAAACAAAAGAAAAGAGAGAGTTGTGAAATTTGGCAGGTCATATATTAAAAGATTGGTGTACAAAATGCTGAAATTTCAACTGCCTAACCCTCATGGTTGCTGAGTGATGGTACAAGTAAAATTACAGACATTTTCAGGTAAAAAATGTCTTACAAAATGCACAGTCAGGTCAATACATCAGTTCCTACAATCACATTTTGAATGAAATTTCATAAAATCCAATGGGCACACGCTCCACGTGCACTGAAGGAAGAGATCGTGTTGAACAGCATCGAGTTGCTGAGTGCTGTTCAGCCATTTGCTTTTCCGTCATCTGCTTCGCTGCGGAGATAGTGGGTCATGAACTTTGCACTGTCCACTCACTAACTGCGTAGTACAGTGACCTCATGGCCTGAAACGAGGCTAAGAATGACCAAAGAATCTATTTCTGGCTATCAGTTTTGGTTAACGGAAATAGTGAAAACCACGCGAATTTTCAAAACTGAAGTCGGATTTCTCTGACACTTGTAGACAAGCGCTATGGAGACATGATTGGAAAATCCCGACGCTCGTAGCGTGAGGGTTAAGGTGGCTTAGAAAAATGGGACAAAAAAGTAAAAAGGTGAGCACAAAGGAAACCTCCCCCCCAAAATGTTTTTAAAAAGGAATAGAAGTAGAGCTCTTGCCTCCCAGTGTGACTGCACAAGTTCATGTCTGACTCAGGAAAAACAATATGCATGTGTGAATGGGTACTTGACCCTGTTCTGTGTTGGAAAAGGTAAAGCAGAGAAGAAAAAGAGAGTGGCCTCAAAAACAGTTAAAGTCTCTACCACTTGGTTCCATTAGACTTCAAGGATTTGGAACAGGCTGCACACCTTACCTTACCTTTACATTCAAACTGCACTGTGGTACATCTACAGATAAGCTATAAATGTAAGGTCATTGGGGATAGGGATGATAGAGTCTTAATAACTTTTTTGTTGTTGTTGTTTTTTTTTTTTAGGACAGATCCCACACCTGTTTCTTGCTTTCCAAACTTAAAAGGATCTGACAGAGACCTCCCCCCGTGGGAAGCCATGGTTTCTTTCAGTAAAAATAGTATCCCCACCTTCTGGAAATTCTGTGCGAGAAATTTCCTCTTTTCTGTCATTCTCTTTTGTTTCTTCCTTCCTCATTTGCTTTCTGTCATTTTTTCCTATCATTTTCTATCTTGCTGGTCCATTCACCTGTATGCATTTGATAAAGTCTTATGTATTTTCTCTTTGGATTGATAATTGGGTACATGCAATTTAGTGCATTTTTGGCTCCAAGGAAATGAGATATGCGGAAGCAATTTTTAGGTAATTTCAGCCTGTTTTTAAATATGTTTTAGTGTTCTTAGTTTAAATATGTATTCAGGTGTTTTTTAAATCCTCTGTGTGATAAATTGGATGGAGTGATCAATACCAGGGGCATATCCTTACATTATATGCATGAATGCGTGAGTATGTGTACTTAATTTTCTTTTCCTTTTTTTGTTTTACTTGTTGAAGTATTGTGTGTTTTGAAATGGTTATATCCTTGATATGGCTGTATGCAGTTCGCTGGACTTTAAACTAGAATAACAATAACAATTACAATAACGATAACGATACAAGAACAGAAATACAGAGACCTCAGTACTTTTGTGTCAGCATTCTTAGGATGGTGCCCATCATGTCATTGTGCTGCTCTGAATTTTCTAACCCTGAACTGGATTCAGTCCCATTCATGAGCAATGTGTGGTGTTTGCTGTCCATCAGCTACAAGAGAGATATCGTAATCAAAGCCAGGAGCTCGACGTGGTATTTATATATCTGAACAAAGCATCTGATACTGTTAACCAGAAAGGCCTGTGCATAGTACTAGGAGAGTCTGATTCTTGCAGAAGCATGTCTCATTGACTGTTTTCTTTCACATTGGCATTTTGGCTAGTGTGCAAGAGAATGGGGGGCCATCTGAATTTTTTTCTAATACAGAACGAGTGAAACAGCGATGTCTTCTAGTATCCGCGCTATTCTTTACCCTCTTTGTAGCAATACTGAAAGATGCATTCAGTGCTTTTGCAAGGTGAAGTGCATCTGATTTAAGCGGAAAACTTTACTTGTGGACTCCAAACCAAGACCAAAGTGCTTAAAGATGTCCTGTGGACATTTTTATTTGTAGATGACTATGCAGTGGCCACACACTTCTACAAAAATTTCCAGCACATTATTGGCCGATCTGTTATGGCCTATGAACATGACAGCCTGACAGTTATTTCACCAGGACAGAAAGATATTTAAGCCAAGACTATCTTAGGCTCCTGGCACTTTAGCATCTCTGTTTGTCATCAGCAACCAGTACAGAGAGCGACAGTGAATCTCTTGACGCAGAGATAATAATTTGCTTAACAAAGGGCAGCTCTGTTGTTGGTAGACTGACCAGGAAGTTGTCGGAGGTTGCAAGACCATGGTATCAGGCTCACTGTGAAGACTGCCATGTACAAAGCAGTAGTCCTGAGTGCCCTGCAGCAATGCTGTGTCACCTGAACTACCTACCAACAAGACATTAACAGCTGGAACACACACACACACACACACACACACACACACTGATATATACATATATACATATATACATGTAACGCACACATGCAAAAAAATTTGCTTAGTTTTGTTTTGTGATGGACTAGCGTTTTTTCCACAGAATTTTGTCATACATAATTCCTTTCTCATTATTGTTTGTTTTGTTTGCACCGAGTGTCTGCATCATTCATGACTTCAGTACATCATATTATCCAAACAATTAGAGTGAAGACATTATATTATTAAAACAGCAGCAGCAATGACAATAAAACAGAAAGAATAAGAATAAAATGTGTTGAGGAATTTTTGTTTAGCACCTTTATTCACTGATAAATTAAACTTTTTCATGATCAGATTTTTGTGTCCAGCCCCAACAGTGGGTTGTGAAGACAAATGTTTCCTCATATGCAGATCATTACTGACAGTGGCATACATGTATCACAGAACAATGTTTGGAGCCCTGCACCTCAGCCTTGGAGGTGCCCCCGCAGGGCCTGCTGGTACTGGTAAGACAGAGACCATCAGGGACATGGCCTTAAGCTGTGGGCAGACTGTGTGTCATCTTCAGCTGCAGTGATCAGCTTGACTACATTACGATGGCACAGTGCTTCAAGGTGAGTATCATAATTTCTTTCCTGCAAAATGCCCTTATTTTTTTTTACCCGAAAAGACCTTTTCATTGTTCTTGAAAGACCATGTTATGTGCTTCTTTTGGTGTTTTGCATGCATGTTATTGATAGCATTCTGGATTTTATAAGTTTGAGAGATCAGGTTAGGGTTTGCCCGTTCTGTTCTAAAAGATTTTTTCTCTGTAAGTGCTTTGAAAATGGAATGTGATAATATTTTGCTATTCTTTCAAGGTAACCATAACTCACTCAGAGAAAAATACTTTTTTTTATGTTGAGCTGTAAGTGATTTTTTTCTCTAAGCTTCATAGTGATCTGACCTGTCATTGTATGTTGGTACCAGGCTTAAAGACTGGGCAGTCAGTATCCCATTGCTCATATATATATATATATATATATATATATATATATATATATATATATATATATATATATATATATATATGTATATATATATATATATATATATATATATATATATATATATATATATATATATATACACACATCAGTCATACCTCCATATTTGCAACTGAGACCAACTGTATTGTATCCTTTTTCTATACCCTGTGTGTTTAACTGTCGGGGAGATGGTGCGATCCCTATACCATAGGAGAAGACATTCCACTCATCTGGACAGAGTGAGGGAACTTGCTGGGAGAGTGTCAATTACTCCCGTCCAAGACTTCCTGAATGTTCATTGAGATACATTTGGGCCACATACATAGATCTGGATGCTTACTTCCCATACCCTCATTTTCTCACAAGATTGGAAGTGTCTCTATTTCATCTGGTGGGGCAGGACCTTTGGCTTTCATGCCTTCCCCTATGGTGTGGCCCCTGCCCCCTGGATTTTTACCAAAGTGGTCAAGGAGCTTCCTTATCCATGGTGCAGGGATCACAGCTTCTCCTTGTGGGCCAGAAACATTCTTGGGAAACTCCTACATGATTTTCTACGCGAATGGATGCTTGACAAGGTCATCCTGGCCCCGGTCTGGAGAGCTTGGTTTCATCCTTTCATTGATCTGTTCGTCACAAGGTTCAGTCAGTGGCTTCCAGGGTTTGTTTCTTCAGTTATGGACCCAGCTACATGGACTGTCAAAACTCTGCCAGTTCCAGCTTACTGGCATATGCCCTCCTGCCTCTTTCCATCCTCGGAAAGTGCTGGAAAAGGCAAGCGAAGACCAGGCCACTCTCATTTAGGTAGTTCCTCAGTGGCTGGCCGAGCCCTGAGCTTCTTTGCCTGTCAGTGCTCCTCTGCTAGAGCTCAGTCTCCATCCCAAGGCCCTTCTTCAAGCCAGATTGGGAATCCTGAACACAAATCTAGAGCTTCACAATCTACACACCTGGCTTTTGTGCAGCACTTGTCTGAACTTCGAGCTTCCAAGGGCATCCTCAGCATGGTCACCTGGCACATGGCACATGCACCCAACAGGTGTTTTGTCTCACTGATCACATTGGCTCTGGTGGTGCTCAGACTGTCAAGCGGACCCTCACAACCATTTTTGTATAAAGCTTGCCAGTTTTGTTGCATTCCTTTTTGTGGATCTGGCCTTTCAGTTCCTTTGGTTAAGGTCCACTGGACAGCTGTCTGCATTGCCCTCTACAGATCAGACGTCCCTCCTTCTCAGAAGACCTCCTTCTTTGGTGCAGTATTCATTCCTCTGTGTTAAAGAAAGCCAAGAACCCTAGACAGGTTCCCGCTTGTAATCTCTATTTAGTCCTCTGTTCTGCGTCTTCCTCCGTATGAGCATGTCCATGATATTACCCATAAGACTGCTTTTCCTCTCCACTCTGTGTCCTCCTCCATATGAGCATGTATGTGATATCTCCCTTTACAATCTCGACCATATGACTGCTTTTCTCATTGCTCTTGCCTTCAGCCAGATTTGCTGAGAGATGCATGCCCTGACTGTGCTGCCAAATGATGTTGACTCCAAGCCAGATGGCTCTATTTCATTCTGCTTCCTCACGTGGCTTTACTTCACTTTGTTTCCTTGCTGAGCTCTGAGCTAAAAAGCAATCCCCTGGTGACCCCTTCCCAGTGGTTCTCTTACTGCCATTCTAGGCTTTAACTGATGGAGTTCACTTTCTTTTTCAGTTAGAGCTTTTAGGATTTACCGGAGACAAACTGATGTCCTTTGAGGTGGTTGTGGCCATCTGTTTGTCTCTTGGAATGATGCTGTTTACTCAAGGTCACGGTCGGATTTGGCTAGAGTTGTCCGCAGACCTCATGAGGTTTGTGCCCGGGTATCCCCGCTAGCCTTTTCACTCCGTGGAACATTCAGGAAATCTTGGATGCGACCTTCTGATGCTTTCCGTGTATCTTCATGCAGTTCTACTTTTGGTGTGTTTCTCACTCGAGAAAAGATAAGTTCCAAAATATCCTCCTTAAGATCCTGAACCAGGTGAGCCTCTGATTTTTGTAGTGCTATTTCTGCGCTCATGAGTAACAGTAAAGCATATGTAATTGCATGGATTCTTTTCCCATAAAAGTATGTTTTATAAACATACTTACTGTAACTCATGCTTAATTCTCACCCAGTCTGTCCATGAGCTATGGTTCCTGGCTCTTTCTTTTATCATTCTGGCAGCTTCTCATCGATTCGCCTCAAAGAGAAAGATACAGCTCATGCATATAAGACTGCCACTGTTGGCGATATTGCTATCAGCACACCACTGTTTTTCTGTGAGGCAGGAGGAGCAAATTGCTGCAGAGTGTTTGTACTCACAAGTCATGCATGTTTATTAAATGTAATTTTAAAGGGGGGGGAGGGGTTCCATTTTCTTTACACACAAGCCACTCTGCAGGACAAGGTGCACCTTGCCAACATATGAAAAAGAACAAGAGCAGGGACAGGGACAGGTGAAAGATGTTATGCATCTACCATGCATTGAAGATTCCAGTGGGAAAAGGATTATCTCTAAAAGTAAGATAAGATAAAAAAAACAACAACAGTAGCAACAGCCTTGTTCTCCCATAACCACGCAGAATGTGGGAAATATTTTGCCTTTTCATTCCAGGGTCTGGCATCTGTTGGAGCTTGGGGCTGCTTTGATGAGTTCAATCGCATCCATATAGAGATAATGTCGGTCGTTGCCCAACAGATTCTCACCATTCAGAGAGGTAAGAACATTTAACTGGATCAGATAATGCTGCTTCCTTTAGATTTTCTTCATTAACTCTCTCTCTCCGGACATCTCCTGCATGGGACACTCAGTTTACAAACATTTCATACAACATCCCCTTTGGGGGAATTGGCTGGTTTCGAATTTTGGAGTCCCACCATGATGTTTACAAGACTTTATTAGTCAGAAATTGCTTCATTGGCCTTTCTACTAGCTAAAGCAGCCAGTCAGCACAGATTTGATTTGACTACATGTTTTGTGTGACTCCACCCACTGACCTCGCTTGGACAAAGATGGCATTTCTTGCTAGTACTTCACAGTCCTGACAGTCAAAAAGAAGTCAATGACAGAAGCTTTTTACCTCCACTGAAGTGCTGAAAATGCTACAGATTGCAGATTTAGACGTTCAAGAGACAGTTGAAGATGACAGTGATGATTTTTCTAGTGAGGGGAGCAATGAATTGGCCAATTCTGAACACCACCCATCGTCCTCGCTGTTTCAAGCAACTGGGAGTGTGATAAGCACAAAGTTCAGAGGGGAAAACAAATCCAAAATGCCATGCACATGACAGAAGAAGTTTTTATCAATGTTATGCTCCATGACTGTCATCAGGACATCTTTTTTTTTTCTGCTGGAACACCTGGGCTGCACACACCACCAGAAAGCCACGCCCCCATGATTTTGCTATAGCACAAGAGGTCAAGAGGTCAAGTTCAGGACTTTAGGCTAGGGATATCCACTTTTATTCCTTTATCATTCATTATTTTTTGTGCAGGATAAATAATAAATGAATGAAAATGAAATTAAAACAAGATGAATTTCATCATTATTGACTTAAAACCCTATAAGCCGCACGGCTGTTTAAACCGGCCGCCAGGCGATCACTTAGTTTTCGGACACGGTGCCAGCGATTCGCACGCGAGAGGCGTGTTTTCCTGCTTACCCGCTGCGCTACACGGCCCGTCAGCGGTTTTGAGCTGTGAGTCATCGGTAGGCAAGGGGGACTGTGTGGCTGTCTTTGTGTGCCGTGATTACTACTGTTTCTACATTTCCCGCAATACTGCTTTGGTCATTTCGCCATATATGTAATTATGAATCTTACCGAAAAGTAGACTCTCTCCCCTACACATAGATATCAAACACGAACTGGTTTGTTGCCATAATGCGTAACGGGATTACACAGAAAAGGAGGAGAACGATTCTGAAAATATCGCGCCTTCACTGTTTCATGAGAAAAATAAGCCAACTTCCAACAACGAAAACAAGAGTTCACCAGTTATTACAGCAGAAAGAAACACATACAGAGGAAGAGTAAAGTATGTTTTAACAGACTGACTTATCAAACGGATCTTTTTTGGCTTCTTGTGGAGGTAGCGGTGGGTAAATCGAGATCACTGATAACGGCATAGACTCCATTATCTTTCACACTAGCACCAACATTTCACTGATAGTCTTGTATACGGCAATCTCCTTACTGCCATAGTAGGAACGTATGCACACATGTCCGTGCAAGAGTCAAGATTGGGATCACGATACTGAGACGACCATTCATTAAAAAATATGGAAAGACACAGAGAGCGATAGAGAGAGAGAGAGGGGGGGGGGGGGGGAGGAGAGAAAACTTAATACATTTACGAGAACTTTAGGTTCACTGGTATTAAAAAGAAATAAAAACTCCTGAATATGATACCCACTTAACTACACTGAAATCTTTCTGCCTGCCTGTCTGTCGCTCTCTCTCTCTCTCCACACACACACACACACACACACACACACACACACACACGCGCGCGCACACACATACACACACACACACACACAAACAAACAAACAAACAAACACAAATACATGCACAAGAATACTATGTATTTTGCTTAACAATGATAATAATACTCAAAAGTCTTTAATTACTTATTTCATTTATGAAATGCATACACATAAATATCCAAGCAGACAGACAGACAGACAGACAGACAGGCAGACAGACAGACAGACAGACAGACAGACAGACAGAGAGAGAGAGAGGAATACTTTGCACTTCGCTTAATGTCTTTGGGCCCTTATTAATTGTCTCATGAAATGAGCATGCACACACACACACACACACACACACACACACACACACACACACACACACACACACACACACACACAACAATAACAAAAGAAAATAAACAGAGATAATCAACGACTACAACATGAAAAACCTGACTCTGGTCGTCTCAGTACACTGATATTTCAAACGAAAATGTCCAAGGCAACACTATACACAATTATCTAGCACAAAGGAATTCTGCGACAGTGTGTACGTGGTAAGCGTTATCCAGAGGACTGAAATGATACCAACATTCACTGAAGACTCTAAAGATTAATGAGCTGCCAGAACCAGTAACCACCAACCGCCTCGCCGGCATCCCTGTTTACCTTAGCTGTCACATGTGTTATTACGATACGCTATACGTGGCCCCCGAGCCCCGAAACTTGAAAAATGAAAAACAGCCGTCCTCAACAGACAACATTCTTCTAATGTGTGCCTTTACTTTTATTCGAGAACTGGCATTTGGATTTTACCGGCGTTGGAACATTGATCATTTCACGGTCGAAGATTGAAAATCATGTCAACACCGTCTTTCATTCTCTTTCTTCTCTGTGCGTTTAGTTAGACACTTACATGCACGTAACGTGTTGAGTTACATATCATTTTGTTGAGAAAAGTCTCAGCTTTTTAATGATGCACATTACAGACCAATACAAACAAAGCTCTTGAGAAAATTAGTGGAAAACTGAAGTTACTTGTTTGTAATAGTTACTACTGCGCTTATACGGCGTAGCGAGATCGCCGGTAATAAGGCGGAGCTACGAGCTCGTATTTCTAGGTCAGGGCAGCACTCAGTGGGCTTCGCGCTGCTACAGCTGCCGCCGCGGGACGAAACTAAGTGATCACCCTTAAACAGCCGTGGCCGAGGCCTAATAATAATAACAGCAATAATGATAGCCCATTGATAATGTTAATGGTACTAAAGACAGTAATGTAATAAAGGCAGATTTATATGTTGTAACACAATTATTTGTCGGTGTTATATTCAGGCAAACACATTTATTGTGACTTTTTCCTTTAGTGTGTTTGATTACATAGACTTGTTATGAATCTATGTACATAATGTCATGTTTTTTTGTGTGTATACAGTATCCAAATTTGAGGTTCAGATATTTCTTTGGTTATGTTGTGTGCACAAGGATCTTTCCCAGCTTATTGTGGATTTTTTGGCTTCAAAGGGAAGATAGGTGCACTTTATTGTGAAACTGAAAATATGAATATTTTTTGCCTGAGCCCAGAACATCCAGTTTTCATTAATAAACTTTCATATTTTGTCATAAATTAGTCCAAGGTGTTAATGATTAGTCCTAAAAATGTCATTACCTAACTTTGAATGACTTGAGTTTTTGTGATTTTATTATTAACCCATATACATGCTTGGGATGTAGGGAAAAGTAGGGGAGAAAGCTGCCAATACCAAGTGAGTTGAAACTGCTATTTTTTTTAGGAATTCATGCAGATTTGATCAATGTAGAACCTTTGTTCTTCAGATTGATACAGCATTGTTTAGAAACTTTTGTATATTAAGATTGCAGATTAATGCCCAATTCTGGCATTCTTTATTTTAAATCTTCTCATCGCACAAATGTTTGAAAACATTATTATTATTATTGGATAAGACTTATATGAAGTGATTGTTCCAGAGATGTGGATAGCGAGAAATAGGTGACTTACTGTGCAGGAAATGCAGCATGTGTCTGTCTTGCTCTAGCTGCCACATCCTTTATACACAGGGCTGCAGAAGGCTTTGGACAGTACAAATCTTGAGTTTTGTAGCTCCAAGATGCATTTTGCACATGTATAGACTAAGCGTTGGTGTTCGTCAGTCAAAACTGTGATTGCCTGAAAAATTGAGCCGTTTCTAGTGTCATTATTTATTTCAGAGGCCTTATTAATGCAAGGCACAGCCTTCTTGACTGCAAGGGTTTGCACAGGCGAGCATCTGGCTTGAGGAAAAAAAAACTTTGTGTGTGTGTGTGTGTGTGTGTGTGTGTGTGTGTGTGTCCCTCATTCTACTGAGCCCTAATTGATGTTTGACCCTGTTCAAAGTTTGGATAGGATAAACCAGCAAGAGAGGAAATGGGCACTGCCTGCTTTCGCTTACCCAGTGTGAAGCTGAGGTCTCTGCTACCTCACTCCCCTATGATTTCAGGATTATGGTACAACCTTACCATGTCTAATTCCTGTCTATAGTTGTACAGAGTCATGGTGTTGTTGTGTCAGGTATCAGATCAGGCTTGAACACCTTGCTGTTTGAGGGCACACAGATCAAACTGGACCGCACCTGTGCCATCTTCACCACCTTGAACCCAGGGTACGCTGGACGTACTGAACTGCCAGACAACTTTAAGGTCAGTGGTGACAACATCAGAGTTAGCCATGACTCACGACACTGTGACTGTGGCTTTTTGCTACAGGTGTCCTGACTATTTGTATCAAAATCAGCCAGTCACAGAGGCAGGTTGCTGTAGATGTAGTTCCCACCGTCCAGTCTGATTGTGTGAATTCACCTTCAAGTTTGGTTCAGGAAAGGTTTATATGAGCAGCTTTCAGTCATTCCAACCATGAATGGGTATCTCATTTTCCTTGCGGTTGTGAATGGAAAAGTAGTAAGGAAGGTAAGTTGGGCACGACCCTCATATTACTGACCCTGAGTAAAGGTGAGGTCTCTACCTCCTCACTCAGTTTTGACTTAGGGTTTTGGGACAATCTTCAACTTGCCAACCACTCAGTAGCACTGTAGTTTTTTCCAACTATTGTCTTTACTGTTTGTTCATGCTTTGACTCAAGTTTAAGACAATATTTTGCTCCTTTTCACTTTACTTGGTTCTGATTGTGTATAGCAGTTGCACATGACAGAGACACACAAAGACACACAGACACACAAACACACACACACACACACACACACACACACACACACACACACACACACACCACACACACACACACACACCACACACACACACATGCAGAGTCAAACATACTCACTCACACACTCGCACATACACGCTCATGCTTCTTTGTAAATCCTTTATTTCACAAGCAGTCCTTTAAAGTGAAGGCTAGGAAATATATTGGTTGTAATGTTTTCTGAATTATACATCAATTGTGTTCAAACATTTTTTGTTTGTGGTATTGTAATATTTTCTGACTTATAAAGGCAATTGTGTTCAAACATTTTTGTTTATGGTATTGTAATGTTTTCTGAATTATACAGCAATTGTGTTTGAACATTTTTTGTGTATTGTAATGTTTTCTGAATTGTACAACAATTGTGTTCAAACCTTTTTTTGTTTGTGGTAACTGTGCACACAGAAAAAGGCACAGACAGACAAACAGACATATAGACACATGCACAACAGAGAAACAGACACAGGTCTTAGTTTAAAACAATTTCAAACACCCCACCCCCAAAAAAAAAACAAGCACACACTAAATCAAATACAGTTATCTACGCATTTGATCTTGCATCTATATTTGACATGTAAATGAGTTTGAGACAAGATGAACAACAGTAAAACCAAGATGAAACAAGAATCTCAAATATGGTCAATTTTTCATCTGACTTTATGCAGGCCCTGTTTCGACCAGTTGCCATGATGGTGCCAGACTATGCCCTCATTGCAGAGATTTTTCTGTTCTCCTGTGGTTATGTACAAGCCAGCTCACTGTCTAGAAAGGTTGTGACGGTGTTCCGTCTGTGCTCAGAACAACTGTCTTCCCAAGATCACTATGACTTTGGCATGAGAGCTGTCAAGTCTGTGCTTGGTTTTGCTCAAAATCTCAAGGTGGGTTGGCCTTGTCCCTTGTGAATTTTTGTCTGTTTGTTTGTTGTTGTTTTTTGTGCATTCTGATCAGTGTTTTTACAGATTGTATGTATACACATTGTTTTGACCTACACTGTACAGGCATTATGTTCCTGCATTATCAGCATACTCCATCTTTGGTGAGTGTGCTTGTGGAGTATTTTTGTGTTTCTGTAAGCTGTGCCACCCAACAGTGACATGGCTTACAGGGTCCCTAATACATGTATTTGGTGTTCAGTGTGTGTATGTATGCACACATAGATGGTATGAGCTGTGGAATATATGTGTTTACCTGGAAGATTAGACAGGAATCTCCACTCTTTACCCTCCAGATATTGCAGACACGGTTGAACCAAGACCTTATAATTGGAAGTCCAAAGTTCTAATTAAGCATGGCACCCATTGTCTAAGGGGATACTAAAAGCTATTTCATAGCAAGCAGTACATCTGTCTTCTGGAAGTAGCTTTGCTAGAAATGCCCACTTTTCTATCGTTTTCTTTGCTTTTGCTGTATCATCTCTTCCTATTACTTTCTCAGTTCTCTCTTTCTGCCATACTGCCATGCTAATCCATTCACCTGTACTTTTTAGTGGAAACACAATTTAAAGTGATCCACAATATGATATTTTGATGGATTTCTTGTCACTGTTTGTGCAGAGTTTCCAGTGTCCGTATGCTGCAAATTTTTTGCATGGAAACTTCATTGCGATGTCACTTGAGTACTAATTTTGGCTGGTAAAAAGTAAAATAGATTTTACCTGAATAGGCAGTAGGGTCTTTTTTCCTTTTATGGTAAATTGAAATTGTGTTTCTATATTGACAGCTGAAACACCCAGAGGAGGATGAACATGTCTTGTGTCTGCGTTCCATGTTGAACGTCAAACTGCCCGGTTTGGTGGATGATGACCATGCCCTGTTTCATGGCATCATGTCTGATGTGTTCCCTGGGGTCAAAACGCTGGCATCAGACTACAAGCAAACACTGAGCGAAGCAGTGAAGGAGAACTGTCAAAAAATGAACCTACAGTGTACTGACGTCTTTCTGGAGAAGATTCGACAGGTAGGTTCAGCAAATAGATAAATGTTACCTATGCAGTAAATGAATTGAAGGTGTTCAGAATCTGAGTCAGTTGTCCTGTGCTTAGTTTTTCTGTCAGCTCACTTTGCCTTTCTTGGACCAGATGCAGGCATGGGAATTGTCCGAGTTTCTGTATATTTCTGTGAGCTTCATCCAGTCATCCACTGTCCCACAGCTGTTTGTGAAGCAGCATTAAGTTCCTGCTGCAGGTCTTAGCTGACCCTGAGTACTCTGGGGAGGGGAGAGAAAGGAGTTGCCTAAAAAACATGCAGTGCCAGTAGCCATGTAGCAATAGCCTGAAAAAGTTGGCATTGAAAAGTAGGCTGCAGGCTACCTCAGCACAGCTGGCCCATTGTCGGTGCCTGTCGGTGTTGTCAACTATCAGTGCACCAGGCGAGATGAGAATAACGTGAGTAATCAGTGTGATCAACTAATCTATTAAATATAATGTTTCGTTTATTGTCAGCTAATATAATACCATTAAAGATGAGACACTGAGTTTTTTACAGATATGAAACATTACTGGTGTTATGTTAACAAAGTGGTATTTGTGTTGATTTTTAAGTAGGTGAAGTGAAACAGTAAAATGATAACTGAAGACGATATCCAATGTATCATGCATTTTCAATTGGCTCTTGAGCATGCATTGATATTTTGTGTAGAAACAAGTGGGAATCAAGGAACATTTGTGCCCTGCATGGTCATTATATCACATTAGTTGCTTTTACATAATTTGAAAGAGAAGTCATTTTCACAACAGCAGTAAACATGGCAGCAGCAGTAATAATAACTGTAGTGTTCTTAAATATATTCTTATATGTCCTATTCCCATTTGCGAGGGGGAAGGAAGTTTTGGCTCAGGACAGATTCAGCAATGGACTGATCCGAGATTGTACCTAGAGAAAAGTCAGTTAAAGTACAACAACAGACCATCAGCTTTTGACTTTCATTTGTACATGGTGTCAGAATTATAACCGAACAGAGTTTGTCTCCAAGGCTGTCATCCAAAGAAAGTACCCCATCTTTTTAATGAACTAGGTGTACTTGAAGGGGATCAACATAATCACTCTTATTGATACTCCCTAGCCCTTTTGCTAAACTACTGTGAGGCGTGTACCAGTTGTGCTCTGAAAAGAGTGGATGCAGACATGAGATGGTTGACACACAAACTGGTGTGCTCCCATGGTACATGTTGCTGTCCCTAGGTCCAGTGGGGATGTTCATCTCAGTGTTGGTATGACAAGTTGAACAAGAATGTCAAGAGAGAAATCTGCTCCTCGTCATCTATCAAAGAGGTGCGTGGCAAAATTGCCTAGGGCAAGGAGTCTCTAAGCTCGATGCCAACTCTGGGTTTTGTTAGATCAAACTAGATGAAGACAGCTCCCAGCTTACTATATTCATCATGCATGTGGGTGTTTCAAAGTCAAGCATGTGCCCTACGGCATCTCATCTGCTCCGGAGTATCTCCGGAAGAAAATGGACAAAATTTTCCTCAGTCTGAAAGGGGTGCTGTGTCAACATGGATAATATCTTCATCTTCAGAAAAGACAAAATTGAACATGATGCCAGATTGAAGCTTATGTTGGACAGACTTTCCAAGATTGACTTCACACTCAACCCTGATAAGTCTGAGTTTGCCAAAGCTCAGTTCGACTATTTTGGTCAAGTCATGAATGCAAAAGGGGTAATGAAGAACTGAGTCAAAGTGAAAGCCATAGTGGACATGAAAGAACCAGAGAATGACCCAGTCATTTGCAGATTTTTGGGCATTATGAAGTTTATGCCTAACCTTGCTGAAAAATCCAAACCACTGTGAGATCTCCTCCAGAAGAATGATGTGGGAGCTGGGGACCAGATCAGCAAAATGCTTTTGAGGCTCTTAAGATGGATCTTGCATCACCAGAAAGACTTAAATAATAATAATAATAATAATAATAATAATAATAAATAATAATAATAATAATGTTTATTTGTATAGCGCATATTCCATATAAAAACATGCTCACCAGCGCTTTACATTTCGCAAGAAAGGCAAAAGGTGATAAAAAATGTTCACAATTACATACACAATAAGATAACAACAAACATTAAAGCTATACAAGTAAGAAGACACATAAGAAACCACGGAATATTAAAATGTAAACACTGACTTATGTAATGAAGAAAGATTAACCGATTTTTCATATGAATAAAGAGGCATACTGTGTTTATATGTTGCTGCGTGTGTGTGCTTGCGTACGTGTGTGTGTGTGTGTGTGTATACGTGTGTGTGTGCATGCGTGTGCGTTGCTGTGCGCGTGTGTGTTTGTAAGAATGTGTGTGTGTGTGTGTGTGTGTGTGTGTGTGTTGTGTGTGTGTGTGTGTGTGTGTGTGTGTGTGTGTGTGTGTGTGTGTGTGTGTGCGTGCGTGTGCGTTGCTGTGCGCGTGTGTGTTTATAAGAATGTGTGTGTGTGTGTGTGTGTGTGTGTGTGTGTGTGTGTGTGTGTGTGTGTGAGAGAGAGTGTGTGCGTGTGCTATGTTTGCATGCATGTGTGTGTGTTTATGCATGCAATAGTTGTACATAAAATTATAATCAATATTTTGAATGAAGATAAAAACAGAAAAATTCTAATCCATATACAGGAAAAACATTATAACTTCAGTATTACAGCATTAACACCTTGACAATCAAAATTACCTCACAAATTATATACTATTTGCATATCATACATCACAATTTACATACAAACAAAGATTTTAAAAAGTTTCTTAAAGTATTTCAGTCTCTTTCCCACTTGCCTTGTACAGTCTAGGTCATGTGACGGTGGTTTCAGCAGATTCCAACAGTTACTAAACTGGGGCATCTTGCATCACCAGAAATATTTACCATGTATAGTATAGGTTGTATGACAGTGGTTTCAGCAGATTCCAGCAGTTACTGAATTGGGGCAGTCCTCTGCTAACATCAAGACAACAGGAAATTGCATCCTGATGCTTATGCAAGTTGATGGCTCACAGACACTGAAGAATGATGTGCCCAAATTGAGAAAGTGGCACTGGCAATTACCTGGAGCCAAGAACACTGGACAGACCTGCTCATCAGCATGACTTTCAGAATCCAAACCAATCGCAAACCGTTGGTGCTCTGTTCTCCTCCAAGCTGATCAAAGAGCTACCCATCCAGATCCGCATTCAGCATTTCAGAATGTGATTGATTCTGTTCTGTTTTGGCATTGCCCATCTACTTTGCAAAGAGCTTTACACTGCCGATGCCCTCTCTAGAGTGCCTTTGTCATCAACAGAATCCTTGATTGGCCAGAATAAACATCTATGCCAGTCCTGTTCTGCTCACCCTACTGGCGTTGAAAAGAAGACGAAAAAAATCAAATTAGATTTGAAGAAGGATGACATCCTGAAGGTGGTCATGCACCAAATTTTGAACGGCTGACTCGACACTGAACAACCCTGTCAAGAGTTATGCCAATGAGCAAGGCAACCTGTCTGTACTCAGGGAGAAATGACATTTCTTTCAATGACATTTACATTGAATTTCTTTTTACTCTTTCATCACACACAAAAATCACAAACTGTTCACGTGTTCCAAGTATTCAACATAAATATGACCTTATATTGTCTCCATAGCAGAAAAATCAGTGAAAACTATTCTCTGCAAAATAGTAATTTCATAAACAATAGAGAAAGCAATATAGAAAGTTCATGGGGACATGGTTTCAAGACACTTTTCTCTACAAAGCAAGCTTAAGTGTATCACAAGTTAAACATCAGTACATGCAAATGATGGCGATGAATGAAGCAAAAAAAAAATTCCATTCTCAGTATATTTTTCAGTAAGGGTAAAGAGGGCAGTGCTAGAGTAGGCCTTGCTGCTCTGGAATTAGGCCAGGCTACTTTTTTGACAAGATGTCATATGCTCCCAACCATCAAATCGCTTCATCGTTAGGCGAAACTCATAATCACAAATCTCCCTTTAATCCATATTCAAGGCTATGCTTTCTCATTCTACATCAAATTTATAGAGTTGCTTGTACATTTTGTACATTTATTTGTTGATCGGTTAATTTATTTGTTGTATTCACATATTTTTGTTTTCATTCCAGATTTATGACACCATGAATAACCGTCATGCTGTCATGCTTGTTGGAGAGCCGCTGGGAGGGAAAACAGCAGCCTACAGAACTCTGGCTGCTACTCTTGGTGATATTCATGCAAAGGTAAACTCTGGTGTGTGTGTGTGTGTGTGTGTGTGTGTGTTTATGGAAGCATACATAGTGGATTCTGTCTACAGCGAAACTCAAGAGAGATGGACAGTATGTATTCGTTTATAACAGTAGTGTGAAGTAGCTGTATGTGAGAAAATCAGCAACCTTATGTACTGCTGATTCTTTTTGCCTTGCTGGGGAGGTCAGGTGTTATTCACTACATTCTCTACTTTGTAAATCATCAATATGACATTTATCAGTCAGTTTTATGGCCAGTCATTGAAAATTTAAACAGAAACACACACATACACACACACAAACACACACACACACACACACACACACACACACACACACACACACACACACACAACACACACACACACACACCACACACACACACACAACACACACACCACACACACACACACACACACACACACACACACATGCGCACACACACACACACATGCACGCATGCACATGCATATGTAGACATGCACACATGCACACACAATGCTGCTGGCATTACCTCACAGTCATGGCAAAGCTGCTGACAGACTGGCTGACCAGTCTTGAGCGCTTTTTTGGTGTAGGACTTGAGACTATGCATAGCAAGCTTACCGTTTGGAAAACAATATTTTCACACAAAGAGGAATTTGTTATTCACGATGACAGATTTTGTCTGCTACAGACGGTATTTTACAAGAGGGAAAGAGAAGGAAATGAGCAGGAAAAATAAAAGAGCACATTTTTTTCCAGAAATTTGTAGTAGGCAGGTTCGTTATAAGTGGATTCCACTGTAAGTATGCTTACTGTATGTATCTCCGTGGATGTACACATGTACATGATTGTGTAATGTGTGTGTATTCATGTGCACATGTGTTTGTGCATGTGTGTTATTTTTATATGCATATGCATGTGTTTGTGTGTGTATGTATTTGAGAGAACATCTGTGTATGTATGCATGTGTGCATGAATACATACATGTTGATGTTGGTGGATTTTTTTTTTTTTGAATGAGTGGGAGGGGGGTATTGCCCTGTCTTCTCACCAAGACTGTGTCGCTAATCCACACCTCCACACGCTGTTTATTTCAGCACTCTGACACATCGCCACACCCACCAAAAATGAGGCCATCATGAGAGCAGGGAATGAAGGACAACAGAATTTGGGACAATTTTCAACAGCACTGTGATAATAAGAATTTGGACTGTGGTGATGATGCTGTGGAGTTGTTTTGGATTGAGACTGTATTCTTCCTTCCTTCCTTCCTTCCTTCCTTCCTTCCTTCCTTCCTTCCTTCCTTCCTTCCTTCCTTCTTTCCTTCCTTCCTTCCTTCCTTCCTTATCCTCCAGTATGAAACATGGCACACAGAGCAAAGACCAGGGCTCTCCGTCTTTGTTTATCAGCTACCATTCTTTGAGTTGCTGTCAGGGTGCTGATTTTGACTGATATTCCTTTAGACTGGAGTGTTCTTTTGAGGGCTGTTTTTGGTCTTCCTCTTCTTCTTTGCCCCTTCAGCCTCCAAAACAGTGCTACCTTTGGTAGTCTTTTATTGTGCGTTCTCAATACATGGCCATCATATTTCCATCTTTTCTTTCTGATGGCATTTGGAACGATGGCTGTTGAGCAGTTTCTTTTACTTCTTGGTTGGTTTTAAATTCATCCTGTCTAATGCCTAGGATCTTCCTGGAGCATTTGTTTTAAAGGCTTTCATTGTATTTCTCAAGGCTTTAGAACAGTACCAACTTTCAGATCCATATGTTAGGACCCTGTGGATATTGGATTTGAAAAGGTCTAGCTTTGTTCTTCTACTAATATTTGGGGTTTTCCAGATGTTGTTAAGAGAATTGAGTCCGACTGTGCCACCAGCCCTTGGCAGTGCATCTGTTGGTTCCTGTTGGTTGTCATATGAGTGGCAAGATCATCCGTGAAGTCCAGATCCTGGAGAGTTGTTGCCTCTGACCACTTGTTGCCTTTGTTGTCTTGTGTGCCTTTCCTCATTACCCAGTCTATGGTCATGATAAACAGAAATGTAGAAAGGACACTTCCTTGTTTGACACCTGTGTTGACAGCAAATCCTTCTGAGCAGCAGCCATTGTTTATCAATGTAGAACATTTTGAGTCCTTATAGAGATCTTTCATTATATTGATGAATTTGTTGGGTATTCATTCTGCTGCGATATTTCACAAGGTTTCCTATGTGTACTATTGAAAACCTTTTGAAAAACAACAGAGTTGACTATGAGAAGAGCCTGCCATTCTGAGCACTTCTTTGTAATGATTCTTGAAGTAGTAGTCTGGTCTGCACAGCTTCTGCCAGGGTGAAATCCTGCCTGTTCTTCTCTGAGAAGTATGTCGATTTTGTTTATCATTTTGCTTAGTAGCATTGTAAAAGACTTTACCAGCTACTGATAGAAGGATAATACCCCTCCAATTGTTACATTCTGATAGGTCTCCTTTCTTTGGAAGTTTAATGATTACCCTGTGCTTCCATTCCTCAGGGGCTTGTGCAGATTCTAGAATTTCATTCATAATATCAAGCAGTGCAAGCTTTGTGTCTTCGTTTAGGTTTTGAAATATTTCACGTGTAATCTTGTCTTACTCTCCAACCTTGTTTCTCTTCATTTCCTTTATGGCATCATTGAATTCTGATAGTCTGAAGGGGCCAGCATTTATGTTTAGTGATTTTCTGTCTTCTCTTGAAAATACTGTTTGACTGGTTACATTGGGCGTGTTAAGTACCTCCTTAAAATGCTCTACCCATCTTTCTTCTCAATACAACACCTTTTTTCTTGATGGGGACATTTCTGTTACTGCTACTGCTACTGCTACATAGCTGTTTAGAGATGTTGTAGACTGCTGCCTGGTTACCCCTATCTACTGCATTTTGTGCTTCAGTAGCAAGGGCATCTGTGTATTTTCTTTTGTCTGATTTTGCATTTGACTTTACCTTGTTGTCAGCCTTCTTATACAACTCTTTGGCTTTCTTCAAGACTGCTACTCTGCCACATTCTGCCCTGATGATTTTGACTTTTGCTTGTTTTCTTTCTTGAATATTCTTCCAGGTGTCATCCATTGTCTATAGTTTGGACTGCCTCTATTTGTATTCTGCTGCCTGCGTTGCACTTTCAACTATTATGTTTTCCACATGCTGCCATTTTTCTTCTAGCATCTCCCCCTTATGGAATTTTAGTGGACTGAACCTGTTTCTCCATTCTAGTTGAGAGGGCTGTATTCTAGGCTTACTTTCATTGTCAGCCAAGCTCAAGAAATATAGACACATGTGGTATTGGTCAGGAAATTTAAGCAACCCCTTAAATGACACATCTGTGAAGTGGATGAGACTCAACTGTATTGTCTTTGTTTTTCCTCAGAGCCTATAGCACACTCAGTGCTAGGGAGGAGCTGGTTGTGGATGAAAAGTCTCACAAGAAATGTTTCTGACTGATGGGATTCAATTCTATGAACCCATGGGGATTCTAGTCTATGTTGATTAGTGTTCGTTCGTTGATTTAATGTCTTTTCACTATGAGTGATATTAGTGTGTGTGTGTGTGTTATTGTGCAGGGTCTGATGGGGGAGAACAAAGTGGAAGTGACAGTCATCAGCCCCAAAGCCATCACAATAGAACAACTCTATGGCTGTTTTAACCCCCTGTCCCGTGAATGGTCCGATGGTGTTCTGACCGCCAGCTACAGGGCTTTTTCAGAGTCCAAGGTCAGTCTGTCTGTCTCTCTTTTCTTCTCTTTGTCCTTCTGTTGTCAGTAATCTCCCCCAGACTATCTGTTCTCTGTCACTCTTCCCAGTCTCTGTCTCTATTTTTTCTCTCTGCCTGTCTGTTGTCAGTCTCACCAGTCTATCTTCTCTCTGTCAGTCTCCCCAGTTTCTCTTTCTCTTTTTAAAATTTTTTTTTAATTTATTCTCTTTCTGTCACTTTCTCTATCACTCTCCGCAGTAGAGTCTCTCGCTGTGTTCTCTCTGTCTGTTGTCAGTTTCCTTTCTGTCAATCTACCCAGTTTTCTCTCTCTCTCTCTCTCTCTCTCTCCTCTCTCTCTCTCTCTCTCTCTCTCTCTCTCTCTCTCTCTCTCTCTCCCCCTTACTATTTTCATTTTTTATTAATGAGTTAGCGTTAGAAATAGCCAAAAAAGGGAGACATGGTGTACAGCTATTGCCTGGTGCTGTTGAAGTTTTTTTTACTGCTATTTGCTGATGATGTGGTGCTTTTGTCAGACACTGTCATAGGGTTACAAAATCAACTAAATGCTTTAAAACATGAATCTGATAGGTTATTACTGTCTGTGAACCTAGAAAAGACGAATGTGATGATTTTCCGTAAGGGAGGACATCTTTCGGCTCGAGAAAAATGGGTTTATGGTGAGTCTGAAGTTAAAGTTACAAACTCATAAATATCTAGGTATTATTTTTACAACAAAACTGAGTCTCCAAAGCGCATGGGTGGAAAGCAGCAAAAAAGGGAAAAGAGGAACGATGGAAATTTTAAGATCTTTAAGAAAATTGAACTGCACTGACTTCTCGATTTTTTGGAAACTTTTCGACTCACAAATTGAACCAATCTTAACGTATGGCTCAGAAATATGGGGTTTTTCGAGCAATCATAAAATGGAAAAGGTACATACATTTGCCATCAAACGCTTCCTTTCGGTACCATTGCATTCATCTAATAAAATGTTATATGGAGAAACTGGCCGTTATCCTTTGTTTTTGAAAACTCAAATGAAGTGTATTAAATACTGGTTGAAATTAACCCAGCTCCCAATGTCAAGATTGTGCAAGCAGGCATATGAGATGTTACTGAATCAATTAGACTCGGGTAAACAAAACTGGGCATATTTCGTTAAGAAAATGTTAACCACACATGGATTTGGTATTGTGTGGATGTGCCAGGGAGTTGGTTATGAACAAGGATTTATTTCAGAATTTAGGGATAGACTAGTTGATTCGTACAAACAAAACTGGCACGCTCAAATGGAAGAATCTGAGAAATATGATTGGTTCCTTTCCTTTAAAAGTATATTTCAAACCGAAAAATATATAAAGGCTGTAACAAATAAATGGCACAGAAGCAATCTTGCTCGTTTTAGACTAAGAGCCCTAGGGCTAAATGCAACAACAAGATGGTTTTACTCAAATTCATCGGCACACTCTATTTGTCCCATGTGCAATGTAGAGACAGAAGATGAAATGCATTTTTTGTTTGTTTGCAAGTCGTATGAAAGTATACGACAAAAATGCATAATCTTTGATGAGGACATTTCGAGTCAAAGGGTCATTACCAGAATACTCATGACTGAAGATGAAAACTATCAAAAATCCCTCGCGAAATTTATCGCCCTTGCTTGGGAAAGTCGGAGAAAGAAAACAACACAGTAATAAATTAATGTAAGTTTATCTCCAGTGAAGATATCACTTTATACTGTTCTTATGTTTATTTGCCGGATTTAGGTCTTCCTCTTACTTATATGACTATTTACGTCGGGTGGTCAACTGTTTCTTCAACTTTTTGTTCAACTTTTTAAATTAATGTACGTTTATCTCCAGTGAAAATGTTAGTTATATTGTTTTTTTTGTTTGTTTTCTGGATTTGGGTCTTCCTCTTATATGACTAATTATGTCAGGTGGTTAACTATTTAATTTTTTGTTCAACTTTTTAAATTAATGTAAGTTTATATTCAGTGAAGATATCACTTTATACTGTTCTTATGTTTATTTGGCGGATTTGGGTCTTCCTCTTATCTATATGACTAATTACGTTGGGTGGTCAACTGTTTCTTCAACTTTTTGTTCAACATTTTGTTCAACTTTTTCCGTTCAATTTTTTCTTCATCTTTAAGGAAAAAATTCAAATGGATGTATTGTCAGCCATGACTATATTTATAAATCTTTTTTTGAGAAAACGTCGCCGAAAAATTTAATGACTTTGTTTTATGCTCCTTGCCACAAGGACAAAAATGTCAATGGCAATAAACCATTTTCAGTTTCAGTTTCAGTTTCTCTCTCTGTCTGTCTCTCTCTCTCTTTCTCTTTTTCTCTCTTTCTGTTGTTGATCTTCCCAATCTGTCTTTCTTTTTTCTGTATGCCTCTGTGTCTCCCCAATGTTGCCTTTCTCTATACTGTCTTGCTGTCTATACTATCTTGCTGGTTTTCATTAACTCTCTCGCTACGAGCGTCGGGATTTCCCGATCATGTCTCAACAGCGCTTGTCTACGAGTGTCCGAAAAATCTGACTTGAGTTTTGAAAATTCGCGGGCTTTCAGTATTTCTGTTAACCAAAACTAATGGCCAGAAATGTATTATTTGTTTATTCCTAGCCTCGTTTCAGGCCATGAGGTCACTGTACTACGCATTTGGTGAGTGGACAGTGCAAAGTTCATGACCCACTATCTCTGCAGCGAAGCAGATGACGGAAAAGCAAATGGCTGAACAGTACTCAACAACTCGGCACTGTTCAACACAATCTCTTCCTTCAGTGCACGTGGAGTGTGTGCACATTGGATTTTATGAAATTTCATTCAAAATGTGACTGTAGGAACTGATGTATTGACCTGACTGTGTATTTTGTAAGACATTTTTCACCTGAAAATGTTGCTAATTTTACTTGCACCATTACTTACCAACCATGAGGGTTAGACAGTTGAAATTTCAGCATTTTGTTCACCAATCTTTTGATATATGACCTGCCAAATTTCAAAACTCTCTGTTGTCATTTGTTTGTATGACAATTTTTCTCCTGACCTATACAAGTGATGTGTATCAGGGGAATGGCAAGGGGCATAATCGCACGTAGCGAGTGAGTTAATATCTCATTCATTGCAGTAGTTGTTTTTCTTATTTGATAAGGTGGTTTTAGGGACTATGGTTGTTGAAGAACTCACTATGCATAAATACTTACATATGAATACACACACACATGCACACACACTCACACACACACACACCACACACACACACACACACACACACACACACACACACACACACACACACACACACACACACACACACACTCACACATACATATACTCACACACTCTGTCTCTGTCTGTCTGTCTCTCTCTCTCTCTGTCTCTCTCTCTGTCTCTCTGTCTCTCTCTCTCTATCTCTGTCTCTCTTTCTGTCACAGAAGTAAGGCTCTATCACAACTTAACAGCAACAAATATATTGCCATGCCATTCATGAAGAAAGCTTTACACGTGTTTATCTTTACAGACCCTGGACCGTAAATGGCTGCTGTTTGATGGACCAGTGGACGCCGTGTGGGTGGAAAACCTGAACTCTGTGCTCGACGACAACAAGAAGTTGAATCTGGTGAATGGGGAAATGATCCCCCTGGCACCCACCACCTCCATCTTCTTTGAAACCATGGACCTGGCAGTTGCCTCTCCTGCTACTGTACGTATCTGATTTCTTACAAGATTCAAGGACTCATTTAGTTCTAGTGAACACAGACTGGTTTTAATATATGGAGACAAAAAAAAATCCTAGTCTTTACTTTTTTTTATTTTGTCTGCTTTCATCAGAAAATGTCATGGGGAGATGAAGCGGCAAGTGGTCTGCAGCTAGATAGTAAGCCTGCCTTAGTCCTGTCGTGGATGCGGGGCATGTCTGCCTGTCAGTCTGTCCAGTGACAAAGTGATCATCCTTTGGTTCTGAAGCCCAGGTGACTGTTGTTTTAACCTTTTTGCGACACACCGGAAGCGGGGGCTGAAAAAGTTCCCTCCTGGCGTACCATAGCCCTGGTGCTGGTAAGGCATCTGTTCTCTCAGATGTACCCGCCATGTAGTGCCAGACAAGTTAGGTTTTAGCTCAGGGACAAGAGTCTGTTTAGTTGGTGTAGCTTTACGCTTGAGAGAGAGAGAGAGAGAGAGAGAGAGAGAGAGGTAAGTTTCAAAGGTTCCTCCAGACTTCAGTACAGTTATTACTGAGAAGTGAACATGCGTCTGGTTTATGTTCTGTGACCTTTGTTGTCCTTGTCATAAAAGTGCATATTCTTTTTTGAAAATAGTATGTCCACAAAGACCACATTTTGAGCTTTCTGATAATATCCAATACTTTGCCACTAATCATTCTTTAGTAGCTGTTAAATAAAAAAAAAAAAGCAATAAAAATGGTGCAACAGTGATGGCTTGGCAGCTGGGAACTTACTGCGTTGAGTATTGGCAGTCATGAAAGACGTAAGCCTGAAGTATCCTGGTCAGGTGACCAGTCTGCTTGATCCTCTGTTATGTCATGTAATGGTTGATAGGTGTGGTTACAGCTGTCTCTCAGATCTCTTCATTTCCAGTCAGTCAACATTTGATCTTGCTTGCTGCTTTTCTGAGATACCTCATCTCACAGGTTGTGATCTTCTTTTCAAGATTTTTTTTTAAATCCAGGTAGGGCACTGATAAGTCAGCTTAGGTACAGAGGTTGCACTAATAAGCCAATGCTTTGTCCCTGTCTCTTCCTGTTTTTACCCTCCTGGTGTGTAGTTGCTTTGTACCTTTAAGTGGTTTTTGTCTTGTGAATGAATGTTTGAGTGAATGTTGAATGTGTGTGCTTTGATTTGATTGACAGTCAGGATTTAGCACCATGTTATTGTTGTTATTATATTCTTCTTCTTCTTCTTTTCTTCTTCTTCTTCTTCTTCTTCTTATTATTATCATTATCATTGTTATTATCATCATTATTATTATCATTACAGATACTTGGGTGTTTTAGAGGGGTGTTTTAAACAAAAGATCAACAGTTAGTAATTTCACATATCGTGTTATCATTGTCCACATCAAAGTCAGAAATTTCACATATCGTGATATCATTGTCCACATCAACAGGAATATAAATGCAAGAATAAATAAAAAACTTACTCTTTTCCCATCTGCAGGCATCTTAGACATGTTCTGCACATTGAATGTGCAAATGATCTTCTGTGTGCATGTCATTTGGATTTAACATACAATGGTTTGTGCAATGAATTATTGACTGTATACATCTTTCCAGAATTTTTTTTTACCCCAGCTTCAAGCTTGTGTCATGTAGGATTTTTCAAGCCTTACTGGTTCTTACTTGAAGTTGAGCATGCTACGTGATCATTGGTAAGACTGAGACCACACAATTCAGTGTCAGCCACTTTGTAGATGCATCTTTGTAGGTGTTACTCAAATTTTTTTTAGCAATACCAGGGTGTCTGTATCTGTAAGGCCTGGTTGATGCCAGGATAGTTTGTGAAAGGGAGCAAGGTGTGCAGCCCTGTTGCTCACTCTCAGTCCAATCTAAAGCTCCATAATGTCATTCCCATACAGCATCATGAAGCTCTGAAAGGTTGTCTCAGATTTGTGGCCTGTCATGTCCTGGTCTTGTGGTGACCTCAGTTTCATTTTTTTTCTGTCGTTTCCACACCTAAGGCAAGTTCACATCAAGGTTTTGGTGTTGATGGTTTGTGGTTTGTGGGGGCTGTCAGTGGAGGGATGTGGTGGCCATTTCTTTATCAGGATATCAGTTAGTCAGGTTCCAGACTGATCAATTACTGTTGTTAGGCAGTGTCCCTGGTAAGCTGGATCAGAACAGGTACGGCTGAACTGCACTGAAGTGTCCTAGCAGTAGAGGAGAATTTCCTACAATGGGTAGATTTGTGGCTGCTCAACATCACTGGCTCATGCAGACTACATGGCACCGAGACTTTAGTTGAATGAACTTGGGTTTGGTAGAGTATAGAGAATCAATATGAACAGCATAGACTCAGTGCAACTGAAGTCGAAAGGAAGATGTGGTAACAAAAAGGAACGGAAAAAGTGGCATTCAGCTTAGGGCAACCATGGGAAAATGGAAAGGGGGGAAAAACATGATAATGATAACAATAAATAAAGAAAAACAAAGGAGGAATACAAAACATGTGCCTTTTTTCTGTGTGCAGGTGTCACGATGTGGCATGGTCTACATGCAGCCCTCCGCTCTGGGCTGGCGGCCCATGGTAAGTCTTGGATCAACACACTGCCAGGCACACTGACTGAAACACATAAGTCCATCATCAGTGAACTCTTTGAGCGATTTGTAGATCCATGCCTGTGCCTTGTGCGCAAGCACTTGAAGGTAGGCATGGTGTTTGTTTCCATGGAATATTACTTGGGTACAGAGTGTTACTGTAATTATTCCAACACATTAAAAATGTATTAGATGTTTTTGTGCAATCATTTTAAGTTACACCCATTGAAAATGTATTAGATTTTGTGTAAACAATCCGAGTAACAACCTTAGAAAGTGTATTATGTTTTTGCATGATCATTCCAAGTAACACCTATGTTTGTTTATAACCACTCTGAGTAACTCACTTACAAATTGTATAAGGCTTTTGTGAATTCATTCAAAGTAACTTCTTTAGAAGAAGACATAGCAGTTTTCGCATAATGATTTTGAGTAATACCCATGCAACCTAAAACAGTTTTAAGGAATAATTTACTTATTGCTAATACTGGCATTTTATCGGTACTGTGTAAAGTTGTTGCATGATTGAACAGATGAAAAGTCAATTCACAGTCAGTATCCTTGTGTCTATGCTTATTAAAGAATGGTGTCAAAGTATGTAAAGATGCAACACCATGACAAAGATATGCAGACCTACATGTTTCTTCTATAAGACTTTCTCACATACACCATCGCACCTTTCTTTTCTAGTTTCAGCTTCAGCTTCAGCTTCATTTCTTGAATATAGATCTCAGTGCCTGGAATACATTCTTTATGCAATGAAGTCACAGATGCCATGTGACTGAAAAGATCCAGCATGATCATGGCATAAGCCATATGCCTGCACATAAGCTCTATGCACTTGAAAGGTATTAAGGTCATACTTACAGTTCTATCTTGGTATCAGTCTGTCACTAGAACAACTGAAAACTATATTGTAGAGGAATGTGTACCTCCATTGGATACCTTCTTTTTAATGATTATCCAACAAAACAACAAAAATTAATGCTTGTGGCTTTTCTGGGGCCAGTCGTATCGCTGTCTGAACTGTCTCACTTGTCGGTGTCACTGGGTTCACTGTTGGCCACTGCACATTGTGCACAGTCACCCTACTCCAAATGGTTCTGTCCTGACTTTTGTGGACAACTTTTTGAATATTTAGGCCACTGATGTTGGTTATGTTCTTGGTGTATGAGATTGGAGGTCTGCCTTTCTTCCTTTTTGCCTCTGTTTTTCTTGAAAAATGGTTGCCATGAGGTCTGTGTTCTTGCTACATGACTCATGGCCAGTGTATTTTAGTCTTCTCTTGTTGATGTCTGCTAGTAATTTTCTGGTGGTATCGAGTTCTTCCAGGACACTTTCATTAGTTCTTCTGTTGTCCATTTGACACATTGTAGTCTCCGATAAAACCACATCTCTGTTGCCTCTGTTCAGTTGTATTGCAGTGTGGTGTATTACATATTGACATGGCAACGCTCCCTTCACCATCACCTTTTTTCCATAAAGTGCAATGAGCATTTTTGTGTGTGTGTGTGACATGGGACTGTTTTTGCTGTGTTGATGATGATGATGATGGTGATTGTTTGTTGTTGTTGTCATTGTTGTCGTTGTCATCATTGTCGTGATTGTCAGTGTCAATCTTGCCTTGTTCAGCTGATCCTGGAGAAGTAAATTGTGAGTGATTCTAGGGAAGCATAATTGTCAGTTGCTTGCTGATTGTTAACATATGACAAAGGTCATTTGACTGAAAATTTGTGCCTTCATTTGTACACATTTAATTTTCATGTGTCTGTGGGCTTGACAATCTATACATTGGCATTGTTTTGATTCAGATATTGGAACAAATGAAAACCAATATTTTTTCTAGTTGAAAGGAGACATTCTGATAATGTGCATGTCATGTTTCTTTACTGGAATATATTGTGATGTTGTAACTATTTACCAGTACTGTCTGTTGCTTGTTGGATGTCTGAATGATATCATAACTGACAGGAGCTGTCACCAACTACAGACGCCATGTTGGTGAAGGCGCTCATGAGCTTGATGGATTGCCTGATGGATGAGTTCCATGACAAAGGCAAGATGGCACAGCTAAAGGAGCAGGATGTCATCTCCTGGTTGGAGGTCAGTGGATTTTTTGCATCATGCAGAGTGCCTAAGATAAATTTTCTGATTGTCTTTGCATTTACTGGAATTATGTCATGTTGGAGATCTGTTGTATGACTTGAGGCCATTCATGTTTCTGACACCAAACAGAAACAGTTTTATCAAGCCAGTTTAGTCCTGTTGTCAGATTAGTTCTTCAGATATCCTGTGTACCCTAGAAATCTGATCCAAAAGGGTCTTTTATTGTGCTATATGGAACCAGTCAGCTTTCTAACACCAACAAACACAGCATCAAGATGTCAATTTGACTCTAATGGATTTTAGACTTTTCGCTATTTGGTATGAAAGAAGTAGAATCTTAGCATGTGTGTTAAAGTATTTTCCTTTTTACTTTGGGAACTGAAAAAAGATTATCATTTTTATTTTTGTTTTGTTTATTTAGTTTTACATATCAGGGCTTAAAACATTCCGCGTCTGGGGGAATTCCGCGATTTCGCTTTGTCAGAAAAAAACAACAGAAAAACAACAACAAAAAAACGAAAGGAGCAAGGCATCCGTGATCGGCTTGCAAGCGTTCATAGCAACGGCGCACAAGTTATGGCCCCTGATTCCCCCCCCCCCCACAACCCCCCCCCCCAAGCCCTCTAGTTTCAGTATTTTTTTCCTCCTCCTGTTTTAAGCCCTGAGATATCTTTATTTATCTTTTGTTTATTTAGTTTGAAATTTCTGTTGTTCATGTTCACAGAGCATCTTTTTCTTTGCCCTGACTTGGTCCTGTGGAGGCAGCTCAGACAACAATGGTCGTGCCAAGTTTGACAAGCTGCTGCGTGAACTCATCTCTGTAAGAACAATCTTTCTGCTCCCCTGTTTTCTTTCAGTTCAACCTTTTCTTATGGGTTGTGGGGAAGGAGGTGTAGGAAAAGATTTAATGTTACTTTTCAGTGAAATTATTTCATCTGGCTGGTCATGTCACTGATGTGTGCGGAGATGGGGGGTGGGAGGGAAAGGATTTACTGTTATCTTTCAGTAAAAATATTTCATCTGGCTGGTCATGTCACTGATATGTGCAGAGATGGGGGGTGGGAGGGAAAGGATTTACTGTTATCTTTCAGTAAAAATATTTCATCTGGCTGGTCATGTCACTGATGTGTGCGGAGGTGGGGGAAAGGATTTATTGATACTTTTCAGTAGAATTACTGCATCTGGCTGGTCATGTCATTGATGTGTGCGGAAGAGGGGGAAAGGATTTCTTGTTATCTTTCAGTAGAATTACTGCATCTGGCTGGTCATTTCATTGATGTATACGGAGGGGGGGGGGGGGGGATTTCTTGTTTCAGTAAAATTACTGCATCTGGCTGGTCATTTCATTGATGTATGTGGGGGGGGGGGGATTTCTTGTTATCTTTCAGTAAAATTACTGCATCTGGCTGGTCATTTCACTAATGTGTGCGGAGGTGGGGGAAAGGATTTATTGTTGCTTTTCAGTAGAATTACTGCATCTGGCTGCTCATGTCACTGATGTGTGTGACCTGTCATTGAAGAAAAAGTGGGAAAACTGGTTTGATGTAAAGTAGATTGTTACAAAGCTGCAGTGTGCCTTGATCATTCAAGCTCAGAACACACAGTTTGATGCCAAAAGAGTGTCTCTTGTTAGTATGCATTGTGTGAAGTGGCAGGAGAATAAATGAATGATAAAATAGGTATTAAAGACAGACACTGATGAAGGGTAAAGTAGGTTTTAAAGATAGACACTGATGGAAAATGAAAGTATACGCACATATATATGTTTGAATGTTGGAAAAGAAAGAAGTGGGCGCAGGGAGTTAACATGGCAAAGCAGTTAGTGCAACAGATTACTGAGCAGGAGGTCATGAATTTGAACACCCATCAGTCAAAATTGTGGGATATTTCAGCCCCAACTGGCCTCTTTCCAGGTGAGCATGCTGTGGCCTCATGGCTCGCATAGGGTAGTTATAAAGCCATGGACTCAAGATCTGATGTCTTGAGTTCAATCCCAGCCTGCAACATTAAAATCTGGCCTTTTCGCTGCCCATCTTAATGTTTCCATTGTTCTGATGGTGTCAGCTTCACATTTGATAGGTCCCTTCTCCCCTTTCCTCGTTTCAAGATCTTGCCAGCGCATAGGGTTTTGTACAGGCTCAGGAAATCTGTCAGATAATTGCTGGCAGATGTGGGAGGAATGCATATGGAGTTGTCCGAGCATGGTGAATCCCTCTTGAGGTGACTCCTATAATTGGGAAGACTGGGGACACACTTGAGTCTCATCCAATTTATAGACGCTTCATTTTAGAGTGTTACTCAATGCTGCAAATATCCGTATCTCTTGAGTCTGGTTGATGCCAGGATTTATTGTGAAAGTAGGCATAGAGTACAACCTTGTAATGCATTCTTAATCCAGACAGAACACCATAACATCATCACTGTCATCCCCGTTACCGTCACAGTATTGTGGTTAATTTTCCCTGATTCTGTGGTCCTGTATGCCCTGTTGTCATATTGACCTCAGTTTCTACGGGTTTGGAGGTGTGTTGGGAGAGGCAAAAGGGGTGGTGACACAGGCCCAGTGCAGAAGATGCATTGACAAACAAGAAAAGCTG
This sequence comes from Monoplex corrugatus, assembly GCA_030674185.1. Classification (NCBI taxonomy): domain Eukaryota; kingdom Metazoa; phylum Mollusca; class Gastropoda; order Littorinimorpha; family Ranellidae; genus Monoplex; species Monoplex corrugatus. The sequence goes on from CM060306.1 coordinate 87,515,701, forward strand.
CAAGGAAGCAAACAAGTGATCAGACAGAAGTAACATAAGCAGTGTATTCTTAGCATTATGCTTATCATTATGGTAGAAAGAAACTCTAGGGAGAGCTAGACAACAGAAGGTCTTCAGAGAAGTAACCCCCTTTAGACAAGTGTTTCGGCCCTGAATTCCTTACACTCTCAGGGGGCCGGGCCACATCCAGGTCATGACTCCTGGATGCCCTTCTGCTGTTGTCTTTTTTTTTTTTTTTTTTTTTTTTTCCCACGCCGGGGAGCGAACCTGGGCGATTCTGCACTTCAGACCTGCTTTCTTCAGGGTGCTGGCAAGACCGGCGTATTTTTCGGTCTTGTAGATATGTGCTTCTTCCATTCTTCTTTCGTATGGCACAGTGAGTTCTATCAGAATCACTTGTTTCGAGGAGTCAGAGTGGAGAGCGATGTCTGGTCTCATGCCTGTCTTGCTGATGACATCTGGGTAATTTCTCCACTCTGGGAGGTCTGCTGTACACTCCCAGTCGACTGCTCCATCCAGAAGACCCTTTGGCAATGCTTATCATTGTTATTAAAATAATAATAATAATAATAATAATAATAATAATAATAATGATATAATAATTATGATGATGATGATGATAATGATAATACTACTACTACTACTAATAATAATGATGATTATTATTATTATTATTGTTGTTGTTGTTATTGTTGTTGTTATTGTTGCTGTTGTTGTTGTTGCTGTTGTTGTTGCTGTTATCATTATTACTATTACTGTTTTAGTGTGAACAGAGAGATTTTACAGAAGTAATGTTGAAGATTATGCAGAGATAGTAAATGTATTCTGTGCCCCCTCTATTGTCACAAACAGGGAGGAATGACAGAAGACACCAAAAGCATGCTGAACATTCAGGAACAGACGAAACCTCCCACAAAGCCGTACACGAATCCCTTCCCTGCTAAAGGCAAAGTATATGACTACAAATTTGTCAAGGAGGTAAGCTTTGTTGTCTTTGTGTGTATGTGACAGAATATTTACTGGTCTTTTCAGCCTGCGAAGAGCTTTCAGATTTCTTTTCCGTATAACTGAAAACATGCTTTTCCTCATTCCTTTGATTTGTATTTGACAGAGTATATAAATAAAGGAAAGACTGCCAAAGACTGTTGCATGACAGAACGGGAACAAAATATTTCAGAGTGGGCCCTGCAAGATTATATTTTTATGAATGGTTATCTTTATTGATTATAGAAATTTGAGGCGCTTTTACTCTCATAAGTCATTCAAATATTTTTTGTTACCAACTGATATGCATTATGTGTACTTAGGGTGATGTTTTTTTCTGTCCAGAAATACTCATCATACCATGCTGTAGGTCTAACAGAAAGGGAAAGAAAAAAAGATGCTTCTGTTGCTACAGTGGAAATAGATAAGCAGTAATATGCTGTGCATATATATAGAAAAAGAACAAATGTTGTATAGTTTGGAGTTTGCTCAAGAGGGAGTTTTAAAATTTAGATAATTCCATACAGGTTTCACCCATATCTGCCAGCAATTACCTAGCAAATTCCCTGAGCCTGCACAAAATCCTTTGTGCTGGCAAGGTCATGAAATGGGGATGAGGAGGGGGAAGAAGGACCTGTAAAGCATTACGCGGATTCTGACAGAATGATGCAAAAAGATGACCAGCAGACAGGCCAATTTCTAATGTTGTAGACTGGGATTGAATTCAAGATATCAGATTTTGAGTCAGCAGCTCTGTCAAAAGAACCAACTAGTCTATGTAGAAAAAGAACACAGGATGTATACTCATACACAGTGTATCAGGATGTATACTCATACACAGTGTGTATGTACAAAAGAATTGTGGATGTACAGCCATACACAGCGCTTATGCACAGAAAAAAGGACAGTGACTGTGCAGCCATGTACAGTGTATATATACTGAAAAAGAAGAGTTCAGCAGAAAGACATTGGGGAAGGGTTAAATGCTACGTGGCAGTCATGTTGCGTCTTGTTCCTATCAAACATATGACATGTGATGATGATTGTTGAAAAATATGTAGAAAATTCACTGCTGCCTCTGTCATTCAGACGGTTGTCACAGTCTCTGCCATAACTGATGGTAAGTCACTAGAGTTGGAAGAATTTGATAGATGCAACGTGATCCTGTTTGCAGATTGGCGAACTCAGAAAGCAAAACTATGATGTATCCTAGAAGGTAAGCTTTACATAAAGGCAGCAAGGGATGCTGATACTGGTCCAGACTGGCCATGTGGTCCCATGTACAGGAAATAATCCATATTCTGATGTATGATGATGGTGATGTTACAGGGTTCGGGCAAGTGGGTGTCATGGTCAGATGACATCAAGGGCACAGAAACCATCCCCAAGGACGCCATGTTCAGTGAGATCATTGTGCCTACGATGAACACTGTGAGGTATGCCTACCTGATGGACATCCTGGTACGTCATGAGAAACCCTGTCTCTTTGTGGGTCCCACCGGCACCGGCAAGAGCTCCTGCACCACCGTCAGTATACAGTCATCAGTGTCATATATCTGATCATGTCAAACTCAGCCTATTGCTTGTAAAGGAGATGAGGAGAATAGGAATATCTGGTTCAGGATAGGCCACATATTGTATCTTTGATGAAGTAAGTTGAATCTAGAATCAGACTGATCATTGTGTTGGGTAAAAGAGAGAAAAGGAGAGAGAGTAGATATTTGATGTTTCATTCAGATAGTCCTGTTATGATGGATATAACTACTGCATTAATTAAAAGTATACAGATCATCATCATCAGGTGCCCTGCCACATGGCGTTGGCGATCATGGACTTCCATCTGTCTCTGTCTCTCATTGCCCCTAGTATCTCCCCCACCCTCCTCGTCCGCAACCACTCTGCATGTCCGTCCAGCATTTTCTCCCTGGGTCTACCTGGTGCTCTCTTTCTCTCCAGCTTTCCCGTTGTGACCAGGTGCTCCAAATCTCCCTTCCTCATAAAATGGCCTATAAATGTTGCCTGTCTTTTCCTAATCTACCTTTTGAGTGATCTAATTGTGTCTGCCTCCATCAAGACTGTTTCATTTGTTTGTATACAGATATATACCATGGATGAGAGAAAGAGGGGGCACAGAGAAGGGATATTTGATGTATTACATAGGCCCAATAATACATCTGTAGAAAGAGCGTATTACAAGCACACAGATACATACCCATTGACATGATATAGACAAGAAAAAGATTAAAAGTAGATAGCTAGAAAGCGTAGTCAAAGACTTGGACTTATTATTGAAATATATTCTTTTCTTTACAGGAATAATGATGTGAGACTGGGAGGTGATGAGGGCAAGAGAGAGAGAGAGGTGCAAAGAGCATATTACAACAATAATGTTATCATGTATGTGAACAGGACTTTTTATTGAAGAAACTGGACAAAAATACGTTCAAGCCCTACACCATCAATTTCTCGGCTCAGACATCAGCCAACCAGGCCCAGAACATCATTCTGTCCAAGCTGGAAATGCGTGGTAAAGGTGTCTATGGACCAACACCCAACAAGAAGGCTGTGAGTGAACACACTGCTATAATAGATGCTTTTTATTCAGGGTACCCAAAGCTTATATGCAAAAGATGGGTTAGGGAGTCATGAGATCACTCAGGCAGTGTTGTGATTGCTGTGTGTATTAAATGTTTGGAAAATGGAGCAAAAACTAAACCACTAGATACTGTTTTATTCTCACACAAAGGAAGTGTAGTTTTGTGTATTTTGATGACAAGTTTAAAATGGCAAGGACTACCACCTGATGGTGACATTCGTCATAACTTACCACTTACATTTGTCATCTCTGCTAAAAGGCATTTTGACTCTGGAAACACTGTATGCAAGTAGTTATAAGGTGTTGTGATGTCAAATCTAAAACCACCATTGTCAAATCTGTCTTAGGCATTTCAAAAGTTCAGTCAAAATTTAGTTCAGCTTCAGAGACGATAGTTAAGAACAGATATTGGTCCTTGTTGAGTTTTAGTCTAGTGACTCAGCTTGGTATCTGAAAAGTAGTTGACTATTGTTTCTTTCTTTTTTTTCTTCTTACTTGTTATTTATCAATTGATTGATTTTCCTCCTTGCTGCACAAACTTCCTTTCTGCACAAATACAATGGAGTTTACAATTTTGTTTTAGTCGCACAACCTGATAACAGAAGAATGATATACAACTCACACTGGAAGCCCTTTGTTAGTCGAGATTATAACTGATAACAGTTGTGTCTTTAGAGTTTATGTAAGAGTGATTTATCACATTTGGACAAGTCTCTATGCATTCTGTCCAATCTGCTGTCTGTTATATGGCAGGCTTCTTGAGCCTGCAAAAAACCTTATGGTGACAGAAATGAATGGATATGTGAAAGACTTGCTGTTGGTACAATATAATGTCTTCCCATCACTTGCATTCATCATTAGGGGAAGTATTGCATTAGATTTGAAGGTAACATTGTCTGTTCAGTATCCTTTTCATCCCTTTCTTGCAGGTTTTCTTCATTGATGAACTGAACATGCCAGCACTGGAAGTGTACGGTGCTCAGCCACCCATTGAGCTGCTGCGTCATTGGCTAGACCAAGGAGGAAACTGGTATGATTTGAAAAACTTCACACCAATCAAGTTGATGGATGCACAGTTCATTGGTGCCATTGCACCACCAGGTGGGTACCTTTCTTTTTCTTTTTTTTTTCTCCATGACTGATTGTTTTGGAACTTTCTTCTAAATTGTCTATGTGATTTATACTTTCTGCGTTGTTGCTTACGCAGAAACTTCATCCCGAAAGGGTTTCAACTCAAACACACTCCTTCCGACAGTGAAAATAAAAAACTTTTGCAGGCCACTAAAAATATCCTTCTTAAAGCAAGCAAACAGATCATGAAAACCCACATAGTACACTTAGAACGCAAACTGTCCATCGCCGACAAATCTCAGAAATACTTCAGTTCTGTAATCAGCAGAACACTAAACCCAACTCTCAGTCTCTTCATTAAAACCACCGTCATCAATTTCAATGCGTCACTACAAAAACACATGCAAACCATAAAAGACAAAAAATTAACCAACTTGAACAAGACTGCAAACCCGTCTGCACCGTTCTTGACACCTATCAGCAACCCAGCCCCCTCTCCACCTTCCTCTAGCTCTGCACGTCACCCCCTTGTACATTGCATTCCTTCAGACTTACCACTCTCTGAGGCGGAAGTGTCAGCCCTTTCAAAGGGCCTCAAATTTGTCCCTTTAAAACCATCCGCCAGTAAATACCAAACTATCAATAGCTGCCAACGATTTTTTAGATCCCTACGTTGGATGGCAGTACTGGGACATCCTCCCAAACAAAAATTGAATCCTGATGCTGACTTATTCACAAAACTTTTCCATAAGCCTTCTCATCGGGAACCTCCCCGCAACACCTTTCCCGAAGTTGAACATTACATCAACAAATGCCACCAAGAAATAGACTGTCTCAACATGCGACCCAAGAAACATTCCAACATCTCCAAAGAAGAAAGGGACGCACTACACTCCCTCAAAAACAGAGACGACATTGTCATCAAACCAGCAGACAAGGGGGGTGCAATTGTAGTCTGGGACAGACATCTGTATATCAAGGAAGCCCAGAAACAACTCCACCATCACGCCTTCTACAAAAAGTTGGACCAACCTGCCCACATGACCAATCATGCCAAGATATCCAAACTTATCAACAATCTCATAACCTCTAAGCAGCTGCCCCCACTGCCAGACTACTCATCAAACAACTTCCAGTCCAATCACTTTTTTATTTACTTCCCAAAATACATAAAGCCAACAATCCTGGCCGTCCTATCGTGTCAGCTTGCAACTGCCCCACTGAAAACATTTCTCAGTTTCTTGACCACATTTTGCAACCTATAGTCCAGGCTTTGCCTACCTTCATCAAAGACACTAACCATACATTGGATCTGATTCAAATATTAAATGAAGACCACACCTTCAAACCCCAATACCTGTTCACTTTGGATGTGACCTCTCTGTACACCAGCATACCCCACTCCGACGGGTTAAAAGCTCTCCAACATTTTCTGGACAAACGACGTGACCAAACATTGTCCACTTCAACCCTTGTCCGACTTGCCGAACTGGTTCTTACCATGAACACATTTTCGTTCGAAGATGAGACGTTCTGGCAAGTTAGCGGAGTCGCCATTGGTACTAAGATGGGCCCCAGCTATGCCTGCTTATTCATGGGATATTTGGAGGAACATATCCTACAACAATACAAGAAACCCAAACCTGAATTATACAAAAGATACATAGACGATTGCATTGGCATGACATCCCTCGATCATGACCAACTTTTACAATTCATCCACTACGTTCAAACGTTTCACCCATCCATCAAGTTCACATATGAAATTTCAAACACATCCATAAGCTTCCTGGATATCGAAGTTTCCCTTCAATCTGAACAACTAGTCACTACAGTCCACTACAAACCTACAGATTCACATTCCTACCTGGACTACCAATCATCTCACACTTCCAACACCAGAAACAGCATTCCCTACTCGCAGTTCTTGAGACTACGACGCCTCTGCTCAGACGAAGACAATTTTCAGGACAAAGCAGTTGAAATGACTAGATTTTTCCTGCGCAGACATTACCCACCCGAGGTCATCAATGAAGCCCGGAAAAAAGTCAGCTCTGTCTCTCGGCCAAATGCCCTCCATTCAAAGCCCAAAGCTGTCACAGAGGATCGGCCAGTCCTCAGTCTAGTTTACCACCCGTCCGTGCACCTCATAAAAAGGATCATCTTGTCCAACTGGAACATTTTGCGATCCAGTCCCACTACAGGTGAAACCTTTGACAAGCGCCCTTTAATCGTCTACAAGAGAGACACCAATCTCCGCGACTTGCTGGTGCATTCGAATCTCAGCAAACCAGTCAGCCAACCTCCAGGAACCTCTCCATGCAACAAACCTAAATGCAAGACTTGTCCTTTCTTGTGCTCAGCCACCACAGTCAAAGGCCCCAAATCTCATATGAGAATTACAAAACATTTCAACTGTCAAACTTATAACATTGTCTACTTGATCAGCTGCTCTAAATGTTCCCAATTGTATATTGGTGAAACTGGACGCACTCTTGACACACGTTTCAAAGAACACTTGGCTGATATCCGCCACCAAAGGGATAAAACTATCCCCAATCACTTCAACCAATCAGACCACTCAATCAATGACATCCGAGTGAAAGGTCTGTGGCTTCTACACAATAACAGCAACATAGACAGGAAAGACAGAGAATCCCACCTCACCTCATAAATAAACTTGGAACACGCAAACCACATGGTCTTAACGACAAACCATGAGTAACAAAATTCAGACATGCCGTTTCATGTCTCTTCCTGTTCCCACGCCTACCAGATTCTTGGCACCGGGCACAATCTACTCCCTTATCTCTTGGCTCTTGCCCTGTGCCTTCTTCAGAACAGGGCTATACCGATATAGCATGGCCACTTCTCAAAATTGCAGAACTTATCTCACTTCCCTTTTGACATCACAGTTGCCTCCCCTCTCCCCTTTTCTTACTACTGCTCATGATGACATGGGCATTCCATCTCTTACCCACTGGACGAGGCGGCAGGGAAGTTTTTAGTCCCGTTTTTATTATCCATTGTTTGGTGTCTGTGATTTGTCTGTGACCGTGCGTTCGCGCTTGACAAAGGCTAGTTGGCCGAAAATTTGCGCTTGTTTTGTTTTGTCTTGTTGGAGACGCGCTTACATTGGTTTTCTTGTTCTTCTGGTTTATGTGATTTCATTAGTTTGTCATGTTCCTTGTTGTGCCAGCCTGTGGTGTCCCCCTGTGTGGATGCCACCAGGGGCTCTTTCAGTTTGAATAGTATCCCCATCTTCTGGAAAGTCTATGCTAGAAATTTCCTGTTTTCTGTCACTCTCTTTGTTTCTGCCTTGTTCCTTTGCTTTGCCAGCATGAGCACTGCTTGGATGATAATGATGAGCTCAATACTACCTTTTCTGTTCAAGACGGATTCTGCTGCATGCTTTGAGCTGTTCATCACTGGCAAAAATTTGACATTCAGAAATAACATTAATGCTTTAAATACTCAGTTGCTTGTATTGTTGTGTGTTAAAGTACCCTGTCTTCCCTGGATATTCAGAAATAATGTTAATGCTTTAAACATTCAGTTGTTTGTATAGTTGTGCGTTAAAGACCCCTGTCTTCCTCGGGTATTCCGAAATACTGTTAATGCTTTAAACACTCAGTTGCTTGCATTGTTGTGTGTTAAATTACCTCCTCTACCCTGGCCCTCCGCCAGTCTTCCCCAGCTGAACTTGAGAATTTGCTATGCGTAAAGCCACTCCCATGTGTACAGGTGGAGGTCGTAACAACATGAGTCCTCGCTTCCTGCGTCAACTCAACACCATCACCATCAATGAGTTTGATGATGACACCATCACCACCATCTTCCGCAGCATCATGGACTGGCACATCACTGCAAAGTTTGTTCATGCTTTTTTTCCTCTCTGTTTGTCTGCCTGTCAGTTTGCATGGCTGTTTCTTCACAGCCCATCTTTCTCTTTCTCTGTCTGTTTCTTTATTTCTGTGTGTCTCTCTTTCTGTGTCCCTGTCTGTCTGTCTGTCTGTCTGTCTGCCTGTCTGTCTATCTGTCTGTCTGTCTGTCTGTCTGTCTGTTTCTATCAGTCTGTCTGTCTGTCTGTCTGTCTGTCTCTCTCTCTCTCTCTCTCTGTCTCTGTCTGTCTGTCTCTCTCTCTCTCTCTCTCTGTCTCTCTCTTTCTCTCTGTTAACAATTAATCCCCTCCCCACTATCCCTGGTTTGTTTATGGGTCAGGGCCTTCACAATAAACCATGTATCAGTCTCTCTCTCTCTCTCACTCTCTCTGTGTCTCTCTCTGTCTCTCTCTTTCTCTCTGTTAACAATTAATCCCCTCCCCACTATCCCTGGTTTGTTTATGGGTCAGTGCCTTCACAATAAACCATGTATCAGTCTCTCTCTCTCTCTCACTCTCTCTGTGTCTCTCTCTGTCTCTCTCTTTCTCTCTGTTAACAATTAATCCCCTCCCCACTATCCCTGGTTTGTTTATGGGTCAGTGTCTTCACAATAAACCATGTGTCAGTCTCTCTCTCTCTCTCTCTGTCTCTTCTCTGTCTCTCTCTCTGTCTCTCTCTCTGTCTCTCTCTCTGTCTCTCTCTCTCTCTCTCTCTCTCTCTCTCTCTCTCTCTCTCTCTCTCACACACACACACACACACACACACATACATGCATGCACAAACAAAATGCAGTTTTAAAACTAGCTAAATTCTGTGTAAGGTGTCATTTTCTAATGTATTTTAATGCATTGACAGGAGTGTGAAGATAATTTTCTTGTGATATTGACAGGGGTGGCGTCATACTTTGTTCTGTTAACAATAGTAGCAAGATGTTTGATTGTGTCAACAGGGGATTCGGCAGTGAATTCAGGCCATGTGTGGAGCAGATTGTACAGGCCACACTGATGCTGTTCAGGGGAGCCCTTTCAGACTTACTACCCACCCCAAAGAAGGCCCATTACCTGTTCAGTTTGCGTGACTTTTCACGCGTCATCCAGGGCACGATCTTGTCCTCACCAGACACCACCAAGGATCCAGCTTCACTCAAGAGACTGTGGATTCATGAGGTCTGGCATCTCTACTGTTTCTCTGATTCATGATTGCTGTTGTTGTCGTTGGTAATATTTGTGATGGCGTCTGTGTGTGAATGTATGGTAGACGATGCTGGTTTTGGTGGTTGTTTAACAGTCATGTTGTGTACTTTGTAATGGGTTTTTTTTCAGAATATAGTGTGGCTTTTTTCACTGATATTTTTGCTGAAATATTGACCTAACTGTGTGCAAAGTATGTGACGTTACATGCAGTTTTATGTATGTATGCTAAATTTGAGTAATTCTCCTTAAAAAACATTGTTTGAATTCTTTTCTTTCTGTGAAATGTCTATTTCTTGCAGACATTTTCTTAACTGTTAGTACATGGTATCGTTACTTAGGATGCAAGTTCATTTTTTTTTCTGGATTGTTTCCTCTAAAGAAAGATCTGAGATGGAGAAAGGATTTGTAAAATTCCACATATGTAACCTGCTCTGACTAAAGGTACAATAAGTCGGGCAAGGCTTTCTGCTGCTGTGGGCTGAAAACTCTGAACAGAGACAATTTTGTCAATTTTGAGTTTTCTGCATTTTCATGCTCTATAACCACTTTTACACCATGTCCTAACACAATAAAGTCAAATTCAATCTTGTGTTTTAATGTGTGATAAGTGCTACTATCTGGCCACTGAAAGCTGCCTGATTGCCCCATTTTGGTGATTAAAGTACACTTTTCTTAAATTTCTTTTTCTTTTTGTTGTTTTGGATGGATGGACAATTAAGTAAACAAGGGAAGTGTGGAATTTCAGCTGATTTGGTTGATATTTAATGCTTGTTGCTAAGGAGTTTCTGACCGTACCCTTTCAATTCAGGCCTATTCTCTTCATCACTGTTTTTCTCAAAATGGCTGACTTGACCCCTCTCATCTTTGAAAGCCCATAACTTTTTTGTTTTTGTAGCCTGAAACTCAACTTTAGTACCATTTGAAAGCTGAGATTTAAACTTTATAGTGATACCATAATCTGAAAATGCCTAAACTGAGACTTATAGTGCCTTTTGCGAGAACGGGTCACATATTTATAATCCACGATTTACTGATTCACGTGCTGGCAGGGTTCATGTTTCAGTCTGGTACAAAATAATCTTTCATTAAGATGTAATTCAGACTGCACATGGACTGAAAACTAAGTAGTGGGACTAAGCCCCATACAACTGCACGATCTTGTCTTTTAGCAGCCGATGTGCATTCTTGTTCTTGACCACAGCATGGTGGATATTATTGTTGTGTTAACTCATGACTGATAATTTTTGTTACTTCTTTTGTTTTCAAGGAACATTATTATTTTATATTGTATCTCTCGGGCCTGGTTGATGCCAGGATATGTTATGATAGTAAGCGTAGAGTACAGCCCTGTCATGCAGTCTCAATCCTAGATGGAACTCCATAGCATCATGATTAGAATCCTCATCAACACCATCATCATTGCATTGCAAAAACTATGCCAGCTTCAGTGGCCATTAATGTGGCATAGAAAATGAGTTGGAAAAAAAAGGTGAGCACAAAGATAACCTCCCTGAGTGTGATGATCCTTTAAAAGAAAAAAAATATTGTTGACTTTCCAGGTTTACCGAGTCTTCTACGATCGTCTTGTGAATGATGCTGACCGCGATTGGCTGTTCCGCAACTCGCGCATGGCGGTCAAAGATAAAATGGGTGAAGAATTTGACAAGCTCTTTTCCCATCTGGACTTTGACAAAGATGGCAAGGTGTGTGAGAGCGACATGCGCAGCCTCATCTACTGTGACTTTGTTAACCCTAAGTCTGGTTCCAAGAAGTACGAGGAGGGGAGAGACCTGGAACAGCTGCGTCTTGTAGCTGAGGGCTGCTTGAAGGAGTTGAACAATGTCAGCAAGAAACCAATGAACCTTGTGCTCTTCAGGTCAGTCTGTGGGTGTAATAGGAAAAACTTATTGTTGCTGTGTTGTGTTTGTTATTCTTCTTCTTGTTGCTGTTGCTGTTCTGTTGCTGTTGCTATTACTTATGATCATATGTTTTATTTCTGTTTGTTGTTGGTTGTGTATGTAAACTTGGAAGAGATTGTATCTCCTCAGTGTGTGTGTGTCCTGTGTGTGTGTGCCTGTGTGTGTGTGTGTGTGTGTGTGTGTGTGTGTGTGTGTGTGTGTGGCATGAGTACTTGTGGATATGTCTGGAAGAAAACATTTACCATGATATGTATTTTGTGTGTGCATGTGTTTTTGTGTGTGCATGTGTGTGTGTGGTCATGGTGTGTGTGTGTGTGTGTGTGTGTGTGCACATGCACATGTGATGGTTCATGATTGAGCATTTGTCTTGTTTAAGCATGTGTCATGTATGTGTAGGTATGCCATCGAACATGTGTGTCGCATCTCCCGAATCATCAAACTGCCCAGGAATCATGCTCTGTTGGTGGGTGCAGAGGGATCAGGTCGTCGGTCATTCACCCGTCTGGCTTCACACATAACCAACTGTGAGCTATTTCAAGTGAGTTTATGCTTTCAGTGTTTTTCTTTAATTCTGTGTTAAGAAAAAAAAAAAGAATGAAACAATCAAGCAGTGGCCCATCAGTAGAGAACAGCTTTTGGGAAACAAAAGAGACCTGGAAACTGTATCCTTCAGTCAACCAATCGATCTGTTAATTAACTTTTTTGAGTAGGGGTTGTGCACAAGTGTGGAAGAAGAAGATGAAGACGTGTAGGATGTTCACATTCATTAGCAATCTGTGGTACGGAGAACTCTAGAAGGTGACCTTAATGTCTTGGATTACACAGGTAATGCTATACAGTGGCTTGTCCAGAACAGGCAGAAGTGGAGAACGTTCAGCGCTGCCCTATATGTGAATTGCATTATAGGCAGTGAGTGAGTAAATATGATAATGACATAGTGGAAAGCTAAATGGTTTACTTAATAAAATTCTTACGACAGCATGTTTTATTTTGTTTATTATTGTTGCTGATTTTGCTAGCACATTGGTTATTTAACATCCATTTGATTTTGACTTTGTCAGCATATTAGTTAACTTCTACTTGATGTTGATTGTTGTTGTGTTCTTGTTTCTTAAATGGCTGCTTGATGCCAGTTTTACAAACACATGAGTCAGATTCAACTTGATATCAGTTTTTCTTGTTTAGTACTTGTTTAACTTGTACTTGATGTCAATTTTGCTGGTGTATTAGTTTTTTTTAACTTCTACGTGATATCAATTTCTCTAGCATATTAATTGTTTACCTTCTGCTTGATGTTCATTTTGATCAATTTCAGGTGGAAGTGACCAAAAGCTACACAGTGTTTCAGTGGAAAGAAGACTTGAAACAAATCTTGCGTAAAGCTGCAGAGACAGACAGCCACACTGTCTTCCTCTTGTCTGACACACAGGTATGAGTTGGTTGTGTTCATTCTCTGAAACATAGGTGTGCTGAAGTATGATTGACTGATTATGTCCTTGTCCTCTAACATGCCTGCATATGTTCTGGGTGCTCGTCTTTCAGATTGTCAGTAAACTGAGGTCCCGTTTGCAGTGTGCATTTGATGCAAAGATCTCATCCTTGTCAAAATTCTGTGGGAAAATCCACTTTTGTGGGTAAAGAAAAATGCATGCATACAAGGGAAAATTGTTTAGACAAAAAAAATTGAATAAATGAAATGAATCCCATTCTGTCCTACCATATTTACAATGGTAAAACCTGACTGATCTAGCTTCACTTTTTGTTCCCATTTGATTATTGATTTTAAATTTTTCCTTCTCCAATTTATTGTCAGTGGGTCTTTGTGAAAGAAATGTTTGCATACTGTTTATGATATAGGTTTCAGTGTGTTTGCTGCCATTTGTGCTTTGCAGAAATACAAATTAAGAAACAACGTTTGCAAAAATACAAATTAAGAAACAATGTCCAGTTCCTCTGTCTTGGCTCTTGAATTTGAAACTGGATGTGTCATCTTGTTTTATTTCAGGAATAGTGTATATTTGGCCTTCTGTGACTGTTAGAAATATACATACAAACAAATGTTATGACCTGTTCAATCAGTCAGAATGTCTATGAGTCAGTTTATTCACTTAAGCAGATCCTAGTTTTTGTGACAGTAATATCCCTGTATTTTCCCTTTCTTGTGCAGTTGACAGGGTACAGTAGATAAAGATTTGTCCACTATACTTCCTACTTTACCAGTATATTAAATATATCACTATACTTGTATGGGAAGGCTTGCTCAGTTTGTGAAGATATGAATTCTTGTTCTGGTATGTTGAAATATATCCCAGCCTTAAAGACAGGAATTGGCCAGTTCTTGGTCATTGGAGTCATGTCCCTTAGTGTTTAATAAATCCTCTTCTCTCCTTTTGTTTCATTGTTTCATCAGCGATGTGATTTTGCACAGGCTTGAGGAGTCAGTTGGGTAATTGCTGGTAGATTTGGGCAAAGGACATTTGGAACTATCCAAGTGCGATGAATCCTTTTCTAATAAATGTGCATTCTTATTCGGTTGTATTTGTTATTCTTATCTCTGCAATACAGATGTGAACGTTCTTTCTGACTTGACCTGCAGATCAGACAGGAATCATTCCTGGAGGACATTAACAGCCTGCTGAGTGTAGGTGAGGTACCCAACCTGTACACCGTTGATGAGAAGCAAGAAATCTGTGAGAAGATGAGGCAGATAGACAGGTAAGTGAATGATCTTTCGCTTGATCCTCTCCCTAACACTTATAGAGAGCTGAATTAAGTCTATATGTCCTTTTGCCAAGGTTTGATTATTATTTTGGTATAGACGACTGAATGGTAAATATGTATGTTGATATGGTTTTGTCTTTGAAAACTTCCACTGCTTGTTTTTCTCACTCTTTGTTTTTCCTTTTTCTTTGATATTTTACATGTAAAAGCCATACGATGCAAAGCAGTCATACAGAAGTTGTGATATGTTGCATAGGTACAAAGAAATCTCTGTCCATGGAAGATGTGGATGGAATAGATAGGCAGAGCACATAGAAGAGACTATTCTGATCATATAAACGAGAGTTCATCAGGATGGTAGTGCTCTCTCCCTCAGGACAGAAATAAAAAAGAAGTGGTATTATTCTGTAGCAGAAGAGAGTATGTTTATGGCAAGATTAAAAGGCAATGGTGGATGATGTATTTCAGTAAACGAGACAAAACAAAGCAGACGGATGGATCACCAGTAGCCCTGTTCAACTTGTTTGCCCAGCGTGTGCGGGACCAGCTACATGTCATACTCACCTTGTCTGCCGTTGGTGATGCTTTCCGCAACCGTCTGCGAAAATTCCCATCCCTGGTCAATTACTGTACCTTTGATTGGTTCCAGGTCAGTTGTCAAACATTGTAGCTAAGTAGATAAACAAAATTGATAACAGACAAACAGAAAAACCAAACATTCTCAAATTGGACAGTGACCGCCCCCCCCCCCCCCCACCCGCAACTTTCATCCACCCCCACCCCCACACTCACTCATACACACACATACACACTCATTCATACAATACACACACATGCATGAATGCATACATACATGCACAACACACACACACACACACACACACACACACACACACACACACACACACACACACACACACACACACACACACACACACACACACGTACACACATGCATGCAGACACATACACAAGTAGAGGAAGACAGAAATGAGAAGTTAAGCATGGGCTTTGAAATAGTTGCTTGAGTGTCCTTAGTAATATGCTCTTGTTTCCCTTGGTTAGTAAAATGGTGTTTAGATAATCAACCAGCATGTAATTTATCGTTCTTCATATGTGAGTGTACTGGAAATGAAATGACCTACCATTCATTGCATATTGCAGCATACCACATCACACTGAGATACTTTGTATTTGAAACACCTCCCATATGTGACGATTGTGTGTGCATGCGCCCGTGTGTGTGTGTGTGTGTTTATTCATGCGTGCGCACGCATCTGTTTGTGTGTGTGTGAGAGAGTGTGTGTGTGTGTGTGTGTGCGTGCGCGTGCGCGTGTTTGTGTATGTGTGTGTATGTGTGCACGTGTGTGTGTGTGTATGTGTGTGTGTGCGTGTGTGTGTGTGCGTGTGTGTGTGTGTGTGTGTGTGTGTATGCGTGTGTGCGCGCGTGTGTGTGTGTTGTGTGTGTGTGTGTGTGTGTGTGTGTGGGGTGTGTGTGTGTGTGTGTGTATGCTTACATACACAGTGATATGGTAGGCCTATAGTATAAAAGATATATTTGAGTTTTGAAGGTTTGGTTTCAGGACACAGATTATACTAAGGTAAAGGAAGTCCCCTGTCTCAGATCGCCTATAAAAGAGTTGCATGAATGACCACCACCTTATTGTGGTTTGGAGGGCTTGTGTACCTTAGGGATCTGTCAAGCTATGTTGACTGGAATTTGGCTTGTGGTAGAACCACCCAAGCCGACAGGTCAATGGGTAGAAGCCTGCAGAATGCTGTCCATTGGTCCGCCAGGCTGGGGGTTTGGCTCAGGGCTATCAACCCATTCCTGGAAAAAACCCACAAAAGAAATAAAATATTTAATCCAAAACGAGTGTGACACCCCACATTCAAGCAAACAAAAAACACGGAAAAAGATTCAGAACATGTATTTAATACAACCAGACAAAGACAGGTGCAAATTTTTGGCAAACTGGCCTTTGTCAAGCTTAGACATAAGATTACAAACAAACAAACTAACATCAAATACAAAAATTAGGAGAAAAAGACTGAAATTTCCCTGCTGCTTCATACAGTGGGGAAAAAAGGACTAAGAATATTTGTTACAGAAACAGCAACAGCTGCCGTGCATGCCAATGGCATAATGGGAATCAAGTTAAAATAAATAAATAAACAAATAAATAAACACAAAGATTGTGAAGGGCTGCGCTTAATCAAAGAAGAAATGAAGACACATTTCATGCCCGCTGAAACAGTACAGTTATTATGGTTATCTGCAGTTTGCTTTTGCTATGGTGTTTAGTTAAAGAGATTATTTATTTTCAGAAAATTTCATTTTATTCACATAATATAGATTTTTACTTTCGTGTTTCAGCCATGGCCTGAGGATGCTCTTCAGTCAGTAGCCTCAAAGTTTCTAGAGGGGGTTGAGATGTCTGACACTGAGCGTAAGATTTGCATCATCATGTGCAAACACTTCCATGACTCTGCTCGCTCGCTGTCAGACCGGTTCACTGTGGAGCTTGAGCGTCACAATTACGTGACACCCACCTCCTACCTACATCTGATCAACGTCTTCAAGTCATTGCTTAACAAGAGGAGAGGGTGAGATGTTGATCACTGCTGTCAACTTTGTTATGCAGTAAACTTGTGATGAGGCTTGGCATGATGTTGAAAAGTATATAGACCAAAATTACTTTGAAACTTCAAACTTAGTGAAAATTTCCTCAGATGTGAGCAGAACACATATGGAACTGTTCAAATGTAATTAATTCTGGTGAGGACATTTCAAAACCAGTTCAGGCGAATTAGTCATGAATAGTGAACTGTTAGGATTTTGGTATTTACTGATCTGTTTCTTTACCTTAGTTTACCAGTATCAGTGTTGCCGTTCAGCTGTTTTTAGTAGTATGGGTATCTATTTTGTGACACAGTCATTGACTGTTTCATTGATTACTGTAATACAGCCTGCTTAGATCATAAAGGTGATCATAAAGCTTAACTAGAATGATATATTAATTTTGTCTAGTCACTATATTTTCGTAGTCAAACAGATACAAGAGAGCACATTTAGGACAGTTTTTGGTGATGCTTGGTTTTGAACCATGCATCAAGAATTTTTAAACTCGAAGTACGCTATAACGCACTTCAGTAATGAGTGGATGTGTGTATGAGTTACGCTGTAGCGTACCTTAGATAAGAAAGACATTAACTAAATATGTGCTGTTATTGTTGCCATCTGTCTTTCTAGGTTGTGTATACACCTGATACTGTAAAGTGCTTTGGGCTTCAGAAATCGTTATATAGATGGCCATTAATAGTAGTAGTGGTAGTATACAGTGTGTTTTGTACTTTGTGATTCCCAGAGAGGTACTGAAGCAGAAGAAGTGTTATGAGGTGTGTCAAGAGAAGCTGAAGTCAGCAGTTGGGCAGGAAGCAGCATTTCAAGAGCTGAACAAAAAGTCCACCAACCTTATTGGAGACACTCTGCTGTCTTCTGCCATTGTCACCTACCTGGGTGCCTTCACCTACACTTTCAGACAGGTCAGACTGCACACCTTTTTCTGGAAACCACTCTCTGCTGCCAAATTCCCATAGTCCCAGTCCTGATTCAAACAGTTTTTATTTCATTTGAATGATTTAAGCATTCATAATAACAAAGAACTTTAACTCATATTTGTGTGCAGTATTTTATACTGCTTGAAGCCTCGGTTCTGAGAGTATTGGCAAAGGTTGGGGAGAGATGTTGCTTACATCAAAACAGTTTGAAATGATTTGTTGAGGGAGAGGCTTGGTACACTTGTATAGTATTGTGAGGAGGCCTTTAATGTTTCGTTTACACTTATTTTGTCTATGTTGTTTGAATTTGATATTTATTTTTGTTGAATCATATTTTCTATTGTCTGTATACATCTATACCAGAAATGACAGATATGTATAAGTTGGTTTTAGTGCTAATATGAATACCATTGAAAAATTTCCTCATGTTTAATTTCTTCTTGAGAGACACAACATTCTGTTTTTGTTGTCCTTAACATTTTTGCAATTTTTCGGTTTTGTTTGCTTGTTTGTTTGCCAACATTAAGGTTCTTTATGCAGGCTTATGTTATTTTTCATGTATACAGGCTTATGTTATTTTTCATGTTTATTGTGTCCTTTTCAAACATATCACACATGACAATAAGGTGTGATGTTAGTGCATGTTACATTTTCTAAGCATGATAACATTGTCTTGAGAAAACTGACTCTGTGTTGGTTTGTGTTTCGTTTTCTTTGGGGTTTTTTTCTGAATTTCTTTTGGGTTGCTTTGGTCATTTTAGATAATGAAACAAGCCAAGTGAACAAATATTGTATTCTGTATTGACCTAGAGTGGAGTATGGCCTAGTGTATAAAATCTTCATGATGTTTATTATTGATCTTAATGGATGATGTAATCTCCAGCCCACCTAGCTTTGATTTGAGCAGCGAGTGAGAGGAGATGGGTACCACACTTATAATTTTGGCCCTGAAGAAAGTTGAGATAGTTACATCACTCTCCAGTGACATCAGGGTTGTGGTGCAATCCAATTTTGCCTTCATGTTTGCAGGGCCAGGTCAGTGAGTGGCTGAAAACTGCAACAGGCAGTGGTCTCCCCTGTTCTCCTGATTT
The DNA here is from genome assembly GCA_030674185.1 of Monoplex corrugatus. Lineage (NCBI taxonomy): Eukaryota > Metazoa > Mollusca > Gastropoda > Littorinimorpha > Ranellidae > Monoplex > Monoplex corrugatus. The sequence goes on from CM060306.1 coordinate 87,534,718, forward strand.
CTCTCTGGTCAACACTTTGGGCGAACCTGCTGAGATTCATGCCTGGAATGTTGCTGGTCTTCCTGCTGACCGTTACTCCATTGAAAATGGTATCATTATGAGGTAAGTTACCTTCCACTGCTGAATAGCGGCCATGCATTTGTGTACACTGTTTGTAGTAAAGTACCTTTAGGTGTCCACAAAGAAGCCAATATACGTAACTGATGTAATAATAATAATAATAATTACAATATTTATATAGCGCAAAATCTTGATAAAATCAAATCTAAGCGCTGAAACAGACACACAAGCACGCACGCACGCACGCACGCACGCACACGCACGCACGCACGCACGCACGCACACACACACACAGACACACACACACACACACACACACACACACACACACACACACATACACACACACACACACACACACACACACACACACACACGCATGGCTATAAATGGGGAGAAAGAATAAAAGCAATAAAAGCAAGAATAAAAGCAATGGAAAATTATAGAGAGCATATCATGTGAGTTGTTCTCCAGAAATGGTGAATACGAGGTTGCATCAGGTCAAAAATGAAAAATAAAACAGGGATTGTGGATTTATGCTGATTAGAAAGGGACTGTTATCTAAATTCTTAATTATGCTTTAAAAAATCAGTGAGGCAATCTGTTTTAATATTCTTGAGCCTTGAAACAGGGGTCCATCAGGGTGTCGCGTACATTACGGTGTGACTCATTTGAGATGCAAGCCACACAATTTTAGATACTACATGCATAATTGCTATGGAAATATAATATATAGCAAGGAAGAAAGCAATCAAAGCAATAAACAGTGCTTTTATGTCCAATTTGGATCACATATGACCCTTCTTAAAGTGTGACAATGTAATGTACGCGACATCCCCAGTTTAACTTTGTCATGGACGTTAACCATCAACAGACTTTTCTTGCAATGCCTACATAAGAAGCTCAAACAGTGTGTATATCAGAAAGCACCACATCATTCAACAGCTGAGAGGAAAGTTAGGATCAGTGAATACCGTCACTGCATTACATGTGACAACAATAGTGCACATATGTCTCAGAGCAGCGCCAAGTTCAAAAGAGTAAATGCATAAATCTTTATTGTACTGTTTAATGTGTATTATTAGGAACAGTCCTGTTTGAATTTATAAAATTTATACAACCAAGTTTGAAAAATGCAGTAAATTGTCTTGGAGAAAAATCCTGGAGTGGTTTTTGTTTTCTAAACAGTCAGCTCAAAGACTATTTGTTCTGGTGCTTCTGGAGAAAAAAACAACAACAACAGTATTTTCATCCAAATAATATGTAAGTGTAGACATTATGGTGTTAATAGATGGCCTGAAAGTAATCCACACAGGGCCTGTGTGTGTGTGTGTGTGTGTGTGTGTGTGTGTGTGTGTGTGTGTGTGTGTGTGTGTGTGTGTGTGTGTGTGTGTGTGACTTTTAGTTGTTTATTTATTGTTTTCTAAAACAGTTTTTTTTTACACAGAGCACTGAACAGTGATTTTTGTGTTGTTGTTTTTACGGAAATATTGTTTGTATGCACTTCTAATTATATGTTTTAGGGGTGATGATAAAAACTGTCATGGTTACTGAAATTAAATGAGAGATAGTAACCACAAGTGGTAGACTGTCATTTTTCTTTAATTCAGACTGAGTGCCCAAGCCTTCAGAAGTGTACATACCCTTTTCATTTTGTCTCCAGTAACTCTGGGCGCTGGCCACTGGTGATTGACCCCCAGGGTCAGGCCAACAAGTGGATAAAGGCTACGGAGAAGACCAACAACCTGCACATCATCAAGCTGTCTGACCCTGACTTTCTCCGCACTCTGAAGAACTGCATCCAGTTCGTCACACCGGTTTGTCCTTCTTCATTGATCTGTATGTCTGTTGAATTTTACATTTCATCTCTTACTGTATCTCACTACTGGAAATGGTAACTGTATTGTTACCCCAGTTGGTTATGAGAAAGGGGGAGATTTTGTACGTCAACCAGGCAGCTCACCATTCAAAACAAAGCTAAACGAAACTTAACCCTCTGGGCCCGAATGCGACCTACAGGTCGCAACGCTTTGTGTGACCGTATTCCGAGTGCACGCTGTACGTCGCCACAGCACAGTGGGTCAAACAGCCGGGTCTCGCTCTATTTTTATATTATCCAATCAGAATAATTCCTTCCCAGTCGCTGCAGAACACTTCAATTTGCACATGGCAGCCTCCATTGTGATAGTTTGGTGTACGTTTTGTCAGTTTTCACAATGAAAAGATCAACTCCTCAACCTTCGACCTCTCGTGAGGCAAACAAGCGCCAGCGTTTTTTCACCACTGAGCAAGTGCTCGAAGCTTTGTACGATTCCGATTCAGATGAGCAGGTAGTCCTTTCTGTAATACTTTTACACTGTTTTTTGTGGTTGTTTGTCAGTAGTTTGTCTCTTATGCATGCATTACTACGATGGGGTAGATTTTCAGTGCACTCTGCTCAGGAGCCCAGGAATAGTGTATTGTATGCCTCAGGGGGCTAGGGCTCAAAGGGTTAACCAATCTAAGGGGGATCAATAGTCAAGTGGTTAGGAAATGGGACTTCCTTTTTTTTTTCTTTCAAAGGATGATCATACTCAGGGAGGCTACCTTTGTGTTTGCTTTTTTTTTTCATCCCATTTTCTGCGCCACTTTAATGGCCACAGAAGCTGGCACAGTTTTTACAATGCGATGATGATGATGTCAGTGAGGATGATAATCATGATCCTATAGAGTTCCATCTAGGATTGAGACATAGTGACAGGGCTGTACTTACGTTTACTATCATAACAAATCCTTCACTGTGTGGTCCCAGTCTTCCCAATGAGCCCATAACATGCCCAACTCTGCGTAGGAGCCGGTTAGAGCTGAAAAATGCCACATTGATTTTTGAAGGGACTGATGGTGATTTGAACCCACAACCTTCCAGTCGATAGTCTGTTGCACTAACTACTACACCATGGCGACTGGTTAGAAGCAGGACTTCCAGCCTGGAGGTCTAGGTTCAAACCTGTTCGGGCACTGCTTGGTGGTTTAACTCTTAGACTCCTGCACCCTTTGTGCCAACTACAAAAACTAAACCATTTGAATCCCTCATCCTATCCACCAGCTTAGTGCTTTGCTAGCATGGTTGACAGAGCAGGATGCTGGTGGACAGGGTGCAGGAGTCAAAGGGTTAAAGATGAAGATTTTTCTGATCTTTTAGGTCAGCATATGTGCAGATTTACTAGTGCCTGAATCTCTTTTGTGTGTATACCCATGCAGAACATAAAATACACTTGTTAAAGATCCTGTAAACCATGTCAGTGTTTGGTGTCTAATGGAAACAAAAAAAAACCAGCATGCATTCCAACCAAAGACAAGGTATGCAGACTGTGCAGCAACATATCACCTGCGCAGTATGGGCCAAAACGCCATTTGTATATGGCTCCAAGAAAACATTGCTTGGAGTGACAAAAAAAGAAAGAAAATGCAAATAGATGAATAAATAAAACAAACAAATGCACACAAACAGTCGAAAAGACACGAAAATTCTGCTATAAGAACATCAACAAGTTTCAGTAGGTCACATCTTGAATGAACAACTGTGGAATGATTCAGCAAAGCTGTACACAATAAACACAAAATGGGAAGGAAGTTACTGCTCTAACCTAATCCCTTCAGCCCCCCATGTATGCAGTGAGAATAGGTGTATGTAACATGCAAACAATACTATCATATGAAAAAGCAACGGTGCCTGAGTCAGTTATACAAGATCTTATTGTTTGTGTAAGAAATGGAGCTTTGGCCTTCAGGTCTGATCGCATGAGTTCAAGTCTAGCTAAAATAACTTTTTGTATGTGGCCTCAACTTTCTGCATGCAGCCTCCAGTCTACACACAGTTGGGAACAGGAAAGGAAAGGCAAATAAGAAAGATGAGATGTGCACCACCCTTATGATTCTGGCCTCAAGAAAAGTTGAAACCTGTAACCTCAATGTCGTTCCACATTAAGGTTACGAAAAAAAGAAAAAGAAAAACAAAAAGAAGTTTTAAGATCTGTCACTTCACTCTCATTTCATCTTAAGGTTATGGTCAAAATGAAAACAAAACAAAACAAACAAACAAACACCAAAAGATAGGAAAACTTTAGAAACAAGAAAAAAGTTGTTTTTTTTTAACAGGTTTTGCAATGTAAAGTATAGCAAAAATTCTTAAGTCATTCTTATTTTTGCTTAAGATGTATAATGCTCGATCTGTATTGAAAAAAATAAATTGCACGTCCTGTTGTCAAATGTATACTATCTAGTGTAAAAGTATTGTATTTGTGGTACCAGGTGTTACTGGAGAATGTGGGAGAGGAGCTTGACAGTGACCTGGAGTCCTTGCTGTTGAAGCAGACATTCAGACAGGGCAGCAGTGACTTCATCAAGCTGGGTGATTCTGCCATTGAGTACTCCCAGGACTTCAAGTTGTACATTAGTACCAAACTGAGCAATCCTCACTTCCACCCTCAAATCTCCAAGAAGGTGGGAAAGATGACTTGTTCTGTATAATCTGTTGTTGTTTTGATGATGGTCATGATAATAATCAAAGCGTGAATATTGTTTGCGAACTTTCCCACTAACAGTATTAAATCAGTCATACCTGCAACATTCTTTTTGTTGTTGATATGATAATGATAGTAATGATAATGATGATAATAGTAGTAATGATAAAATAAAAAGTAATGGTGATGAGTGATAATAAAAAAAAACAATGATAATAATAATAATGATAATAACAATGATGATAACAGTACTAATGATAAAAAATAATGGTGGTGGTGGTGGTGATGATGATGATGATGATAATAAGAATAATAATGATGATAGTGGTTATATATTTATAATATCAATAATGATGATAATAAATGGATGAAGATGATGATGATAATGATAATAATCATAATGGAATCTTATGTGGCGATGGTCACCGAATTAGTTGCGAATATTAGCATATTTAAATGAATGTGAAATTCTTGTAACTTTCCTATCCACTCCATTTGTCTGCTCAGAAGTAAGTCTAGTGATGTGACATCAAGGGACATGATAGTGATATGATATTAGAAAGTTTTGAATTGATGTGGTGTGATGAAGTTGCAGTTTGAAATGTTACAGTGTGATTTGACGTGTTGTGATCTGGTTTGATGTGGCATACTGTGGCAGGTGACCTTGGTGAACTTCGCGATCACTCCAGAGACTCTGCAGGATCAGCTGCTGGGGATCATGGTGGCCAAGGAACGACCAGAACTGGACAGGGAGAGAATTGATGCCATTCTGCAGATTACTGAGAGTAAAAGGTAAGCACTTTTAGCACCACTGCTAAAATGACAAGAAAATGTTACTCAGTGGATAACGGTAACACATTTTATCGTCTCTACAATTCTTTATGTTGTAGAAAGAAAGGAAAACAAACAAAACAAAACAAAGCAAACAAAACAAAACAAACAAAAACAAAAACAAAGAGAACAAAGATCAGTAATATCTGTACATATATCTGAATCCTTGCTTACTATTGAAATGAAATAAAATGAAAATTTTATCTTCCAGCGGTATAGATATTTGACTTGTCATTGTCCGTTATGAGACCTACCCTTCTTTCATGTGTGTCTCCTCCAGAGTATATGATTGTTTGCTTGTCCAATGTTATCATTCCTGCTTTCTTCCATCTCACCTCTCCCATTTCTACAATATTGTATTCAAACTTTCTATTTCTGTCTTGACATTTTCTTATTTTCCTTTTTGAAGCATTGTTTTAGCATTCAATATTGCAGTTCTTACATCTTTTAACCTAATAGCAATAGCTTAATTATGGCATGGTGTCACCTGCTTAACATGACTTCCCCCTTCCAAATGAAGTGCTCCAGTAGAGCCCCATATTCACAGCATTCACTTTTCATATATTCTCATCTTTGGGCATGATTTTTTTGGGAAGCTAGGTTGGTGGTTTCCCATTGCTTTCCATTTATTTTGTGTGTACTCTCTGCTCGCCTTTGATCTCACAACTACCCACATGGTAGTGGAGGCTGTAGGCAAACTTTATGGCGCCTCCTTTCACCGGGGTGATCCCTTCTTCAAGCAATTCAGGCATGTGAGTTTGCACTGGTTTTGTAATGATGGGTTACAAATGCTACAATTAACACAAGCATTTAGGAGTGTAGATTGATACTTAACTATGCCATACTTAATAAAATGTCTTAATGGAGGTATTTGGTTATGAAGTTGTGGACATTTCAACATCCTTCGAGGTCTTCATCAGGAAAAGTTTTGGCTGTGTAGCTGGCTCTGTCTTTATTGGATGTGTGGTGGTCACATGATGTGAGAACTTGTTTGAACTTTGTGCCATTTACATCAAGTTCTCACACAGTATGATCACCTCTTATCTGAAAAAGATGTAGCCAGTCACACAGCCACTACTCATGCTGAAGAAGACCTCGGATGAGATTGAAACATTGACTTCTGCTTTCAGTAAGGATTATTTCATTTCATAATATAAGCATTGTTTGGCCTGCAGACAGCTGAAAGAAATTGAAGGCAAGATCCTTGAGGTGCTGTCTGCTACAAAAGGCACCATTCAGGAAGATGAAGCCACCAAGATGCTGTCCTCTTCCCAGAAATTGGCCAGCAGAATATCAGCTGCTAAAGAAACAGAGAAAAAAATGGACAAAGTACGCATGGACTACACCAAGATGGCAGTCCACAGCACCATCCTGTTCTTTACCATCATGGACATGGCAAACATTGATCCTATGTACCAGTACTCTCTCAGGTGGTTCATCAACCTCCTCAACCTGTCCATGGAAAATGCAGAGAAGACTAGTGACCTGGCAACCCGTCTCACTCACCTGCATGATCACTTCACCCACTCAATCTACTCCAATGTCTGCATGTCTCTCTTTGAGAAAGATAAGGTGAGTTTGTGTGAATTTGATTTGTGATTATTTTGAAGTCCTTGGATTGTTACATATCTGCTTTTTAAAAATGGACTTTGTAGGATTGTAGATGTCACTATCATTCCAGGGTCTGTCCATATTGTGTGTCTGTGTACCACTGTCTGACAAGGACAGGGTAAGATTGTGTGGATTTGTTTTATCATTTTTTAAAATTTGGTGAATGTTGTATACTATTATGGGCCAGTAGGAATCCTGTACGTCATTGTTCATATTTTAGGATTTAGAAGATTTCCAAAAGCAACCAGGAATGTCTAAGAGGATCTATTGTGTAATTAATAAATCATGAAATATCAAATGAGTGCTTTGAGGAAATGTTGTTGTTAATTTATTGTAGACTCTGTAGAAATAGTGGAGAGAGAGGGAGGGCAGGATGTGAGGTTATATTGACGTATAGTATATCAGTATCATTGGAAACAGACACTACAGAATACAAAAAATGTAAACCAAACACATAACATTTTCTGTTCTCTCCAGCTTGTGTTCTCCTTCCTGCTCTGTGTGAACATCCTGAAGCACAAGAAGGAAGTGGACCAGAAGGAGTTGCAGTTTCTGTTGACTGGAGGTGTGGGTGTTGACAATCCCTATGCCAACCCTATCAAATCTTCCAAATCCTGGGATGAGCTGTGCCGCCTGGAACTCCTTCCCAACTTTAATAACATCTGCAGTAAATTCCAGAAGGATCAGTGGCAGGATGTCTGCAAGAGCAGTGTGAGTAGCTATATTTTTAAGTGGTGCTCTTGATTTCTATAAGGTGGGAAGGGGAAGGGGTCGTTTTGTCACATGCTAAGAAAGCATAACTCCTTTGGGTATTTATTTTTATTGTTTTTACTGCTTTCCCTTGTGTTTTGAAAAAATAATGTGTGTATTGACAGTCATGTTGTTTTCCTAAAATTATGTGATTTATAGTGAACTTTGCTGTTTACAGGGAGCAAGCAATGACATAGGGGTGTATTCACATTAAGGTCTTTGGTGTCAGTTGTTCATGGGGGCTGTCTTGAATCTCTTACTGGGTTTGGCTCCATGACAGTGATTTTTGTTGTGAATAGTGGGCATAGTTGGCAGTGTCCTTAGTATGCGTATTCATAACTCATACTCAGTGTGCAGTCTTCACTGTTTTTGTCATGCGTCTTAGAATCATTAGTCTCTAGTGATAGGAACAATTATAAATAAGTTACACATGATAGAAATGATAGCTAAGGCAACAGTAAAGCTGGGTATTATTTAAGCTTTTTGTGGTGTGAGATGGATCTAGATTCTTTTATGACAACAGAGGATTTACTAAGATGATGAAAGACCAACGAAACAATGTACAGCAGCACACATGTCATGTTCTCAGACCTTATTTTAATTAAATAGCTATGATTGTCAATTAACTACTTAACAGCTTTGTGTACCTTAAAATTTACTTAAAGACAACTTCAGTGTCAAATCTTAACAATAAACTTGTGACTGAGATCACAATTAGGAAGCAGGATGTTAGCCATTTCTCTTTGTCAGGCTATTTGACAATACTGTGTGTGTTAAATTTTTGAATTCATAATGGCTGTGCCTCAACATTGACTGTGTGCATTTAAGTTTGATTACACAGTGGTTGTGCCTCAACATTGACTGTGTGCATTTATGTTTGAATACACAGTGGTTGTGCCTCAACATTGACTGTGTGTATTTATGTTTGATTACACAGTGGTTGTGCCTCAACATTGACTGTGTGTATTTATGTTTGATTACACAGTGGTTGTGCCTCAACATTGACTGTGTGTATTTATGTTTGATTACACAGTGGTTGTGCCTCAACATTGACTGTGTGTATTTATGTTTGATTACACAGTGGTTGTGCCTCAACATTGACTGTGTGTATTTATGTTTGATTACACAGTGGTTGTGCCTCAACATTGACTGTGTGTATTTATGTTTGATTACACGGGTGTGTTTTGTGTGTGTGCTTTTGATTACACAGTGTTGTGTTAACATGACTGTGTGCATTTATGTTTGATTACACAGTGGTTGTGTTTCAACATTGACTGTGTGTATTTATGTTTGATTACACAGTGGTTGTGTTTCAACATTGACTGTGTGCATTTATGTTTGATTACACAGTGGTTGTGTTTCAACATTGACTGTGTGCATTTATGTTTGATTACACAGTGGTTGTGCCTCAACATTGACTGTGTGTATTTATGTTTGAATTACACAGTGGTTGTGTACTTCATAAACAATTTGTTTCCTGTGTGTGTTGAGAGTTTTAGACATTACATTGCAGTGTAGCCTAGACTGGTCCAGCAGCAGTCTGATACAAATATAAGATACAAAACCCATACACTAGGTGTGGTTTCAGATCTCACCAATACATAGGGCTTATGTGCTGACTTAAGGTTATACGATGGTCATTTTGGATCTTTTCAACTGCATGGCATTAATGGGCGTCATGCAATTGGAATTACTTCTGAAGTAAAGATGTTATCTTGAGAAACTGAAACTGAATTTGACTATGTGTGTCAATTTTTTTAACATATAATGGCTGTGCTTCAGCACTGACCATGTGGATGAACTCTTTGATTCCTTTACCCTATTGACCAGCTTCTTGCATTTACAGTTATGATAGCAAAGCAAAAATTTAACCTTTCATTTACTTACCCTTCCACTAGCTTCCTGAATTATCAATAATGATAACAAAGCGAACTCTCAATCATTTCACTCGCTCACCCTATTCACCAGTTTTGTGCAGGAAGCTGGTGGTTCCAATCAGGAAGTAAAAGGGTTAAATTTTTGCAGCCAGTCAATAGGTTGAAGGAGTCAATAGATTCAGTATTTGAATCAAAGGATGAAAGATTTGAACACACAATGGCTGTGCCTCAGTAAGTGAATGATGCAGTTGTTCATTATTTCTTTTAATGTCTATTCACATATGTGCTTTTAGACATGCTGTTGCTGTGTCAATGTATGTGGTTCAATAATGTAAGAATGGCGGATGTTTGTTCAGGAACCTCATCAGGCACAATTCCCTGGTGAATGGCAAACACGCTTGCAGCCCTTCCAGCGTCTTCTTGTCCTCCGGTGCTTGCGGCCAGACAAGGTAACTTTTTTTGTCTGTGTTTGTAATATATACTGCAACCCTGTCACACAGTCTCATTCCTAGAAGGAACTCCATTGTGTCATAACCATTACTATTATCATGAAATTTTCAGTCACTGTAGTGTTGTGATAATTGTCACAAATGCTTAAGCCCTTCATGGTTACCTCAGGTTCAGTTTTCTCTGCTGTTTCTGTACCTGAGTTGAATTCAAATTGGGTCTTTGATGACAGTAGTTAATGGGGGTTGCTGTTTGAGAGCCTTGATGGTGGCCTCCTTGCTGGGGGTATGTGACTGGATTGGGCTCCTTGAGTGAGTGATTACTGTTGTCATTAGTGGGCTTAGTAGACTGTCCTTTGTAAGTTGTATCAGAAAATGCACTGTTGGACTCCACCAGAGAGACAGTGCATGGTCTCCTTTAGTGGGTGGCCCCTTGGCAGTTTGAATCTCTTGCTTCCATAGGCTTTCTGGCAAGGGGACTTTGAATGAGCATGGAGTTGGTGGTGTGTGTTGGAGCTGGAAAAAGTGACATGGGATCAGTGCCACCAAGGCACACTGAAGTTGAGACTGAAAAGACTAATTTTCATCCAGACATGGTTGATATTTGAATTAAGTTTTGTAACTTATACAGCTGAAGATGCTATAGAGGGTGTTTAGAGATGATACTTTGGATTAACATTTGATGCTTAGAGTTCAGTCCCAGCCCACAACATAAAATTATGCTTGTTGGCTGCTATCTTTATGTTCCAGTCATTCTGGTGGATCAGTTTAACGTTTATTAGGTCCGTTTCCCCCACCCCCCACCCCCTCACACCCGCTGCTCATTTTAAGATCTTGCTAGCTCATAGGGAGTTTTGCATGCTCAAGGAGTCTGCCAGATGATTATTGGTTGATTTGGGTGGATCACACAATATATGAAATTGTCTGAATGCAATAAATAAAAGTGCAAACCTATCTTTTATATGCTTTTTTAAAGTGCTCTTCAAGGATCCTTTTGGTGCTGGTAATGTACTTATGGTTTTACTGTGCTATTCAATCAAAAGATGCAGTAACACTGGTGTAACAAAAGAATGAATATGTAGTTTGGTTGCATATCTAGCTACATATGTATAAATGTCTTTCAGAGAGGAAATAAAAGACTTCTTGAAGGAAATTGGTGATCTGTCTGTCTCTGTCAGATGGTTCCAGCCGTCCAGGATTTTGTGATAAAGAACATTGGCCAGAAGTTCATCCAGCCACCTCCCTTTGACTTGCTCAAAGCGTTCCAAGACAGTAACTGCTGTTCACCTCTCCTCTTTGTCCTGTCCCCAGGCAGTGACCCCATGGCGGCACTCCGCAAGTTTGCTGAAGATCAGGTAGGACTAGACTTCACTTGTGTTTTCATACTTTACACTATTGCTTTCTAGTTTGCTTTGACTATTGTAGCTGGGACAGATTAGTCGACATTTTATGGCATAGTCTTGACAAACCTGGAGCAAAGAGAAGTGAAAGTAAGTTGAATTCTTGCCTCAGAATGACCTGTCTTATGAGTATAAGATGGGTAACTGAGTGAGATCAGCTGTTTGGTGTGTGTAGATATATATATATATATATATATATATATATATATATATATATATATATATATGTATGTATATATATGTGTGTGTGTGCGTGTGTGTGTGTCTGTGTGTGTGTGTGTGTGTTTGTTTGTTTTACTCCTGTGTGTATGTATGTGTTTGTTTCTAGGTTTTTTGTTTGGTTGGTTGGTTTGTTGATTTCTGTTTTCATTCTATTTTATCTGTTTTATTTCATTTCATCTTACCTTATTTTTTTTGGATACCCTTTTTATTTTATTTTATTTTATTTTATTTTATTTCATTTATTTTATTTTATTTTATTTTATTTTATTTTATTTCATTTATTTTTTATTGTTTTGTTTCGTTTTGTTTTATTTTATTTTATTTTATTTTATTTTATTTTATTTTATTTCATTTCATTTTACTTTATTTTATTTCCTTTCTTTTCCTTTCCTTTCTTTTTCGTTCCTTTATCTTATTTTGTTTTCTTTTGTTTTATTTTATCTCAACTTATTTCATTGTATTTGATTTTATTCATTTGGGGAAGGGGATAGCTGATAGCTGTGACATGCTTTAACTGAAGTTACTGTTTGTTCATTTGACATTTAAAAAGAAAAGAAAGATAACCTCAATTCATCCTGCAGGGCTTTGGAGGAGCGAAATTTAACTCGGTGAATCCAGGTCCAGGCCAGGATCACATTGTGCAGAAGATGATTGAAAAAGCGGCGAAGGAAGGCACATGGGTGATGCTGCAGGACTGCCACCTGGCTTCCTCGTGGATGCCCACACTGGAGAAAATCCTGGAGGTAGGTTGAGGCAGCCGGGTATGAAGTGGAAGTTACTATCAAACATAGTATGCGCATGATCAGATAGAAGAGACACAAGCATTCGTTCACATGTGTAGGCAAACGTGTATGTGCACATATGCACATTCACACTCGCTTGTGTATGTACATGCACCTGTATAAATACACAAGTGCATGCACACTTACACAAACATGCATGCATCACACACACACACACACACACACAGACACACACGCGTGCGCGCGCACTCACACACACGCACACACACGCACACAATCACGCATGCATGCACGCAAGCACACACGCACACACTAGCACACACTCACACACAAAACACACACACACACACACACACACACACACACACACACACACACACACACACACACACACACACACACACACACACACACACACACACACACACACACACATACATTATACAGTCAGTCATATCATATGCACCACAATCATTTAGAGAAACAAACTGAAACAAGTGAAAGTGGATACAAATGATAACATGAATGAAACTTGTATTATGTTGGTTCAATTAAGATTATCTATCTATCTATCTATCTATCTATCTATCTATCTATCTATCTATCTATCTATCTATCTATCTATCTATCTATCTATCTATGTATCTGTCTGTCTGTCTATCTGTCTATCAATCTATCTATCTATCTATCTATCTATCTATCTATCTGTCTATCTGTCTGTCTGTCTATCTATCTGTCTGTTTGTATGTCTGTCTGTCTATCTATCTATATATGTAAATATCTATATATATATATCTATATGTATCTATATGTATGTATATGTGTGTGTGTGTGTACACACACACATATGCATGTATATACATATATATCTATGTATATATATTTATAGATATATACATACATATGTATGAATATGTATGTATGTATATATTGTAATATCATAGTTATTTCGCAGTGACTTGTCTCTACACAGTGTCAGAGGCTACACTGGCATACAGATAGAATTCTCGCCTTCTGATCTGACTGATCTGACAGACAGGCTCAAGTCTGATGGAAGAGGGGGTGGGGGTGGGGGCAGAGAAAGGGGGATGGGGGAGTGGAGAAACAGCATTGGGGGAGAGATATTCTTGTGGCCTCCAGTCTTCCTGGATGTGAATAAGTACCTGTCCCTGTTTAGGGTTAGAGAGGGTAAAGCAGTGAGGAACCTCTCTCATAATGCTGACCCCAAGAAAACTAAGGTCTCTGCCACATCACCCTCCTTTAACATCAGACCTATGGAAGAACCGTTGCCTTTTCTTACATGTCCAGAATTATGGTGTTTGTACAATATGTCAAGAAATGTTTGTACAATGTTTCAGGAAAATGTATGTATGTACATGGGAAGAGATTTGCATTTATTGATGATGGTGATTCTATCTTATCTAATGTTTGACTCAACAAGATATGTGTACAAAACACAACATATCTTTTCTGACACTTGTTACTCAACACGATGTGTATACAAAGTGTCAATGTTAAAACACAATATATCTGTTCTGGCCTCAGGACTTGACTCCTGAGCAGACACACCCTAACTTCCGACTGTGGCTGACCAGCAAGCCTTGCACCGCCTTCCCCATCTCCGTCCTTCAGAACAGCATCAAGATGACCATTGAACCACCTCGGGGATTACGTGTGGACATCATGAGAGCTTACAGTAATGACCCCATCAACGATCCGGAATTCTTCGGAGCCTGCAAGCAGCCAGTCAGTGTCATCTTCAGCTTATTATTGTTATTTTCTTTGTTTGTTTGTTTTATTTTCAACAGCTGAATGTACATATGCACCCCCAGAAGTATCAAACACGTGCTTTTTTTGCAAGTATGGGAGTATACAATCTTAGTAATATTGCCAGATGGATGGGCCCATGTGTTGGTGGGGATTGGGAGAGTGCTAATGTGCCATCTGTCAATAGTCTGTCCCATGGAGGGTGAGATATAGAGCTGTGAGGTGGCAGTTGTGCTGTCAGATGTTAAATAGTGATTTATTGACTTGTGGTAGCCTTATTTACTCCAGGTGAAGTGACATCTCAGCACATGACAGTTTGGCTCAGTATTCTGCCAGGGTTTTCAAAGAACTGATAATAGATCAATTAAAATGTCAAGTGTCCAATTTTGTATGAAATTGAAGGGCAACAACTCTGTTATCCAGTAGTAAGTTTTGCCAAATAATATGATGTTATCTGTTTTGACACAAGGAACAATGTAGCATTGTGTCTGAAGAGCTGGCTTGTCAGCAACTTTGAGTAATGACTTGGTAATGCCTTTTGATTTTACTAATTCTTGAGTGATATCTTATTAATGCTTTGTAATTTGATTAATGGATGAGTTCATCAGACAGTCAGATGGTGTCAAGAGTGAAGACCATCCAGTGAACATTCTCTTTACATGTTTGTAATATGACCAAGTATGTAAGCTGGTAGAAGGGTTTGCAAGTCAGAAAACTTGCAGTTTTCTATGATCATTGTGATACCTTGGCTTTTTGATAATTGCAACATAAAATATTTCCAAAAGTAGGAAATGATAGGTTAGAATTTCGCTTGATATTCTTTCATCCACTATCTCCTAGTGCCATCTGTTTTATTTGTATCGCATTGCAGGACTTGGTTTAGAGTGACAGAGGCTTAAGATACTAGAAATAAATCACTGTCTTTTTGATCGCATGTTTGTGTTGCAGGTTAAGTTCCACAAGATGCTCTATGGTCTTTGTTTTTTCCACGCTGTTGTCCAAGAGCGCATTAAGTTTGGATCTGTGGGCTGGAACATCCCTTACCAGTTTATTGAGTCAGACCTGGATATCAGTGTAAAGCAGCTGCGCATGTTCTTCGATGAGTATGAGGTAAGAGGAAGAGTAGTGTGTCTTGTATAATTACCATGTATTTCCATTGTGACATTTGGTCAGGAGAGCATGTCATGTAGTCACTGTGTATGACCACCATTTTTTTGTTTCGCTATTTTTCAGTTTTCATTTGTGTTTTTCTTTGTTTGTTGTTCTTATTTCTGTGTATGAGAGTTTTTAATTTGTTTATTTGTTCTTTTACATTCACTGAAGAAGCAGATATTGTGCACAGATTTGCTTGGGACATGCGACAGTCCTTTCATTTCTCCTTATTACTATGGGTTCTTTTACAAATACTGAATGCATGCCTCATACAAGACATCAGGTTATCATCGCATATGAAAATGTCAGACCCCATTTTAAATATAATGGATGGAGTGGAGGGGGATAGGAAGAAAATTTCTTGTCCTAACCCAACCCTGGGTTTTCATGCTTCAAACTTTCCCACATAGAAATCAGAAACAAATGAAAGTGGAACAAGAATGCTTATTTTTTTTAATCAAACAGGACAGTTTCGTTCATTAAGCAAGCATTTTCATTACATGTTTCTAAGTTTCTGGTTCCTCTTTGCTTAAATGCTGGCAGTCATTTTGATTCAGATTGGAATTTTTATTTGCACGTTTTTTTTTAGTAACATTGCTGAGGTTCTGCATTGTCCCTTGTTCATATTATCACTTGACAGCCCCACGATAGTGATGGCTATATGTGGAACATGTTTACTAACACTTCAATAGGGGAATTTGTGCAGGCTTGAGTCAGTTCTTGGTATGTACGTACCTTGCTCTTCAATAATAGATGAGATACGTGGGTGAAATGTGATATAAGTTTGAGTTCAAGTCTTCTGTTTTGAGCAGCATCCAACCCAAGTGATCCATAACATTATTGTATTCCAGAGCATAATGCAGGTTTGAGGGGCAAGTATAGATAAAAGTGGAAAAAGAGCAGATATATATGCTTATTTTTTGTAACTGAAAGATGTGTCATACTGTCAACATTGTATCTCAAATTTGTAGAATTTAAAAGTAGATTCCATGTAATTTGTATCTGTGTCTCATTGATATGTTTGGTTCATGTGGTGATAAGTGTTAAAGCTGATTGGCCAGACAGTGACTTATAAACTGTGGAGTTTATTGCAGTAACAGCAGATTTGTATGTTACAAATGTCCTGTACATGTATGTTCATGTGAAGGGGAAAAATAAGTAAAATAGATAAATAAATTGATAAATAAATAGATAGATAAATAAATAAATAAACAATAAGTAAATAAATAGATACATAAATAAGAAAATGAATCAATGAGTAAAGAAGTAAAAAGAAGAAAATTTTAATTGACTCTCGTTCTGAATGATACACTTTACTGAGCCCTGTATACTTACACCACTTGTACAAACTGGCCAACAGCAGCTGTGATGCACTTTACAGAGCTCTGTATATTTACACCACTTGTACAAACTGGCAACAGGAGCTGTGATACACTTTTTAGAGCTCTGTATATTTACACCACTTGTACAAGCTGACCAGCAGGAGTTGTGATACACTTTTCAGAGCTCTGTATGTTTACGCCACTTGTACAAGCTGACCAGCAGGAGCTGTGATACATTTTTCAGAGATCTGAATCTGTATACAACTTATACAAGCTGACCAATAGGAGCTGTGATACACTTTATGGAGCTATGTATATTTACACCACTTGTACAAGCTGACCAGCAGGAGCTGTAATACACTTTTCAGAGATCTGTATCTGTACACAACTTGTACAAGCTGACCAACAGGAGCCGTGATGCACTTTTCAGACTGTATATTTACACCACTTGTACAAGCTGACCAACAGGAGTTGTGATACACTTTACAGAGCTCTGTATATTTACACCACTTGTACAAGCTGACCAACAGGAGCTACAAGCAATACCAGATGGAGGTGTCTGGTTGTTTTTGACCTAGAACTCCATCTTCCAGTCTGACTGTATGGATGTGCACAGATATGAATCTTCTCCAGGAAAACCGCATGCAGCCTTCAGTCCACCTAGGTGTGAATGAGTACCTAACTGTAGGAAGTGTAACTTTGATTGGTTATTTGTCTTGTGTTTTATATTAAAAACCAACGTAAGGAAAAAAACAGTTTGGAGAGTGCCTTCAGTATAACCACAAATACACACTGCCAACATGGACTTACAGGGTGTGCAGTTGCCTGCTCTGAATTACCTGACGGGTGAATGTAACTATGGAGGCCGAGTGACCGATTCATGGGACCGACGTTTGGTGATGACGATTCTGTCCAAGTTTTACTGCACCGACATCATGGAGAAGGACAGATATTATTTTGATGACAGCAAGCTCTACTATGCTCCCCCTGAAGGGAAGGTGAGATTGTTTTTCATAGAATTAAAACATCTGTACAGGTCTGAAGAGTTTGCTGACTCCTTTGTCAACCTGTGGCTAATTCATAAGATGTTTGTTGGTAAGATTTCAAAACAGAATTATTATTTTGAATAGCAGTATCAGGAAAATACATTCACAGGCTCAAAGAGTCTTCCAGGTAACTGCTGACTGTTTTAGATAGAGCGCATGTGGGATTATCAGAATGATGAATCTCCTCTTGAACAAACACCAAGCTTCTGTCTGTTATGGTATGGAGTTTGTATTTTGGTTTCATCAACAGCCAAACATTTACGCTGAAAATCTTATTTAATTTGATTCGTTCTCTCCTTTTTTTAATGCAAGAGACAAGAAGTACTTTCCTTTGTATTACAATGTCTGGTTTTGTGTAAGCATGTTTATGAATATTTCAGTTTCATTAAACTCTGGTCATTGTCTTTTTGCGAGAAAAGCTTAAATACTTGAATATAAATGGCATCAACAGGGATAAAGATGGATGTGAAATTCTCATGTTTATTTAAATGCAGTCTCTTCTTGTTCTTCCAGTAAAATCTTTGATCGTTGAATAAGGATGACATCAGCAAGATGTGTGCTTCATTTAATCTGTAATGTGATCATTTACAGCTGGAGTCCTATGTGGAATATACTCGCAATCTGCCTTCCAACCCATCTCCCAACATCTTGGGTCTGCATGACAATGCTAACATCTTCAGGGATCTGAAACAGACACAGCAACTCTTTGACAACAGTCTTCTCACACAGGTCAGTTTTCTGAGCTAGCTCCAGTCTGACTGCCGAGTTCACTTGTTTTCCTTCCATGTCATTGTGTTTTTCTTTTAAGAATACCTGTTTCTCATCCTGAATACCTGTTTCTCATCCTGAGACCTGGTTGGCATAGAGACAGAGTTCCTGCCTTCCATTCTTCTTGCATCATTTCAGTCTGACTGGAAATAAAAAAAACTGTATGCATGCAGTCTCCAGTCTGCCCTGTTATGAATGGCACCTGATCCTGTTTCAGGCTGGGTAGTGTAAATAAAAATGTAAGTGAAACAGACTGGGTCTGGTCTCAAATAAAATTGAGGTCTGCTACTTCATTCCCATATGACGTCAATGTCATGGGGCAGTATTTAGCTCTTCTTTCCAAACCCCATAGAAAATAATTCCTGATGCTGAAAAGCTCAACAGAAATGATGGTTTTAGTTTATGATATTGACAGATGAAAATACTCAAAGGTAATTGCATAGAATAAGTAGGAATCAAAGAAACTTATATAAGTGAGGCACAGACTAATAGCAGCAGTTGTAGTAATCAGAGTATTAGTAGTGAGAGTAAAACTAAGAATAATGAGGACTGAAAATCAAGTCCTGTCAGCCTTCATATTGTCCTGTTTATTGTTTTGAGTTTTTGGTGGTTTCAGTTGTTTTTGTTCACATATGGTTTTCAGGGAGGGAAAATTTTCACTTTGTGAAGACGTTTCCAATCTTGTGTGATGCAGAAGGAAGAAGGTATTAATTTGAAAACAAAATGCTGAAATGCTAACATTTTGTTAAATGCAGATGGATTATAGATGCGCCTGTGTTTCCAGTGATTCTCCACAAGTATTTCTGTCAATTTTTTTTTTTTAATCTTAGTAGCAGTCAGAGCCTCAGTAGCACATAGAGTTGACGCATAAGATTTGTGCATATAAATGGCTAGGGGGCATGTAGAGATGGAGCTTCTATCTTCCAGTCTGACTGCACAAACTTGCTTTTGTGGGTGTGTATGTTGCTTGAGAAAAATGCTTTGCCTCTGCAGCTTCTAGTCCTCCAAATTGTTAACAGGTATCTGACCCTGTTCAGGGTTGTAGAAAATAAAGAAATGGGGTGTGAGGAGATAGGCTCTGCCATCATAATGGTGCCCTGAGGAAGTGAAGGTCCATATTGCCTCTCTTCTCTGTGTCCTCAGACACATTGTCAACCTTTTACCTGTTTAAAAGAAATTATTTGCTTCTCCACTGCATGATATTATTTTATGGTATGGTGCATATGGAATCGTTTGCATGCTGTTTGTGACCCTTCAGAAAATTAAAACTGCTAAATTTCTTTGCAATTTTATTTTATTTTGCTTTGTTATAGACCAGAAAGATTTATTTTCAGTTTTTCAAGATAACGTGTCAGTGCTCAGAATTAATTCCATATGCACAGATGCCACTGATGCCATGTGATAAAGAAGATCTGAATCAATCGCAGCATAAGCTTTAAGCTTGTGCATATGCCCTATTTGTTGGCAAGGTCTTGAGGTCCTACCTAGCATGCAGGCTTTATATCTTATATTTGTATTAGTCTGTAATCAGAATAAGCTAGACCACATTGTATTGAAATGTATATGTCAATCTATAATATTAAAAAAAAAGACAATAAAAACACATACACTACTTTCATATAAACTGATGTCACCAACATTCTGTACTATCACATCACAGACGTCATCACATCACAGGCTTCAACTCCCAAACAATACTACACATAGCCTCCGTCAACCAGCCAACACGATTTGTCATCTCCAGTCCATCCCTTAACCCTAACAAAATAAAAAAAAAAGGACAATACAAACAGACAAACATGGAAAATAGACTAACAATTAGATACGTAAATGAATTAAAAAAAAAGTTTAAAGAGGAAAACAGAAAGAGATTCTGTTTAAGTGACATAATTTGCTTGTAGTAGCTTTCATCGTCTGCGTGATGCAAAAACAGTGTTGTACAAATAGAAAATAGTTTACAGCAATTGATGTAAATCTTGCCTTAGAAAAAAATTTTGTGCATTTGACCTCCAGTCTACACAACTGTCAATGGCACTTGACTTTGTTCAGGGTTGGGGAAGATAAAGTACCAAGGGAAAGAAGACAGGCATCTCTCTCATAATAGTGGCTGAGAGAGAAATTGAGATCTCTACCACTCGCTTGCACTGTGGTCTCAGAATTACAGGACAACCTGTTTTCTTACACATTTTTCAGTATAAACCAGCAAGAGATGTTGCTTAAATGATATGGTATGCATTTAGTTGCTTTGTAGCTTTGTTACTCTCATCAGCTACAGCAAAGTGTTTGACAGTGTCATACACCATAATCTTTTTGACACCATGAAGAAGACGAGCTTCCCTGAGCATCTAATTTCTCTCATCGGGATCGTATACAACAGCCAATAAGCAGCGATTAGATGGAACAGCCAAAACTGCAAATATTTTAGCACCAAGAAAGGAGCCCATCAAGGATGCATCCTCTCACCTCATCTCTTCAGCATATACACATAGCAGGTTGTGAGAGAAACATATTGAAGACATGGGATTATAAACGTTGATGGTCAAAACATCACAAATCTACGGTATGCTGATATCACACTGATACTGAACAATATCACAAGCATAAAAAGAATTCTGTACAGAGCAGATGCAGCAGACACGAAGGCAGGTCTTAATCCAAATGCCAAGAAGACAAAAGTAATGTCTCTAGAAGGAGAAGAAAGTCAAGCTTAACACGATGTTCAAATCAACAAGGCAGGTTTAGAAATAGGAGAAATTTTGAGTATTTAGGCTTATTTAAAGCTCATGGTGGCACTGCTACTACAGACATTAAATTAAGAGTAGGAATGGTAAAACAGAAAATGATCCAATTCAATAACATTTGGAAAGATGGAAACATACAACAGTGCTTGAAAATCAAAGTCCTGAAATGTCTGATCTGGACAGTAATGCTACGGTTATAAAGTCTGGACATGCAGAAAAGCAGATGAAAATAAGTTTGAAGTAGCAGAGATGTGGTTGTACAGGCTTGGCTTCTTCTTCAACTGCTGGTAAAAATCAACAAAAGAAAAAATAAATACATTGGCCATGCAACCCACAACACCAGCACAAGGTTTTACAAAGTTAAGTTGAGGCCAAAAGAAATCCAGGCAGACCACCAATCTCCTATATGAACATCAACAACATTAGTGATTTTAGGGTCTACCAAGTAGCACCAAAAAATCAAGATCAGGGTAAATGAAGGAGAGTTGTTGTAACATCTGCTGATGTGTGATGGGTAGTAACTTTGATTATCTGCTTGATGCAAGGATGGCAGTGCTCACACCAAGCAAAGTCTGTAGCATTGCTGTCATACACAGTAAATGATCTACTGTCAACTGATTGTGACCCTGGTCCTGTCATTCAGATGCTGAAATTTAATGTGTGTGTGTGTGTGTGTGTTATATATATATATATATATATATATATATATATATATATATATATATATATATATATATATACACACACACACACACACATGCATGTATATTTAGAGAGAGAGAGAGAGAGAGAGAGAGAGAGAGAGAGAGAGAGAGAGAGAGAGAGAGAGAGAGAGAGAGAGAGAGAGAGAGATTATCTCAAATCATAAGTATGTGATGCAAAATATTGTTCATCTGTAACTATTATTTATATGAAAACAACGCTTTTGAAAGAGCATATTTAGAGAAGAATGCTAATGATTCCTGACACTTTTGCACTAACATATTTGTTAATATGCTTATTACATATAATTTGTTGTTAATCTGGAGTATTTGCTTTTCGTTAACATTTACTAATGTATTTTTTAAGCTTAAATTTTTTTTTGCTTTTAGTGTATTTGTTTGCTTATTTAATTTGCACATTTGATTTGGACATGCTGCTTTCAATTTTGTCGACTTGCAACATACACATTAATCTTCGTTGCTGACACATTCAATCTTCGCTGCCATCTTCATGGCTGCAGAAATGGGTAAGACAGCTGGTGTTACCTTTCCCTACCTTGATCTGTCCTGAATCATATATGATGTATGCTGTGGATTGGAATTTTGCTGTGGCTTTGATGACTCTCCCACTTTATCAATGCTTTCTGATGCTTTCTCTGTGGGTGTGGTGCTACACATGTTCTGTCCCAAGAGTCTGTGCACCTGTATGTAACTCTGAAACACTCTTTGTTTGTGTCGTTTTCTTGCAATTCAACAAGCCTGAGTGCAGAGTGGACTGTTGTTGCTTTTGTTTTGATGCCTTGCTTAAACTTTTCTTTATTTTAGGAAAAGCGCAGAGATAATTTTATGGATAATTATTTTGTTCTGAGAATGCAGTAAGCTGTTAGAATGGTGCATTCTATTTTTTTTTTTTTTTTTTTTTATTGTGAGAGGGCCTAGCTTTGTCACCCACCAGATTTTAACAGCAGATATGTACCATCATTGGAACTGGCCTAAATTTGCCCTCCATTTTGATCTTAGCCATTTAATGAATTTTTGATTTTCATTAGGATTTTGTGTGGTTGGTTGGCTGATTGGTTAGTTGGTTGGTTAATTGTGTGCTTTGGTACAGGATTATCTCATCATGTTTTGTTTTGTTTTTTGAAAAAAAATGTGGTGTGGTACGTATGTTTGTGGTTGTGTGTGTGTGTGTGTGGTGTGTGTGTGTGTGTGTGTGTGTTAAAAGGTGTCATATCAGATTTCCATGCTAAGCTGATACAGAAATTGTCCTGAAGTTGTGCACCATCTTGAGGTAAATTTTGTTTGTTTCTTTGTGTCTATTTGTTTTTGTTTTTTTACTTAATTGTTTACTACATGTTTATTGAATTTTTTTCAGTTTTTTTTTTTAATCGGTTTGTTTGTTTACTTAAATGGTTGGTTGTATGTTTGTTTAAATTATTTCAAAGTAAAGTTATTAATTACATATATTGCGTCCACTCCTTGTGTAATGTATTTGCTAGTGCTTCTCCTTCTCCCCTATGCATTTTACCCTACTTTCAGATACTTTTGATCTCTTCAGGCAGTCTGCCCTCTCTTCTCTTAGATAGCACTATACATTCACATATTCTTAAACACATTTGATGTATACATAGTCTCTTCTATCTTCTGAACTTCCCATATAAAGTGTATGCACTCAGCTTCCAGACATTTTCAATCTCTGTAGCCAGTCTTCCACATTTCACATGTAAAACTTTTGTCACTTTCAGTTCTAGTCAGTAATATCCCCCGTGGGGATGTCAGGGTCTCTTTCAGTATAAATAGTATCCCACTGTCTGGAAATTCTGTGCTAGAAATTTCCTCTTTTCTGTCTCTCTCGTTGTTTCTGCTTTGTTCCTTTGCTCTCTGTCATTTCTGCCTATCAATTTCTGCCTTGCTGGTCCATTCCCCTGTATGTGTTCGATAAAAGTTTACATACTTTCTCCTAGGATTGATAATTGGGTACATGTATTAAGTGCAGTTTTGGCTCTATGGAAATGAAATATGTGGAAGAATTTTAGGTAATTTAGGCCCGTTTTTATACATATATATCTCTTTCAATGTCCTTAGTTATGTTTAAATTTGTATTCAGATGTTTTTTTTAAATCCCCTGTGTGATAAATTGGACAGAGTGGTCAATACCAGGGGCATCTCCTTAGATTATGTGCCAGCATGCATTGATATGAGTACTTGATTTTTTGATTTTTTTCTTGCTAGAGTATTGTGATCGCCAATGCCATGTGGCAAGGCACTTGATGATGATGAGAGTATTGTGAATGTTTTGAAATGGTTATAGTCCTGATATGGCTGTATGCATTTTGCTGGGCTTTAAACAGAAATAACAAATAATAAGCCAGTAACATAGAAATCAGTCTATTCGCTGCCCCATCTTAAAAATGCTCCAGTCATTCTGATGGTTTCAGCTAAGTGTTTCTGAGGTCCTTTTCTTACCTCCACCCTCCTCTCATCCTTTCCTATCACTCCTCATTTCAAGACCTCATCAGCATACAGTGTTTTGTGTAGACTCAAAGAGTCTGCCAGGTAATCAGTCAGATTTGGGTGGAGTACATATGGAATTGTCCAAGTACCAGGAATACCTTTTGAGCAAACTACATACTCTGATTTGTTTATTTTCTATATTTCCTGTGCAAAACTTACTTCCAGACTCTTTTTGTCTCTCCAGTATGCCTTCCACACTTTCTGAGTAAAACCTGACTTTACTTTCAGATACTGTCAATCTCTCCACCCTTAATTCCACAGTAGTATCTCTCTATACTGTAGTTGCCTGGTATTCCTCAGTATTATCTCTGTACTGTAGTTTCCTGGTATTCCATAGTTGTATCTCTCCATACTGTGGTCACGAGGTATTCCGTAGTAGTATCTCCCTATACTGTAGCTACTTGATATTCCATGGTAGTATCTATCTGCACTGTAGTCACCAGGTATTCCATAGTATTATCTCTATGAACTGTAGCACCAGTACCTATTCCATAGTATTATCTCTCTATACTGTAGCTACTTGGTACTCCTTAGTATTATCTCGCTATACTGCAGTCACCAGGTACTCCATAGTAGTATCTCTGTACTTCTATACTGTAGCCACCATGTATTCCTTAGCAGTATCTCTGTACTGTAATCACCAGGTATTCCATTATGGTATCTCTATACTGTAGCTAGCTACCTTGTATTCCACAGTATTCTCTCTACACTAGGCACCAGGTGTTTCATAGTATTATTTCTCTCTACTGTAAAACTCATGTATTCCATAGGATGTATGATACGAAAAGTTATTATGAATAGGCAGGAAGGAAACATAATTGAACATGATTTTGATGAAGTATTTTGTGCTGACTCTTGATGCTGTTGACTTATATCTCATCACATCATTCTCACATTCAGTGTATGCGGTGGTTGAGTTTGTAGAGGCGTGTGCAGAAATTTCAAGAAAAAGATTTTTCTCCGGTATCTCATGCCTTCAGGTTTTTGTACAAACACCGCACATTTCAGTCTCACATCACTCCTACCACAGTACTTTTCTACCATGTAATCATGGCACTAGCACTGCTGTTTTTGTTTTTGTTGTTTTTGAAACAAACATCACTGCAGTTCTGTTGTCATATGTCAGATGTTTACAGACGTGCATAGCATTTGCAGACATACACTTGGAAGCACACATTCATGCATGCACGCATGCAAACTTGCACACCATGTAAACACACACATGTATATGTGAGCACACACACACACACATACACACACACACACACACGCATACACGCAAGCGCGCACGCACATGAACACACACACACACACACACCACACACACACACACACACACACCACAACACACACACACACACACACACACACACACACACACACACATATGCACACACATATGTATGCACCCACATGCAGGCATTGAGTTCAAGTATATTTACAAAGTCTTACATTGTCGGAGTGGAGGTGGGAAGTAGAATTATATTTTTATTAACTGGAAGGATTGTATTTTTTTCTCCTTTTTACACACTCTGTAGAGAAGGTTTATTTCTTTAGAAAAAGGTATCTTGCAAACAGAAGACATGACATGCCTTTTTGAAAATGTCTTTCTCTCACACGCACACATGCAAACACAAGTGCATACTCGCATGCATACACACACACACACACACACACACCACACACACACAACCACACCCACACACACACACACACAGAGAGAGAATGCATAAGCTTTGTATGTTTGTCTTGTTGACTCTTTATCTGTCTTTGAAGAAGTTCTTCATCTGCAAAGATTTACAGCTGTCTGTGGAAAGATTTTTATCAAATTTTTGGTCATGGGTCTTTTGTAATGTGTACTTAGAAATGCTTCACTTTAATGGTAGCATACATAGTCATCTGAGAACTCTGTCATTTGAGTTTTGAGTTGAACAAAAGAACTTTTGCAGTATTTAAAAAAAAAATAAAATAAAAAGAAGAAGAAAAATCAAAGGCATCGACAGCAGTGAACAGCTGTTTCAACTATTTCAGCATGAAATGGAGATTGTTGGTGTGGCTTGACAAACTTCTTTTGTTTATCCTCTTCTTCTCTATTGGAAAAAAATCATACTTTCTTTCATGATTTGTCTTTTCATAGAAAGGGTAAGGGAGGTGGTGGGAGAAACTGGGGCACTCTGCAAGGTGTTAGCTAATTTAAATGCTTTGACCAAGAGTTTTATATCTGGGTTTGCACCCAGGACATGGATTCTTTATATTTATGGAATCTTGTTTGAATTAATTGTCATTTGAATGAAAATGCGTGGTAGGGTCATGATCATATAAACAATTTGGTAAGTAAGCAATATTCATTAGTTGAAATGTATATTTGCTTTTTGGATAATTCACACTGAAATCAAATTTGTTAATATCAGCTTTATGTACAATTTTATTATAAGAGAGAGTAAAGGGGCCAGTTCATTATCAATTTAATAACATTTAAAAGCAGAAAAAAGAAAGAGAGTGTATGTTGATATCAAGTTGTGTAATATAAAATGGTAACTTTTGACAGAGATATAAAGAGATAGATGGGTGGAAACCTCAAGCAAAATATTGTTTGCTTTATTAACAGGAGATGTTGTCCATCATTTACCTTTCTGTTCATAACAGGAATTTGTTAATGATAATGTTTTGTTATCAGTCTTCTTCTTAACTGCTTGTCAAACATGTGCTGGATTGCTGTGTGCTTAACTAAGTACTACACTGACTTAACAAAAATTCACAGTAAAACCTTTTCTGCTTTTAACTCTTAATGAGTACTCTTGCTATTTTTGATGTTAAGAAAGAAAAAGAAAATATTGTTTTGTTTGTCAAGAAAAGGACAAAGTAACAACAAAAACAAAAACGAATTATGCTCAGACTGATCTTTCTGGCAGGCTAAAGCTTCATTTGATGGTGGTAAATCGACGAAGGATGTGGTGGAAAAAATAGCAGCTGACATTTTAAACAAACTGCCACCCAACTTTGACACGGACTCTGCTCTGTACAAGTACCCCATCTCACACAAGCAGCCCATGAACACTGTATTGGTGCAGGAGATGACACGCTTCAACCGTCTGCTTACCAGGATACGCACCTCTTTGGAAAACATCTGTAAAGCTTGCAAAGTAAGTAGGCCTATTGTCTGTTAGCATGAAGACTGTTTCTAGATAAATAACATTATTTGCAGGAAAACTTTTTTTTTTGGCTTTCTTGTTCGTGTGCATGTGTGTGTGTGTGTGTGTGTCTGTGTGTGTGTGTGTGTGTGTGTGTGTGTGTTTGCTTATATTTTTGTGTGTGTCATGAACATTAAAGTATAGTTGTATTTATCAAAATTGCACTAGAAATGTGTGCTCAGAGCTACAGGACAACAGCGATGATATAATACTTGTATCTTCTCGTTGTGAACAGTTCAGAGATAATATTGAACAAATGAATCCAAAAGCAATATTATTCACTTCAGAATAGTTTGTTTCCTTAAAAAGCAACTACGTGGTTTTGCTTTTTTTGCAAACTGGTTGTAGGATAGTGCAAGTTGAAATCAAATTTTAGTTTCTGATGACACATAGTTTCAGTTTGCTGCAGATTTCTCAATTTGAGACAGAGTATGTAGACATCATTATTTATAACGATCTCACAACATGACACACTGTCAGGACACTTCGCCTGTAAGTACAGATGAAAACTGTATAATAAAGGGGAGGAAATGTTAAAAGAAATTCTCACCTGCAAGGTCCACATTTATTGGCCAGACACAAGCTTCAGCCCTTTTGTAAGACTTGAGTACAGCAATGATGTAGTTCTGGTAAGTTTTCTCACTAGACACAAGAAACTCCAGATATAAATCATGATTGGACAGGGATTTTTCTTTTCCTTGCCACTATAACTAGTGATGATCTAGGACTCAGTTTATCGGATGATATATACACAGAGTTCCCATGAACAAAATGCTCTCAAAAGCATATTGAAGTAAAAAAACAACAACAACAACAACAACAAAAACATGGCAACAGATGAGTCAAACCTGGCAAAATTCTGCAGAAAAATCTTATTCATATTCATTGGTATTCCACAAACTCATACAGTTAGAGAGTTGGGGGGAGGGGGAGAATTTTTAAGAATGGCACTGCATCATAGTGAAGTGTTGCCCCTGAGGAGAACAAATACACACACACACTGAAAAGGGTGAAGCCCAAATTTGTCAGTCGGCCACAAGCTTTTGTACTCTGCGAAACTTGCTGGCAAAGTGAGAAGGCTTGTGGTTGGCTGACAAATTTGGACTTTGCAATTGAGAATGTCTTTATCGTTTGTTTTAATAGCGAGGTCAGGAGAGAGTCTTCATGCTGAGAGGAACTGTGATTTCAGGGCCATGTGGTGATGACCTCAGAAATGGAAGAGGTGGTGCAGACCATGATTAAGGGCAAGATCCCGACCATGTGGTTGAGGGTTGCCTACCCCTGCCTCAAACCGTTGGGATCCTTCATCAGAGACTTACTGGCCAGGCTCAAGTTCTTGCAGGTCATTGCAAAATGTGGATAATGGTTACATTTGGCAAGTTTGTGCCACTGTGTGTGTATGTGCGTGTGCGTGCGTGTGTGTGTGTGTGTGTGTGTGTGTGTGTGTGTGTGTGTGTGTGTGTGTGTGTGTGTGTGTGTGTGTGTGTGTGTGTGTGTGTGTGTGTGTGTAGTTGGTGGTGGTGGTAATGCTTCTGGTGGTTTGTTTTTGTGCTCCCACTTTCATCATCGTAGGTGCCTAGTTGGTGTAGAGGTAGAACTCCTACTTTTCAAACTCGGAGAAAAAGTTGTGCATGTGGCCTCCAGTTCATGTAGCTGCGAATGTATACCTGATCTATTGCAGTGTTGCAGAAGGTATGAGGAGATGGACACCGCCTTTGTAATGCTGGCTCCAAGAAAAGTTATGTCTTTACACTATCCTACTTCAGGGTCATGAGACAAATATTACTTTTCAATTTCTTGATATTTGTGATTAAATAAGGTTCAGCAGTGTTCTATCAGATGCTTAGTTGATCCTATAGCACACAGATAACTCTGGATAAGAGCTGACTGGGATGGAAAACATCCAGAATGATTTTGAATTGACTTTAACAGAAAAAAGACCCCTGTCATGCAGCGTGTACAAGAACAGCATTAACATCTGTGACACAACAGTCAGGTTTATATTACCACTGCCCTGATCACAAGTCTTTCTACATAACAGTGTTTGCTATTATGCAGGAGCAGCTATACTTAAGGCCTGATAGGCATAGAAGTAAAACTTTCACCTGCCAGTTTGACTGGAGACACCTTGTGCGAGCAACCTTGAGCTGTGAGAAGGTACTTAACCTTGTTCAGGGTTTGGGAAGGTGAAACAAGAGAGGGAGAGGAATGGGACCCACCCTCAGACATTTTTTTTTTGTTTGCTTTTTTTTTAGGATCATCGCACTTGGGGAGGTTACCTTTGTGCTCACCTGTGCTCACCTTTTTTTCCCCCATCCCATTTTCTACGCCACCTTAATGACTGCAGAAGTTGGCTCATTTTTAAAATTTCTTCTTTTACAGTGTTGACGATGATGATGTCGATGAGGATGATAATCATGATGCTGTGGAGGTCCATCTAGGATTGAGACTGTGTGACAGGGCTGTACTCTTACGCTTACTATCATAATATATCCTGGAGTCAACCAGACCCCAGAGATACAGATACCTGCGGTGCGGTGCTGGTCAGAAGATTTGAGCAACACCCTCAGTGACGCATCCATGAAGTGGATGAGACTCAACAGTGTGGTCCCAGTCTTTCCAATGAGCCCATAGCACGCCCAAATCTTGGTAGGAGCTGGTTAGAGCTGAAAAATCCCACAACAATTTTTGAAGGGACTGAAGCTAAGGAAGCTTGGCTGAAAACAAAATGCAAAGAGATAGAAGACAGACACAAAACGGATCCTCAGGGTATGTACAGACGAATTGAAAAAAAATGTCCACAGGAAAAATACATGCACATCAACTAGTTGCTTACAATCGAAAGATGGCACGCTTATCATGGAAAAAGACAAAATGGAAAGATTACATTAAAGACCTTTTTGAGGATGACAGAAACGAAGAACACAGTATAAAAAAGAACTTTGAAGGACCACCCATAACAAAAGATGAAGTTAGAGCAGCACTGAAAAAGATGAAACCAGGAAAAGCCCCAGGACCAGACAACATTACTACAGAGATGATTGAAGCCCTGGAGGAATTTGGCATATAAAAAATAACAGTCCTCCAAAATGAAATTTACGACACTGGAAAAATCCCCAAAGATATGTCCAAATCAATTTTCATTGCACTTCCAAAGAAGACAGGGGCTATAGAATGCGAACTCCATCGCACAATCAGTCTGATGAGTCATGGAACAAAAATCCTGTTAAGAATAGTCATGATGAGGACAAGGAATAGAATCAAAAGAGAAATAGCAGAAGAACAGTGTGGATTTGTGGAAGGGAATAGAACTGTTAATGCCATGTACATCCTAAGAACTATCGTAGAGAGGTCAGTTGAGATGAATAAGGATTTGTATTTATGCTTTGTTGACGATACCAAGGCTTTTGATCGGGTAAGACATGAAGAATTGATCAACCAACTAGAGAGACTCAATGTTGATGGAAAAGATCTACGAATAATTACAAATATGCACTTGGAACAAACAGCTGCAATGAGAATAGAAAACAATACAAGCTCTTTCCAAAACATCAAAAGAGGAGTCAGACAGGGTTGTGTTTTGTCACCAGATCCGTTTTCACTTTACAGCGAAAACATCATGAGAAACCTAGAAGAAGACCCTGGATTAAAGGTTGGAGGGAAAATGATAAACAACATTCAATACGCAGATGACACCGTGCTAATTGCAGAAAATGAAAGGGACCTACAAAACCTTGTGAATATACTAGAAATAGAAAGCAAAGATAAGGGGTTGGAACTAAACAGCAGGAAGACTGAAGTCATGGTGATCAGTAAAAAACATGAAATCCTCTCCTGCAAAATAACAGCAAATGGCACAACCTTGACACAGGTTGATAAGTTTAAATACCTGGGAACGATCATTTCATCAGAAGGCAGATGCACATCAGAAATAGCTGGCAGAATGGGCCAAGCCAAAACAGCATTCAAGAAGATGAAAAGCATTCTTACCAACAAATGCCTATCAATTAACATCAGGAAGAGAGTTGATGAATGTTATATAGAACCAATACTGTTGTACGGATGTGAGGCGTGGACAGTCAACAAGCAAAGCCAGAACAAGATTGAGGCAGCCGAGATGTGGCTTCTAAGAAGAATGTTGAGAGTTCCATGGACAGCAAAGAAAACAAACGAGACAGTCTTGATGGAGGCAGACACAAGTAGATCATTCATAAGGAAGATTAGGAAAAGACAGGCAACATTTATAGGCCATTTTATGAGGAAGGGGGATTTGGAGCACCTGGTCACACCGGAAAAGCTGGAGGGAAAGACAGTACCAGGTAGACCCAGGAAGAAAATGCTAGATG
Source organism: Monoplex corrugatus (assembly GCA_030674185.1). Taxonomy (NCBI): domain Eukaryota; kingdom Metazoa; phylum Mollusca; class Gastropoda; order Littorinimorpha; family Ranellidae; genus Monoplex; species Monoplex corrugatus. The sequence goes on from CM060306.1 coordinate 87,566,708, forward strand.
GACTTGCAGAGTGGCTGAAGACGAGGAGGGTTGAGGAAATGCTTGGGGCAACAAGAGATAGAGACAGATGGGAGTCCATGATCACCAACATCATGTGGCAGGGCACCTGATGATGATGATGATGGGGATTCGAACTCACAACCTTCCAGTTGGTAATCTATTGCACTGACCACTACACCACCCACCCTCAAACATGACCTGAGAGTAATGAGGTTTCTACCACATCACTCCCCTACAGCCCAGCTTATGTCAAGGGACATTCTTTTCTTGTTCAATACATGATAGTTTTTCATGCATCAAGGTTCAGAGTTAAAGAGGAAGACAACTACACAGAGCAGAACCAGCTCATTTCACTGTTTTGTCAACCAGTTGGTCGAACAGTTTGCAGTTAGTATGGTGTCTCGTAACCGCTGAGCTTATGCTATTGTAAGGAATGGTTAGAGATTTTTGTAAACAGTGATTTGTATTAAATTCCCTGTTTGTGCACTACACAGTCTTTCTTTCTTTAATACATGATAGTTGATGTCTGCGTTGGTATTTTTTTTCACTTCATGATAGTTTATCCTTTGAAGACATCATTTATGCACTATACAGTCTTTTCTTTTTTATAATATGATAGTTTATTCCTGTATAAACATCATGTGCGTCATATATTTTGTGCATTTTTCAGGACTGGTACGATGGTGGTGCACCTGCTGTGTTCTCGGTATCTGCATTGTTCTTCCCACAAGGTTTCATGACAAGTGCCCAGCAGAACTTTGCCCGCAAATACAGTGTTCCCATTGATCATCTTACTTTTGACTATGAAGTGCTGGATGACAAGGAATACAACACTCCTCCAGATGATGGTTAGTTGAGCTTTTGGTTTGATGGCAGTTAGGAAGGGATGGAGGATTATGTTTTTGTGATTTGAAAAAAATTCTGTTTGTGTGCTTTTTTTGTTGTTGTTATTGTTATTGTTGTATAAAGCCCAGCCAACTGTGCAGAACCATATCAGGGCTATATATAACCGCTTCAAAACATACAAAACTTCAACAGGGGAAAAAAAAGAAAGAAAAGAAAATTAAATGCACATATCAATGCATTCGCGCACATAATCTGAGGATATGCCACTCCATCCAATTAATTGCGCAGGAGAGATTTAGAAAACACACCTGAATACAAATATAAGCATATATAAGGACAACAAAACATATATAAAAACAGGCGAAAATTACCTAAAATTGCTTCCGCATATCTCACCTCCCTAGAGCCAAAATAATACATGTATCCAATTATCAATCCTAAGAAAAAGTACATAAGACTTCATCAAACACATACAGGTGAATTGACCATTAAGGCAGAAAATGATAGGTAGAAATGACAGAAATCAAAGGAACAAGGCAGAAACAAAGAGAGTGACAGAAAAGAGGAAATTTCTAGCACAGAATTTCCAGAAGGTGGGGATACTATTTATATGGAAAGAGCCTCTGGCATCCCCACAGGGGAATTTGTGTGCTTTTTGGAAGGGAAGGTAGACTGTTGATCAGAACAGGCTTTGTTGAACTTCACTGAAGTGACTTTGCAGTAGTGGAGAGTCTCCTCTGGTGCATGGCTCCATGTTGGTGTGACATGTTTGGCCTCAGTGATCTTCCTGCCTTAAGGGAGTCTGACTGAATAAACTTGCTGTTGCTGGTGTGTTGAAAGTCAGGAATGAGCAGCATGGGGTCAGTGCCACAAAGTTGGTGAAGAGGCTAGAACAGAAAAATAATACTTCCATGTCAAAAAGTACAAACAGCCTATAGTTTGAAAAAATCTTAGAAAATATAAAGAAAGATTATTGATTGAGCTTGATCATTCAAGATATTTTTTTTTTGTAAAGATACTTTGTCATTGGTTGAAGACAGTTTGTCACTGGTTGTCAAGATGTTTCCCGTTATAAAATGTTCCATGGTGTTTTTCATTCAATACATTAGGAAAGAAGAGTAGTTCTATTGGGGAGTAAGTGAGATAATGGAACTGAAGCCCTGTGTCCGCAGTAATGGTGATGTTTGAAACATTTTCATTCAGTTAGAAAGAATTCAGTATAGAAACAAGTAATCGTTTCTTAAAGTTACTTGAAGTATGGGATGAAAATGACTCATATCCTGATGAAATCTGGACAGACATAAAAAACACACTGACCAAAATCTCTGAAGAAAAACTAGGAAAAGAAGAAAAAAGGAAAAAAGCTAAGCCCTACATAAGTCAGGAAGTGATAGATCTGGCAGAAAAGAAAAGTCAAGCTCGAAAGCAGGGAGAGCGGGAAAAATACTCAGCACTGAAAAGGGAAATAAAAAGTAAAGTCAGAAGAGACAAAGCAAATTGGCTGGCACAAGAATGCAGTAAAATCAATGAACACAACGAAAACAGGAAGTCGAGGGAGCTCTTCAAACAAATAAAAAAAGTGAAAAAAACAAATTTCAAAGCAACAAACCAATGCATCAACAACAAGGATGGTCACACTCTGACTGAACCAGATGATGTCTTGGATAGGTGGAACGAATATGGCACATCACTTTTTGGCAAGCCTGACAGCCATGAAAATAATTTAGAGCCAAATTTGGAATTGATCCCTGGAGATACGGAACCTGAACCTCTGCTCAGCGAAGTTGAATCTGCCATTAAAGATCTAAAATGCAGAAAGTCTCCTGGTCTTGACAATATTCCTGGAGAGTTGTTGAAACACTCAGGTGATGGTGGACTCAAAGTAATGCATCACTTATGCTGCAAGATATGGAAGACTTGTCAGTGGCCTACAGACTGGAAGCTCCAGGAATTTGTCATGTTACATAAGAGTGGAAATGTCAAAGACTGCAACAATTATAGAACAATTGCACTGATCAGTCATGCCAGTAAAATACTGCTGATAATAATTTTAAACAGGTTAAGCCAAAAGTAGAGGAAGAGCTATCCGACTGTCAGGCAGGCTATAGGAAAAACAGGGGAACAATAGATATGCTGTTTGTACTCCAGATATTGATAGAAAAGATTAGAAACACAGACCAAGAGATGTTCATCGTTTTCATTGACTACAGCAAAGCATTTGATAGCGTGATTCACCAAAGTCTTTTCCACTTCATGATCAAAATGGGTTTTCCAAGACATCTGGTTTCCCTCATAGCTTCATTATATAATGATCAAAAAGCAACAATCAGATGGAATAATCAAAACTGCAAATTTTTTAACATCACTAAAGGGGTAAGGCAAGGTTGCATCCTGTCTCCACATCTCTTCAGCATATACACTGAACATATCATGAGAGAAGCAGACATAGAAGACATGGGAGTAAATATTGGTGGTAGAAACCTGTCAAATTTACGCTACGCAGATGACACAGGATTACTGGCAGACAACATTACAGGCTCTAGGAGGATCCTGTACAGGGTAGACCGGGTTGGAAAGGCAGCTGGGCTGGACTTAAATTCAAAGAAGACAAAGGTTATGCATGTTGCAGGCAAATATAACACTAGACAGGACCAGATCATGCTAAACCAAGTCCCTCTAGAAAATGTCAAGGACTTTAGATATTTAGGTTCAGTCAAGACACACGATGGAACATGCTCAAAAGACATAAAGATGAGAATTGGAATGGCCAAGAACAGTATGGTTCAATTGAACAATATTTGGAAAGACCACAGCATAACAGCAGACCTTAAGATAAAACTCTTAAAATGTCTTGTCTGGCCAGTGATGTTATACGGCTGCGAGGCATGGACAATGAAGAAAGAGGATGAAAGACGAGTGGAAGCAGCAGAGCTGTGGTTTTACCGAAGACTGCTGAGGGTCAAATGGACGGATAGGCGCTCAAATGAAAGCATACTGAATGAGTTGGGTACTACACGCAAGCTTCTAGTACTCATACAACGGAGGAAACTGAAATATGTTGGACACGCAATCCGTAATGAGAGAACAGACTTGATGTCCACTGTCCTCCAAGGTAAAGTGGAAGGAAAGAGAAACAGAGGACGGCCACCTGCATCACTTGCTAGAAACATCACAAACATCAGTGGCAGGAAACTCCAGGAGGTGGTCAGACTTAGCCAAGATCGAGAGTGCTGGAGGCAACTTGTGAGGACATCATGTGCAGCGGCCAACACTGTTCCCGGTGACGCCGACAGGTGAGACAGGTGAGAAAGAATGTGATTTTATTTCAGTATATCTGGTTTGATAAAAATGTTTGTAGTCTACTTGTCAAGGTGATTTAATCAGTGTGATTGCTGACTGGATCAAATTATTTGGAATGATGTTACAGGAGTTTACATAAAGGGCTTGTTCCTGGAAGGGGCGTCCTGGAATAGGAAGCAGAAGATTCTTGCCGAGTCGCAGCCTGGAGAACTTTTTGATAACATGCCTACAGTAAGTTATCAATACTTCAGTTTGTTTTTTGTAAAAATTTTCACTTTCATCTGGAACATTTAATCCTTTGACTCCCTACAGGATCAATTTTTTTCCTTGAAACTTCTCATTTACTTGTGTGATTTATTCCTTTCATCAAAGCATCATAATATGTACACTTCTTTGGGTTTTTTTTTTCAGCTAGATTTAGATTTATTGCTACATTTGATGTGCTATCATATTCTTGGTATGTTTGTGTATCATTGTGTTCTTTCAACTGTTTTTATTTTACTTTCAGAACCCTTGGCAAAGAGTATGCATGATTCTGTTGTGTGCTTACAATGCTTACAATGTTTGACTTTCCTGTAAATGGAGACTTGACCTTTTTAGGGCTGGTGAAGGTAAAGCCACAAGGGAAAGGAGATGAGTAGCACCCTTATGTTAATTCTGACCCAGAGAAAAGTTGCAAACTTTACCACCCCACTTCCCAACATCATCAAGTTTATGGTACAGTTCTCACCTACACATCTCGATAATCCTTTTTCTGTCAGATTTGGGTGAAGCCCTGCAAGAAGGCAGACCTGAAGGAAACCAAGGCTTACGTGTGTCCTGTATACAAGACGAGTGAGCGGCGTGGTGTACTGTCTACCACTGGTCATTCCACCAACTTTATTGTCGCCATGACCATTCCCTCTGACAAAGCCCAGGAGCACTGGATCTGCCGTGGAGTGGCCCTTTTGTGCCAGCTGGATTACTGATCTTCACAGCTGACTGGCCTTGTGATGAGAAACCAGCTCTTCAACTGCTGTGATTCTCTCTTTTTTTTTTTCCTTTTAGTGTTGATGCTCTGTTGCACACTGTTTTGTGAGCTGAGTGGAGGGAATAGCATTTATTCTGTTCTGTTTCAAACCATTTCTGTTTTTCAGATTCTTCTATTGTTCCAGATGCACAAGAGAACTTGCAGTTTTGATAATTCTACTTTGAGCTTTAATTTTTTTAGATTCCAAATAGAGTATGCTATTGCAAACAGGTCAGCAAGTTTGAGATGCAAAATCAAGCTTGCAATGGAGCAGCTGGTGAGATATATGACAGTTTGTTGAAAACTTTGTTAGAGTGGACAGTACTTATATGTTTTTTAAAACTCATGATGTGAATAAAGTAAAGTAGTAGCATAAAGTCTTGGGGTGGGATATGTTGTTTTTTTTCTCGCTTTTCTTGAATGTGTCCATTGATATCTTGATTACTCTCAGGTTTGTGGACACCATAGTTGGATTATTTCTCTCCCTTTGCTGATACACCTGGAAAAATTACTAAGGATTTGATACAATTACAGAGCACGTCAGTGACAGTATTTGCAAGGATAATGCTTGTAATATTCAAACTGCAAAAGTTTGTATTGAAATTAGAAAAAGAAATTGTGTAATAAATCAGATCAGTTTATTGTGCTAATGTTGTTAAATAACTGTGCACTTTTTTTGCAAAGGTAGCTTTGTAGCTTTTTTTTATATTTTTCTCTTGCTTTAAAAGTGTACAAAATTAAGAATGCATTTTCTGCCATTGTTTTCTCTTAGTTCATTTGTATTAGAAAGGTTGTCACATTTTTTCACAATTAAATCTAGTATCTTTGTAATAATTATGAATAAAGAAAATTTCTTGTTCCTACTTGCTTGAATGCTGGCAGTCACTTTGATTTAGACATTTTTTTGTTCTCCATTGATAAAACATTGGCATATACTTGTCCCAATGAGCGTTAAATATGGACAAATGAAAATTTGTTTTGGCATTATGCTGTTCAGTTCTTGATCTCATAATTATGTAGTCAATAGAAAGTGAGTAATTTCGGAACACCTTTATCAATCTTGCAGTTGTAGATAAATGATTTTTCAAGCAATGTAGTAAGATCAACTGTTCTATTTGTTTTTAACATATTGATCAACACCATACAATACAAAGTTCATGAGATTTTAATGTTAAAGGTAATTTCATGTTCTTTATTATTCAAAAGCAATGTTTCATTACATTCCAAAAGTTGAGACATGGTAACAGTTCCACAGCGAATGTTTAGTAGAGTCTCTTGTATTATTATATCATATATAATTTATCATCACTGCTATACAAACTGTGTTTGAAATTATCTTAGTTACAATAATCTGATAAACTGTTCTTAATTACAACCATTTTAGTTGAACATCATTTATTTTAGAATTTTTTTAAAAGTCATTTCCCATGAAACTTCAGTGTTAAGTTTCATTGACCACTTTAGGTGACTGTTTGGTTTACTTTCTTCACATTTAATGTTTTATGGTAAAGTTCCGAGTCTTTTGTACATTCACAAGAAGTGTTAATGAACTGGGCACATTCAGAATATTACTGATGATGATGTTTAGTCAAATTCTCATTGTTCTTAAATATTATTTGATTAAAGATACCCAGTCATTATAAATGACAAAATCAGTAGCATTTTGCAACGGATCAAGGAGCCTGCAAGAAAAGTATCGGCAAACTGGTTGGACATTTTGCAAAGGATCAAGGAGCGTGCAAGATAAGTATTGGCAAATTGATTGGACATTTTGCAAAGGATCAAGGAGCGTGCAAGATAAGTATTGGCAAACTGATTGGGCATTTTGCAAAGGATCAAGGAGTGTGCAAGATAAGTATTGGCAAACTGATTGGGCATTTTGCAAAGGATCAAGGAGCGTGCAAGACAAGTATTGGCAAACTGATTGGGCATTTTGCAAAGGATCAAGGAGCGTGCAAGATAAGTATTGGCAAACTGATTGGGCATTTTGCAAAGGATCAAGGAGTGTGCAAGACAAGTATTGGCAAACTGATTGGGCATTTTGCAAAGGATCAAGGAGCGTGCAAGACAAGTATTGGCAAACTGATTGGGCATTTTGCAAAGGATCAAGGAGTGTGCAAGATAAGTATTGGCAAACTGATTGGGCATTTTGCAAAGGATCAAGGAGCGTGCAAGATAAGTATTGGCAAACTGATTAGGCATTTTGCAAAGGATCAAGGAGTGTGCAAGACAAGTATTGGCAAACTGATTGGGTGCATATTGAACTGAGTGCGATGAATCCCTCTTGACCAATATCCAGACTTCAGAGCACTACATTTGTATGCTTTTTTTCAGAACAATATTTTTTAGTCTGACGTTTTGAAAGAGTTATTTAAACTCTTGGTTTTCAGATATTTGATTTGCAGTGTTATTCATAGATTAGTCACTTGTGTATCCACACGGGCTATCTTTCTTGGTTTTTCTGTGTGTATTTATCTGACTTCAGTAATATGTAGAACAATATACACCATTGAGATGTATTATGCATTTTATTATGTATACCAGTATATTCATGTAACCAGCCATAGAAACAAGACATTGTTTGTTAGTTTTGTTTTGTTTAGTTTAATTTTGGTTAGTTTTTCTTTGTTTCTTCTTGTTTTCTGTTTCTTTGTATTTTGCTTTATTGGATAGTGAATCACTGTTTTGTGTGTTAGTTGACACTATTAATTGGGCACTTTTTTTTCTGTCACCATCTTCAGCAAAGTTAGAGCTTGTTTTTTACACAAACCAAAAGCTGTGACTAACTGTGTGGTACCACATTGCATTGACAAAAATGAGTAGATTTGTTGTTTTCTTGCTCATTGAGCACATTTATCTGTGTATTTTGACGAAACTTATACACATTTCTACTATCAAGTTCCCTATACAGGATACCACCAAAGTGGGTTTGTCATTTCATATCAAGAAGTGTATTGTACTGATATAGTAGAACACAACTAAGTTGTTGTTTGTTTGTGTTTTTTCCTCCTCTTTCAGTATCCCTCTTAGAAAAAAGGAAACTGTGTATATTGACTAGAGAAAGGTGTATGTGATAAAACAGATGTAAGCAAGAGGTTTTTTGTGCTTTTGCTTATGGATTTTTACTACACTTTACAGAATGGTATGGATAACTGAGGAGATGTGAATGCATCAGTTTGGAAGCAATAATACCAAGGTCAAGGTCACATGGACCAGAAAAAGCGCCAAGAATCAGCAACCTTTTCTATACAACTTCGAAATAATTTGCATTCTGTTTTCATTGTGATATTCCGCCACTGTCCTTGCTTCACGCAAGATTTGTTTCATCTGACGCTTTTTCAAAGTCACAGTGACCTTGAGAAGTTCAAAATCTGGATTTTCTCTGATGATTCTTGTATAAAAAGAACTTTTCAATCAAGCTTGAGGTGTGAACATAGTATGTGATAGAGGTTTGCGGAATTTTCCATTTGAATGTAATAGAATTGTGTTGAATTTTTTTCAATATATTTTCAACACTTTTTGTATGATTAGTCATGCTGTGATACCGTGTATCTCATATGAGTTCATTTGCTGTGGTATACTTTCAGTGTGATATAATACAGGCTAGTCAACTCAGTAAGTTGAAGAAACTGTATGATTTCATATGGACGCACATCAGTTATTATTTGATCTTCTGATCTCTTGTAATATTTTTTTGTGTTGCTTTTTTTCTTTTTGTTGTTTCTTTTGTTTTGTTTAACTTTTACTCATAGTTTTTTTTTTCTATTTACTGGACTTTAATAATATGCCTCCAATTTTTACAGGTGTTGGGATATTTCAGTCAAGTTTATTTTACATGGCAGTGTTACACAATTGTTTACAATGTACTTTGTCTCATTTACAAATAAAATTACTAACCAGACTCTGTGTGTGTGTGTGTGTGTGTGGCTCTTTGTGTGTGTGTGTGTGGCTCTTGTGTGTGTGTGTGTGTGTGTGGCTCTTTGTGTGTGTGTGGATGTGCGTGCGTGCGTGCATTCATGCATTCATGCACACACACATGCACAGTGTTGAGTGTGTTAGCAAGTTGTGTGTGTCTGGCCTATTATTTTTCACACTTCAACCGAGTGACTCAAGGCATGACCACAACAGACATACGTGGAGTGCATATTTTACAGGAGTGCCATCACTGTCAGTGTCGGGCAAGGTAAACATGTAGACTAGGTTTTTAAGAAGAATGTTGAGAGTTCCATGAACAGCAAAGAAAACAAACGAGACAGTTTTTATGGAGGCAGACACAAGAAGATCATTCATTAAGAAGATTAGAAAAAGACAGGCAACAGTTATAGGCCATTTTACGAGGAAAGGGGAATTAGAGCACCTGGTCACAACAGGAAAGCTGGAGGGAAAGAGCACCAGGTAGACCCAAGAAGAAAATATTGGACGGACTTGCAGGGTGGCTCCGAACAGCGAGGGTAGAAGATGTGCTTGCGGCAACAAGGGATAGATACATATGGAGGGTCATGATCACCAACGCCATGCGGCAGGGCACATGATGATGATGATGAGACTAGCATTGCCCACCGGCTGATCATTGTCCAGAAATAACAACTTCGAGAAACTAGACAGCAGAAAATGACTGCTATGATTGTATATCATTGAAAACAGCTTACACTGCTAACAGTCGAAAACTCCGAGGGCCGGACTCTGGCGTGGAGATCATCAGGAGAGACTGCGTCGCTGTTTCGGGCTCTTCCTCTCTACAGCTTCAATGACGCACCGAGCCCCCTCACCGATGTGAGGTGTCCCTGCCAGTTCGACTGTATGCCTTTGCCATCAACCGTCAGGACCCGCTCCAGGAGGTGTCCTCTCTCTTCAACCAGATCCAATGACTTGCTTTCTCTACGGTCTTCTGTAGAGCTTTTGTCATGGTTTTCACTTTCTTCGGACCAAGTCCAGCCACTTTCATCCACCCACTTTCTGACGCTATTTGCGATGTAACCTCTGCAGCCGACTTCGACTGGGAAGTGCGTTGCTTTCCATCCCGCCTCCTCGCATTCATCGACAAGAGCCTCGTAGCGATTCTCCTTCCGTTCGTGTGCAGCCCTGATATTGTCTTCGTGGGGCACCGTCAGTTCCACAAGGTGCACCTCTCTCTCTTCCTTGCTCCATACCACCAGGTCTGGCTTCTTCGTTGTTGGGATGGGGAAGAATCTCTCGCAGCCCTCGAGGTCTGCGGCTACCTCCCACAGACCACCACACTGGCCATCCGTGGCCTCGCTTGCCTTCTTTCCATTAGGAACCTTGCTTCCTTGCGGTACAAACACGATCTTGCCCAGTCCTTGTTTCTGCGGCTTAAGAGCGTATTTTCCCTCCTCCACCTGCTCCTTCGCCATCTTAGTAAACACCCTGAGCACTTCATTGTGTCTCCAGGTGTATCTATTCAGGTCCAGGTGGCAGTTTGAGAGGATATGCTTCATGGTTCCTAGTTTGCCGCACCTGCACTTGTCATCTTCCTGGACCTTCCATCTGACTAAGTTCACTGGTGAAGGCAGAACATCATAGGTGGACCGGAGAAGAAAGCTTAACCTCGATGTATTCCACTCCCAGATCTCACTCCATCCAATCTTTCTTTCCACTACATGCTCCTCCCACCCGGTCACCCGCCCTTGTTGAGCACACTGGATGAGGTGAACTTCTCGCCCTCCAGCCTCATTCTTTCGCACCTGCCCTGCTGCAGCTGCTCTTCTGTCTCGTTGGGACATCTTCCTAAAAGGTCTGAAGTCGCCGTTGCCAAGTCCCAATCTGCCCGTCTGTGCTGGACCTACAATGTCGCCATGTTCCAACGAAGAGATGATCTCGTCAGCTGCATCCTCCGCATTCCATTTTCTCGCTGTTCTGACTTCTGGCGGGTCGTCGTGACTTTTTGATCCCTCGACTCCCTCAGCATCATCACAGTCCTGTCTTTCCTGCCTTGTAGATCTCCACGATGGATGTGAGGGGTAGCTGGAGCGCTCCCTTCTGCCTGTACAGGGCTGATGTGTTGGTTGTGCGAGGCAGCCCCAGCCACTTCCTGATGTAGGTGTTACATGTTTTCTCGATCATCTCAACTATCGACATGGCGACTTCGTACGTTATCAGCGGCCATGCCAGTCGAGGGTAGAGGGCAAACTGTAAACACCATATCTTATACTTTCCTGGCAGTTTTGTTTGGTCAATCGCTTTCAGCCCATCTTTAGCCTGCTTCATGATTTCCACACCCCGACTCCTGTCCGACAGGGTTCCTGCATACCACCGTCCCAAACTTTTCACAGGTTGCTCTTTTACTGTAGGCATCTGTTCCCCTGCGATTGTAAACTTCTGTTGCTTCTGCTTCCCTTTGTGAATAGTCAGGCTTCTAGATTTCTTGGCTTTAAACTTCATCCTGGACCAAGTGATCAGCTCATCCAGCCGAGTCAAAACACCCTGCATTGTGTCCGTATCTCTTGTCAGCAAGGTCACGTCATCCATGAAGGCTTTCTTTGGTGATCTCACCTTTGCTTTTTCCTCAGCGCAGTCTGCAGATCTCAGTAGCATCTCCATCACCAGGATGAACCAGATGACAGATATAGTGCAGCCGGCTGCGATCCCAATCTCCAATCGGTGCCACTCAGTTATGAAGTCTTTGGTCGAGAATCGCATCTGGAAGTTACCGTAGTATTCTTTCATGATGCCTTGCACCTCTGCGGGATGTAAAAGAAGTCCATTGCTTTCATCAGCAGTTCATGGGGAACGGATCCGTAAGCATTCGCCAGATCCAACCAAACCACACTTAAGCTTCCTTTGGTTTTCTTGGCCTCCTGGATTGCATCCAAGATCGTAAAAGAGTGTTCAATGCATCCTGGGATCCCTGGTATCCCATCTTTCTGCACGCTCTCATCCACATAGCCGTTGCTTTGCAGATATGCCACAGTCCTCTTCGCAAGTATTCCCATGAAGATCTTGCACGCCACATTGATGATGGAGATGGGTCGGAACTGCCCTATAATCTCTGCATTCTGTTCCTTTGGTAGGTACACTCCTTCCGCTCTGCACCAACCTTCAGCAAGCTCCTTGTCTTCCCACAAAGCTCTCAGCATCTCGAAAAGGATGTGCTCAACTCGTCGCTATACTTGAAAACCTTGTAGGACACGCCATCTCCTCCAGGTGCACTTTTGGCTCTTGCTTTTCTGACAAACTCATCCACTTCTTTTTCTCTGATCGGACCAAGCTGGAAGCTCACGCCAGGGCAGTCGGATGCTTCAGGCCTTTCATGTCTGGCAGCGGCTCATCCCTTTTTGGATCGCTGTACGTCTGCTTAACATGAGTGTCTAGCTCTTCTTTCGTACACTTCAACTTCCCGCTCCGTGTCTCCGTGAACAACTTCTTAGCTGCTCCATATGGATTCTTCATAAATTCCTCACGTGCTCTTCTGCTCTCTTTTCTTCTGGTGCGTCTTCTTTCTTGCCTCTGGAGGTCTCTGCTCTTTTTTTTTTAAGGTCTTCAAACATGATTCTCAGGCCTTCTTGTTCTTCTGATGGTGCACTTTTTCTCTGCTTCTGCAAGTCACGTTTCTGTTTCCTCAGTTGTGCTAGCACCCTCTGCCTTCTACTCAATCCCCCTTTCTGCAAAGGTGTTTTCTTCTCTACCTCGCCGCTACCAAATTCTTCCATCGCCGACTCGTAGATAATGTTTGCAAACACGCCCAACATCTCTTTGGCTTCGCCTCCGCTGGAATTCTTCTTGGCTTCTTTCAGTTTCTTCCTGGCTTTATCTTCCAGTACCTTGTACTTTGCCTTCTCATTGGCAGCGGGCCACAGTATTCTCGGCTTCCTTGTCCCTGGTTCCTGGGTTTGCTGCTCTGCATCGCTCTGGGTCTGGATGGAAGGAGAGTGGACTGGAGCACTAATCGATCCACTGTGGTTTTCATCCTGGGATGATTTGCTTCGTGTCTTACGATCTGTCGATCTGCACTGTCTTCTCTCCCTCATACAGACCCTAGCCTGGTGCACCCTCAACCCTCGCCAGGTGTCGAACTTTCTGCAACACTGCTCGCAAGTGAAGCTGCTTTCTTGATGGTCTTGAGTCGCTGTCCTGTCCTTGCCTAGGTCATTATCCGTTGAATCAATCCTTGTGGATCCATCTTCCGCCCCTCCCTCTCGGTGGATCCTGGGGCTGTCATCTTGATTCGTTGTCCTGTCCATGCCTGGGTGGTTATCCGTTGGGTCAATCCTTGTGACTCCATTCTCTACTCTCCCCTCTCGGTGGATCCTGGGGCTGTCTTTCCTTGTGGTTGACGTAACTCTTGATTACAGTGGCATGGATAGTTAGCCCCTACCACCGCCGGTCTTTCCCGACGTCCTCGGTCTTTCCCGATGTCCACCCGTCTCTCCGGGTTGTCGTCCTGTCTTTCCAGGATGCCAGTGGCGTAGACCAGCCACAGGTAGGTAAATCATTGAAAACAGCTTACACTGCTAACAGAAAATGACTGCTATGATTGTATATTAGTGACAGGATCACCGCAAACCTGTTGGAGTTAGATGACTTTCACAAGAAAACTTGTTTGTGGTACTCTACATGTATAGCTGAGCTTCCAACATATCACACCTGAACAGAAAAAACAAAACAAAAAAAGAAAAAATACTTGGCGGAGATAAACTGACTCCACCAGAAAACTTGTACGCCGTACCCTAAGCTTCCAACATATCACATCTGAACAGGAAAAGAAAATATCTGGTAGAGGAGATAGATTTACTCCACTTTACGACAAGGGGTTTGTTTTTGAGCTTAATTTGATTGCGATCGTTCCAAAGTACTTGAAAACTGTTTAACCTTCTGTCCACTGACTCAGATGTCCACACTGATGCTATTCAATATTTACTGGTCATCAGTTTTATCTCCTTTTCCTCAGCACCAGCTTCCATGCTATAAACCACTGAAGCGATGTTTAGGCTCTGGTTCTGGTTCTGTAAGATAATCCACAACGGGCTTCGTGGCCTATTCCGTGGATGGTGGTATACGTGCGCGGGCTAGTTGGACGAGGGTGGAGGTTCTCCAAACAGGTACTGTGACAGTAGCTCCCTGAAGCGTTCGGTGGATGCTGCGTTGACTATGTGGACGGGGAGAGAGTTCCATTCCGGGACGGTCCGCTGGGCTTTAGCAACTTGTCAATGTTGCCATGGGGTTGGTATCGCTGCAGGTTGCGTTGGTTGTTGGATCTGGTTCTGGAGGAAGTCTCAGTGAAGAATTTGTCTTTCGGGATGGCAACTTCTCCAGTGATGATGCGGTAGGCCATGACCAGTCTCGAGTACACACTGTGTTCAGACAGCGGGTCCCACTTCAGCTCATGTAGCATCTCGGTAACACTACTGGTTCGACCGTAATCACAAGTGGCGTATCTTGCTGCACATCTTTGGACCTGTTCGATGTGTGACACATCCTTCTTTGTGTACGGGTCCCACACCGTTGCGCAGTACTCTAGATGAGGGTGGACCAACGTCTTATAAGCTGCCTCCCTGATCTTCTTAGGCATGTGACTTGTTTCGCCTCACAAAACCGAGCTGCTGGTAAGCCTTCTTGACAATGCTGTCGATGTAAGCTAGTTGTTGGCACGTTTACGCACAAGCACATCCACACAAAATACACGTATGCGTACAGACACCACCACCCCTTACGCACACACACGCCCACGCTCGCACACGCACCTCCAACCCCATGCCTCCCACACACATATGCACATACACATGCACGCCTGCGCGCACCCCCACACACACATACACAGAAAACCCCTCACCGTTGTTCAACTCGTAAACAAGACACTATCGAATTTCGATCCATTTTTGCTGGTTCAGTTTTTGCGGCGCTGACCAAACACTGATAACATTGTTGATAGCGAACACCCCCCCCCCCCACACACACACACACATGCGCACACGTGACTAAAATGGAACACACTCGATCATGATTACTGCTGTTTGTGTTAACTGGGTAGTGGGAGGGATACAACCATGGGACACCGAACCTTCCGTTGCCAGGGCCCACTTGTCTGGAACGATCTGCCTTTTTCTCTCTGCTGTTCATCATTTCTCTCTTCTTTCAAGGCGGGCCTCAAAACTCATCTTTTTGATAAATACTACCAGTAATGAAACATGATTTTTGATTTTTCTGATTCAGTAATGTATGTATATTAGTACTTGCTTGCAACAGATGTGCTAGTGTGTGTGATGGGGGGGGGGGGGACTAGGAGTGGGAGTTAGTATAATTGACCACTAGGCATAGGGCTGATTGGGAAAAATGAACTAGTTAATGTAAAGCGCAGTGAGTCTTTACCTATGTGTAAGAGAATACCGAAAAAAACCAAAAACGATTTATTATTATTATTAACACTGAAACCCCCTCAATAGGGATGGAGAAACGAGGAGTAAAGAGAAGAAGAGGAAAAGAAAAAGAACAGAGAAGAGGCAGAGGAGGAGAAAAGAGAAGAAGGAGAGCGGAAACGGAAAAAAAAAGAAGAGGCAGACAAGAAAATAACAGAAGAGAAAGAAGAACAGAAGAGGAGAGGAAAAACGAAAACACACACACACACACACACACACACACACACACACACACACACGCACACACACACACACACACAAGGGATAGGAAACAAGAGTAGAAGAGAGTGGGAAAGCAGAAGGAGAACAGTAGAGAAGAGAGGGAAGATAGGAGAAAAAAACAACAAAACAACAACAACAACGAAGAAACGAAGGAAAAAACAGAACAGGGCCAGAGAAGATGAAGAGGAGGAAATAAAAGAAAAAAAATGGACGAGAAAAGAAAACAAGAAGAGGATTAGAGAGAGAGAGACAGACAGAGACAAAGACAGAGAGACAGACAGAGAGAGAGACAGACAAACAGACAGAGATAGAGTAAACGAACAAAAGGAGAAGAGAGATCAACAAAGAAAAGGAAACGAAAAGAAGGGGGGAACAAGAAAGAGAAAGGAGAAGACAAAGAACAGCAGAAGTGGAGGAGGAGAAAAGAAAAGAAGAAGAAAAAAAGAAAAAAAAGAGGAGGAGAATAGGAAAGAAGAAGGAAAGAACGACAACAGGGAATAATAGGACGAAGAGAAGGAGAAAGTGAAAGGGGGGGGGGGGGGAAGAAAAGAAGAGGAAGGGAAACAAATAAGAAAAAATAGATGAGAAAAGAGGAGAAGAAGATGAGAAAAGGAAGGAAGACGAAGAGGAAGGCAGAGGAGAAGAAGAGGAGGAGTAAAGAAAAACAGAAGAGTATAACAAAACTATATAAAAGAAAAAAAAAACAGGTGGATAAGAAGAGGAAGATGACGAAAGAAAATAAGAGAATTAGAAAGAGAAAAAAAGAGAGAGAGAGAGAGAGAGAGAGAGAGAGAGAGAGAGAGAGAGAGAGAGAGGAGAGAGAGAGAGAGAGAATGAAGCGGTAAAATGGAAGAGAGAAAGAAGAAGAAGAGGAAAATGAGAAAAGATCAGAAGGAGAAAAGAGGAGAAGAATTGGAGACAAAGAAAAGAAAAGAAAAGAAAGAAAGAGGAGGAAAGAGAAAAAGACACGGAAAGAAAAAAAAAAAGAGAGAGAAGAGATAAAACGAGCGTGAAGACGGGAGATAAAAGAAGAAGAAGATCGGCACTAACAATCACACCACCAATAAAGCTGAATAAAAAAAATAAAACAATAATAAAAAAAATATTAAAAAAAGGGTGGGGTGGGTGGGGCGGGGGCGGGGAACAAGAAAGAAAACCATACTATTCTCCAAATCCTTTTAAAACGCTAAAATGTGAAGAAAGGGGAAAAAGGTTTAACCATACAAAAAATGTTTCTTTCCTCACACATTAGAGGCCGTTTCTATTATCACAGCTAAATGAAGCTCCTGTACATGTACTTTTCGACTTGGGTCAGATCTGAAGAACCTACATATGTACACAACCATTTCAAGAAATCAAGAAATGACAAATGACTGCTGGCAGTTTTTGTCTATGCACACGCTAACACACATGTGGCGCGCGCACACACACACACACACACACACACACACACACACACACACACACACACACACACACACACACACACACACACACACACACACACACACACATTCCAGTGATCAATCTGAATACATACACGTCTCTGATCTTAGGGAAGAAAAACTGAGAAAACCAACAAGAAAACCAAACCAAACAGAAAACTCATTCAGCGCCTAAGTGTCACTCATCTCATCTCATTGAACAGGTCAACCAGCAGCTTGTATCATGGCTTTCTTCAATTTAATGAGATTTTGGGCCACAAAAAAATCGTCCTTTATGTGTTTGATCGTGGCCGCTGCGAAGGGATAAGGAACATGAATGGAGAAATACAGTAGCAAATGAAGGATCTACACGATTTTCCTTCCACGAATTGCTATTTTTCTTTTCGTCTTTTTTTTTTTTTACTTTATAAATGTTTTGAGAACGGAATATTGTTTTATATTGATGAAAAGAGCCCCCTCCCCCCTGCACTCCCCTCTCTCTCTCTATTACCCCCTCACTCCCCCCCCCCTTTCTCTATCTCTCCCCGCTTCGGTAAATTGGTGCCCAATTCACTGTACCTCTACATATGGTTATCTGCCGGAGTGGTGTATCACAAAAGAAATGAAGAAGGCAGATCAGATACTCCTGTCTGGCTGGAAACCTTGAATATCTCGGCCGTCAACCAGGCCTGAGAGATACAGACCCTTGTAGTGTTGGTCAGGAAATTTGAACGACACCCTCTGTGACGCATTAGCAAAGTAGTAGAAGAGGCTCGACTTTGTGGTCACAGTCTTTCCAAGGAGCCCATAGCACGCTTAATTCTGGGTACGAGGCAGTTAGGGCCGAAGAATACTATTGTTACTGAGCTGATGGAGTTATGAACCCACGATCTTCCAATCAGTAGTCCTCTGCGATAACCAATCTGTAATCGTTGACTTGTCCCTCTTGTGTGTGTGTGTGTGTGAGTGTGTGTGTGTGTGTGTGTGTGTGTGTGTGTGTGTGTGTGTGTGTGTGTGTGTGTGTGTATGTGTGCGTGCGTGTGTGTGTGTGTGCGTGTGTGTGTGTGTGTGTGTGTGTGTGTTTTCTTCCTGATCTGTGACATCAAAGAATCTCTTTCGTTCTTTCGTTGTTTCATTTTTTTCATTTTTGCTGTCCATCTTCTAAGCCACCACAGTGGCCACAGTCTGCATGGCACATTTTTTTTTTACAATACGATTATGACGTAAGATAGTGATGATAATAATCGTAATGTTATGGTATTCCATTATGGATCTAGACTGCGTGACAAGGTTGTATTCTACACGTAGGTAAAATGTATCATATATACTGGCGTTAACCCGGACCGAGAGACACTGATATTGGTCCGGATATTGGAGCTACACTTTCAAAATTTACGCATCCATAAAGTGGATGATACTTAACTGTGTTGTCTCAGTCTTCCCGACAAACTCAAAGCATGCTTAGCTTCGGCTACGAGCCAAAAATTCCGGTGTTTTAAACTGATGGCGGGTTAGAACCCGTTACCTTCCAATAAGTCGTCCTTCCGCAAACCACTTCACCGCGCTGACTTGTTCTTCTTGTAGTCATTTCTCCTCTTCTGTTTTTCAATGTACATGAATCTTTTCTTTCTGGTTTTCGTTTTTGTGTTGTAAGCATCTGGGATTCTTCTTTGTTTGCTTATTATTTTATTTATTTTTTCCCCTCCTTTGAACAATCAGTTGTATTTCATTATTCTGGCCTTTGCCGCGGACTTTGTCTTTATCCCCAGAGAGCGCAAGCAGGGGGCGCCACTCACAGAATGGAAAGAGGTAGGGCTTGTCAAGTGGCGAACAGAAAGACAAGCGGACAAGCACAAACGCATATGCTTACACTATGCAGACAGACCGACACAAACACATAAACGCATACACGCACACTCACTCACTGCAACAATGTTACAGAGAAAAGACGTTAAATGAAACCACGAACACACACACACACACACACACACACACACACACACACACACACACACACACACACACACACACACACACACACACACACACACACACACACACACAATGAGAGAAAGAGACAGACAGAGACTGAGAGAGAGGACCAACCAGTCTGCAAAACTGATGACGTTGCTTTCTATACGTCTGTTATCAACTACAGCACATTGTACACGATTAGAATATCTTTTTGATTAGAAGAGAGGACAGAAAAAGCGGGTGCCATCAAAAGCAATGAAAACCGTGCCTGAAAAGTGAAGACAACAAAACATAAGGAAAAAGTGTGGAAGAGGAGGGAGCGGGGGAGGTGGGGGGGGGAGGGAGAGGATTAGACTGCAGAGGAGAAAGAAGAATGACAATGAAAACGATGCTAATTTTACAGCAATAAAATTTCTTGGCCAAAAATAATTTTTCAAATTAACTATTGGTAATCCACAAACATAGAGGCCAACTGCCTACAACTGAAGAAAAGCAAACAAACGTATAAACAACAGAGAAATAAACAAGCAAAGAATGAAAAAAGAATCGAACAAACAAACAAATCAAGAAACGAACAAACAAAAACCAAACAAACGAAAAAGAACGAACAAACAAACAAACGAACAAACAATAAAAAACAGATGGAGAATGTTTTTAAAGACGAAAGTTAAAGGAAGAAAAGGAAATAAAGAGAAGACGAGGATTAGGTAGAGGAGATGACAAGGAAAAGAAAACCAAAACGAAACATGAGGAGGTTGAGACTGTGGAGAGGAGGAAGTGATGGAGAAGAAGATAAAAGGAAAGAAGAAAAAGAATGACAACGACAGCAAAAGCAATAGCAGCAGCAGCAGCAGCAACAGCAACAACAACTACAACACCAAAGAAGGGAAATAAGAACATGAAAGAAAGTGCAGCTATTCTCCAAATCCTCAAAACTGCTACAATATCATCATCATAATCATCATCATCATGTTCCCTGCTGCACGGCGTTGGCGATCATGGCCCTCCATAGGCATCTATCCCTTGTCGCTACAAGTACATCTCCCACCCTGTCTGTCCTCAGCCACCCTGCAAGTCCCTCCAATATTTTCTCCCCGGATCTACCCAGTGTTCTTTCCCTCCAGCTTTTTTGTTGTGGCCAAAAATCATGGCCAGCTAAAATATAAAGTGGTAAATAGAAATCAATGGATAATATATCAGAATCACAGGCAGATCATTTGACGGGTGTGATGGTCAAACGGGTGAAAATTCAGTGGTGCTACGTGTGTATGGCCTTCAGTCCTCTGAGTTATGAATGGGTACCTGCCCCCTGTTTAGGATCGGGAAAGATAAAGCCTGAAATGAGAGGAGATGCCCACCGTCTTCATAGTGTTGGCGGCGACAAAAGTGTAGGTCTCTACCATCTCATACCCTTAACCCTTACCACCTCAAAGTTATGGAACAACCTTTACCTTTCTACAGCCATTGCATCAAACATGTAACTTGGATTTTGTTTACACTCAGTTCAAAAGTAGCCAGTATCTTCTTGGTTGTTCATGTTTATTTCATCTTACCCGTTATGTAACATAAAGTGTCAAACTTAGATAATCATGACAGACAGAGAAACAGACATACAGACCAGACGGACGAAGAGGCGGACAAACAGACAGACCGACCTTAAGTATAAAACCATGGGGTAAAACGGTAACACGATGCAAATGAATACAAAAGATAACACCTTCCTGGTCTGTTCCGGACAGTGAGTGAGCGTCTCTACATGCTGGCCTTAGCCCTCACGCGCTAGCTGCCGTCATCGTAACGAACGATAAACACTAACAGGAATCAAGCAAGACAGATGGAACTGTTCTGTATGCCAATATATGATGGGAAATTAACCTCTTAACCCATTCTGGAATAGCAGCTAGAACCAGATTCTTATTGATTTACTGGAGTTTTGTCAAAAAGGATTCATCGCGCTCGGACAACTCCATATGCGCTCTACCAAAAATCTGCCAGCAATTATCTGACATTTCCTGAGTCTGCACGAAACTCCATGCATTGGCAAGGTCTTGGAAAGGGAGAAATGACCTATCAAAGGCTACAACCAGAACGATGGAGACATTAAGATGAGCAGCAAAACAGGCCAGTTTTTAATGTTGCAGGCTGGGATTGAACTCAAGATATCAGATCTCGATTCCATGAATTTACCAATAAACCCGCTTTGAGTAGCACAGCGTGGTTACCAGATTCTTTTCCTTGTTACCATTAGTCGTTGTACAGTGGTGAGTCCAGCAGGCCAACGACTGGAAGGTTGTGGTTCAGATCCCATCTCAGCGGGCCAACGACTGGAAGGTTGTGGTTCAAATCCCATCTCAGCAGGCCAACGACTGGAAGGTTGTGGTTCAAATCCCATCTCAGCGGGCCAACGACTGGAAGGCTGTGGTTCAAATCCCATCTCAGCGGGCCAACGACTGGAAGGTTGTGGTTCAAATCCCATCTCAGCGGGCCAACGACTGGAAGGTTGTGGTTCAAATCCCATCTCAGCGGGCCAACGACTGGAAGGTTGTGGTTCAAATCCCATCTCAGCGGGCTAACGACTGGAAGGTTGTGGTTCAAATCCCATCTCAGCGGACTAAAGACTGGAGGGTTGTAGGTTCGATTCCCATCAATCCTATAAACGTCACTGTGGGATTTTTCGGAAGCTACCGGTCTCTACCTGGAGCTGAGGGTGCTAAGGGCTCATTGGGAAGACTGGCACCACAAAGTCGAATCTCATCCACTTCCCGAAGATGGGGAAAATGTCCAACCTCCACTCACAAGATAGAAGGTACCAAGGACCCTCCGACTGAAATCCGTGCCATATACGTATATACACAGGAAAGGGATTCAGGCAGATCTGCACACATGGTAACCTGGGAGAGCGGAAAAATGCTCAGTCTGTACTCACCAGATGGAAGTTACCAAGGACCTTCCGACTGATATCCGATGTCTAACTCACTCCACTATAACGGCTGTCTTTAATGATTTCGACAATTGATGATTTCACATATCACGTTATCTTCCGTAGTATAAAGTAGTAAACTATTCGGGTTCGTACTGTCTGTCTCTTCCTTCTGTTGCTGTAAACAAAATGTTATGTGTATAGATTAACAACGGCAAGTTTGAAAAATGGCTTCTAGTCAATAACTTTAACCGTTGGAAAATAAAGCATCAGTGTCACCGTCATTGTCATTGTTATTCTTCGCCGGATCCTCTTTTCAAATTCAGCACATCCGTCTTCATGTCCTTCCCCCTCTTCTTAAATCCTTCTCCACCTTTTCCTTCACTCAGCCTGCCCTATAGCACCTCTGCTTCTTCTACTTAGAAAAAAAAAAGACCAAGAGACCCAATTTTGCCCCAAGCACTAACCCTTTCCCCGCTTTCTTCAAAGGGAAAAAAAATCCAAGTGGTGCGAAATGCGCGGTAATGGGCAAAAAGAGCAACAGAAAGCAAAGGACATTTGAGAGAAATGTCAAATTTAACGTGCCCTCAAACGAGCAGAATTCAATTTTGCTTCCTCTTGAATGCCTAAACACAGAAAATGAGTACAATGTAAAAATTGACAAGAACAGAAACGGCAGCAGCTGTGGCTTGCGTCACAATGTGATCATTTCTATTTTCATTTCACTTTAAAAAATATAAAGGTGTTTGTCCTATTGTTAGCAAAGTGAGGGTTTGTGTGAGTGTGAGTGAGTTTGTATGTGTGCGTGTGCGTGTGTGTGTGTGTGTGTGTGTGTGTGTGTGTGTGTGTGTTTGGTGTGTTTGTGTGTGTGTGTGTGTGTGTTTGTTGTGTGTGTGTGTGTGCGTGTTCATTTTGTCCTTTTTTTTACTTTGTGTGTGTGTGTGTGTGTGTGTGTGTGCGCGCGTGTGTGTGCGCGTGTGTGTGCGCATGTGTGTTAGTGTGTGTATGTATGTGCGTTTGTGTATGTGTTTGTGAGTGTGTGTGTGTGTGTGTGTATGTATGTGTTTGTGTTTTCATGTATGTGTATGTGTGGAGTGTGTGTACGTGTTTGTGTGTGTGAGTGTGCGCATGAGCGCGCGCGTGTGTGTGTGTGTGTGTGGCACGCACGCGCGAACGCGTGTGTACATGTACAAACAAAATGAATCAGCAAAGATTGAGACAGAGAGATATAAAATGAAATGTTCCAACGGTTTAAATGTTCACACGAAAGCCAAATTACGATATTTGCTGTTGCTAAGTTACTGACATTAAAACAACAGAAAATAGGTTATCGCAAAAGTACTAAGCACTTAACAAATTAGACCACCAAAAACTGCCATTAGTAATCATTACTACTATCATTATTATATTTTCATTATCAAAAAACAAATGATGCCCTTGAGTAGAGCACACAAACACTGTCAACAAAGACTACATGCATATTCCCTACAAACGATAGCACCATAGAACTGAACATTTACTGACATTATGGATTCCGTATGTGAAACTTCAAACAAAACCTTTTACACACATACACTCACACTCTCTCTCTCTCTCTCTCTCTCTCTCCACACACCACACACACACACACACACACACACACACACACACACACACACACACACACATATATATATATAATACATATGTATATATATATATACATATATTATGTATATACATACATACTCATAATAACATATATATATATATATATATATTATATATATATATATATATACATACATATGTATGTATGTATGTATGTGTGTATACAGTTACATGTATTTATGTATATGTATTTTAAATATGTGTGCATGTATGTGTGTATGTATGTATGTATGTACATGTATGTATGTACGTATGTTTGTATGTATTTTTGTATGTATATATCTCTGTATGTATGTATCTGTGTATGTATGTATGCACATGCCTTCTGGATTCTGATCTTAGTTTATGTTTTCGTCTCATGTATATAAGCTCCCAAGTACTTAAATTCTGTACTTTGATGAAGTCTTTGCCCTTCGATTAAGATGTCCAGTTTGTTAGGAGTTCGTTAGAAATGACCTCTGTGTTGCTAGAGCTGATGTTCAAGCAACAGTTTTCCCAATTGCTGTTTGACTTGTTCACATTAATTTTGTATAGTTTATGCCTGCTTAGTCATCATAGAAGAACAGTTCAACGACAGCGTTTGGATCACGGTTTACATCTTGAGTAGTGTTATCCATGTACTGGATGAACAGAAGTGGTGATGGATAACATCCTTGTCGGACCCCAGATACTACTTGAAAACAGTCAGAAAGTACATTTTGGGAGCTTTACAACATTCTCAGTCTTTGAGCAAATTGCTCTCATGGTATAGAGGAGTTGGCCCTTATATTACATATGACTCATTACATATGGCTCTTTCCTCAAGGAAAATGAAATAACATTAACAAAAACCAACATCCAAAAACGAAACTACTAAAAACAACAACAACAACAACAACAACAACAACAAAACAACATCCAAAAATGAAACCACAACTTAAGCAAACAAACAAACAAAGAACAGGAAAATAAATCGTATAAAGCCAAAAAAAAACAAAAAACAAAAAAAAACAAAAACAACAACAAAAAACCAACGTTACTATTATGAAACTAGAGACGCACAGCACAAACTAGTCATCAGTTCACGGTTAAAAGTGACTGGCAGCCTGTGAAATGAGACCAGATTGTGAGAAAGATCGAACGAAGGACGACGACAGGCAGAGAGCTTGGCGGACTTCGATTACGATTCATGGTTCCCGTCATTCAGGAGGGTAACATGGCGTGTCAATTGAGGGTGGCATTTAAATAAAAAAAAAATTAAAGTAAAGCTTTTTTGGAAAACGATCGACCTTAAGGAAGTGTGTGTGTGTGTGTGTGTGTGTGTGTGTGTGTGTGTGTGTGTGTGTGTGTGTGTGTGTGTGTGTGTGTGTGTGTGTGTGTGTGTGTGTGTATGTGTGTGTGTGTGTGTGTGTGTGTATGTGTGTGTGTGTGTGTGTGTGTGTGTGTGTGTGTGTGTGTGTGTGTGTGTGTGTGTGTGTGTGTGTGTGTGTGTGTGTGTGTTGTGTGCTTTCTTGAGGAGTACTTTCTTGAGATTTTACAGGAGTGATGATCAGATCAGATCAGATCGATTTGATTAAAATCAAATCAAATCGATTTGATCACAACCAAACCAAACCAAACCAAACCAAACCAAACCAAACCAAACCAAACCAAACCAAACCAAACCAAATCAAACCAAATCAAATAATATCAAATCAAATAGAATAAGCTAAAATAGAATTAGAATTTTTTTTTGTAAAAATGAAATAAAACAAATTGAAATAACGTAAAACAAAATAAAACAATAAAACAAAACAAAATAAAATAAGATAAAACAATGAATTACTAATCCGACTATTTTTCTCTGTGTCCCTGTCTCTAACTCTGTCTTGATTTCATTGTAATGATAGCTTACATTATAGTTTTTATGATGTCTCTCCTTTAATGCTGTACTTTTAGCTGTAAACAAGTGTTACGTGAGTCTTAAGAAACTGAAACTGTCTTCCTCGATTCCTCCCTCTCGTCTTACATTTCCCTCCCCATTTCTCTTTATCTCAGACATTTGCAACAAAGCGACAGACAGGCAGGCAGACAGGCAGATGGAGGGAGAGACAGACACAAACACACATACAGACGCAACAGGAAGATCAACGAACAAAAAGAAACACAGATAATTCATACACAGATGATCCATAATGGCTCTTTAATTAAGTACAGACTACGGGGCGAAAATCGGAAGGTACCACATCGGTACTGGGGAGAGAGAGAGAAAGAAAAAAAAAAGAGAGAGAGAGAGAAGAGACAGAGACAGAGAGACAGAGAGAGACAGAGAGAGAGAGAGACAGAGAGACAGAGAGACAAAGGACAGAGATAGAGACAGACAGAGAGACAGAGAAAGAGACAGAGACAGAGACAAAGACAGAGACAGAGACAAAAGACAGCGACAGAGACAGCGACAGAGATAGAGGCAGGGAGACAGAGATACAAATAGAGAGACAGAGACATACATACATACAGAGACAAAGATAGTCAGCAAACCAGCCAGCCAACCAGCCAGCCAGCCAGCCGGAGACAGAGACAAAGACAGAGACAGACAGGCTGAGACAGAGACACATAGAAGTAAGTAGAAACGGGGCAGTCGCAAAATCAAGATCAGAAATCAAAAGATCAACGATTTCTTTTGATTTTCTTTCATTCTCCTTGGTTTTTTTTTTTTTTTTTTTTTTTTTTCTCCCTCTAAAAAACAAAAACAAAAAACAAAACCAGCGGTAAAATCTTTCAGATTACAGTGGCAGGGCAAAGATACAACAGCCCGTAACATGAAAACTGGCCTTTTTGCTGCCATTCTTCACGCTCCATACATTTTGGT
>CM060306.1:87600749-87633249 GCA_030674185.1 Monoplex corrugatus
AATATGAAAACACCCAGCATGGAAGCTCTCCAAAGATGGAATATGCTGTATGTGCAGCAATATACTGCCTGCGTCTTGTGGGCAAAACAACGTGCATACACTCATCCGAAAAACAACAACAACATTACTAAATTTACAATAAACACCAATGCCCCGCTACTCTCCGGACAATCACCATCCAAACTCCCGATGCCATTTGATAGTCATTTCATCAAACAAAAAGGGAGGGGGGGGGGCGCTGTCCATGCGTTGCATGACTCATTCGGGCCCAGTCATCAGTTACCTTGTTTATAAACAGAATGGCAAGATGGGGGAGATGACAAACCCCGGGACACATCCTGCCTATAAAACGAACTACAGGAAATACTCATTCTTTCCGAGGACTGTCAGGGACTGGAACAGTCTACCCCCCGAGGTTATCTCTTCAGCCTCGGTGGAGTGCTTCAGCCAGCCAGCCCCCCTCCCCCCCTCCCCATCATCTACCACCCCCCCCCCCCACTGCCAGTTCTACATACCAACATCCTAGCCAGCGGAAACCCCCAGTTCTATACACATCAGAACCATCAAAACGATGATGGTGGATGTTCAAAGCAAGAAGAAGAAAAGAAGAAGATGTGGACATAACCACACAACGCACACTAACTAGGTTCAGCACAGCCTCCGGACCAAGAAAGAATGGAATAGATATAGACATAAATATAGATGTAGATATAGATATAGATGTAGATATAGATATAGATGTAGATATAGATATATATATAGATGTAGATATAGATATAGACAAATATAAATTAAGATATAGATGGATATTTATATACTAACATTAAAACAAGCCAAAAAGAAATAAAGAAACAAAACAAAAGAAATAAACCAGCGGTTGGACACAACAGTATTGTTAAAGTAACGCCTTCGTACTGTCCTAGTTTTACTTCTTCTCTTTCATCCATATTTCCGTAATTCGGTCTGCTTTCTTTTTGTGTTTATTCAGAACCAGTCAATGCATTACCAAGCTGGATCATTCCTCATTAGTGGTTGCTGCATCGTCGATTTCTATAACCAGGCAATCATTGTCCAGATGAAGTGCAGACTTGAGGATATTACCAACATAAACACGAGGAGTGTTCAGAGCTTACCGTTTTTGTGCTTTGTATCCGTTTCTATGCTAGCTGAATGGGTAGCGCAAACTATGTTACATTTGAGAAGTTCCACAACATGGGAGATAATTCCTACGTGACTCTCAAGAGTTATGTCCTTTAGTTGATATTATTAAAAAGTCTCCCTGCTTCCCTCTTATTTCTTTGGTATAACATAAACACGGTCTACGGCGCTGCGGCAAATTTCAGTATTCTCTAAGGGTTTTTATAGTGTCTGTGTTTTCTACTTTTGTTTTATATCCTAGTAATTTTTCTCCCATTTTTGTCTCCATTACGTAGATCTTTACTAGCAGGCTCGTGGAGATAACATACTGCTATGCACACACTGCACGAGAGCACCCTACCCCTATCCCATCCCCAGCAAGGTCCGCGTGAGCACACGTACATGCACACACAGCAACAAACGTACATTCTCTGTGTGTCTCTCTCTCTGTCTCTCTGTATTTTTCTCTCTCATGCAAGCACGTGCGCGCGCGCGCGCACACACACACACACTCATAGACAGACTTAAACACGTATACATGCTTCCATCAAATCACCGAGTGATATTTCAAAAACACTTTTGTGCTTTGTTTTGGTTAGTCTGAGTGAAAGAGAGAGAGAGGGGGGGTGGGTGGGAGAGAGAGACAGACAGACAGAGACAGAGAGACAGAGACAGAGACAGACAGAAACACAGAGAGAGAGAGAGAGAGAGAGAGAGAGAGAGAGTGTGTGTGTGTGTGTGTGTGTGTGAGTAGTATGTGTGTGTGTGTGTTTACGTGTGTGTGTGTGTCTGTGTCTTGTATGTGTGTGTGTTTGTGTGGATGGAGGGTAATTTAGTTCTTAAGGACGAATGGAGGCCAGTCGATTTAATGAATCGCTATTCTTCAGGTTTGTTTAATCCTAAGCAGTCTGCATATTGGAGAGAGGTATTTCTTCCTTGTAATCATGGACAAATTACATTCAGGCGAAGATTTTCGTCATTAGCAGGCAATTTGCACATCGATTTCTCCCAGCCGCAGATGGGACGCAAAGACTACTTCAGTCGCACCAAATGTAAGGATAACAGGATGGAAAAACATGACAGTGTGTGGCCTCCAGATAATAGCGCTCACCTAAGAAGCGAGAAACTCGGGTTCGAATCATACATGTAGATCCTACAATGACTTTTTTTTTTATCCCTCTCTCCTTTACTAAATTTGGGGATGGCCTAGGTTCTAGTCTCTCAGATGGTACAATAATAGTGAGGTCCCATATGCCACACGCACTCTTTGCTCGTTACAGTGTAACACAGGAGCACTTCCTGGCAAAGTTCTGTAGAAAAATCTGTTTTCATTGGAAAACGGAAAAAACGTGCATGCATTTTCCTCCTAAATGATTGATGCCGCACTCCAGCCAAGCGTTCTCCACGGAGAGAACTGCCTGAATTTCAAATGGCAAATTCATTGTGACCATAAAGAAATTAATACAGATACGAAGATGTGTTTCCCAAAATCATTCGATCGATTTTTGTTTTTTTGTAGCGTTAACTCTGTACAACACCAATGGATATCATGAACAAATGGTCAGTTTGGTTTGCACACATATACACACAGGCACACAGACACATTCACACACATGAATGCACGCACACATGCACGCACGCACGCACACGCATACACATATATACCAGCTCGCACGCACACACGCAACTCGATTAAGTTACATCAGCACTTGCTTTCTAGGCTTCCCACTTCTGTTTATAGCTGAACAAGCTTGCATCTTCTTTCAGTCTGTCTGTCTGTCTGTCTGCCTGTGTCTCTCTGTTAACCTGTTAATACACATAAATTATTGATATTATCCCTAGTGATGATGACTCAATACAAACCCGTTGGAGCCACAAAACTCATAATGTTCAACTTTAATCTCTGTAGGGTTTCCCAGCTTATAACAAAACCAACCAGAAAAACATCTATTTCACAAACATTTCTCGTTCTTATCTATACTATTACATCTGAAACAATTAGAAACGCATACACGGTCTAAGTGACCATCAGCGACCATCCCACACACACACACACACACACACACACACACACACACACACACACACACACACACACACACACACACACACACACCCCACACACACACACACACACACAAAAGGAAAGAAAACGAATCGAAAGGACATATGTACATCTCATTTCGATCGTTCAAAAATGTTTATCAAAACGCATTTCTCTTTGATTTATCACCAGTACCATTTTGCTCTGTCTATAGCGGCACAAATGAGTAATTGTTAAGCCATATAAATCCGATACAAAACATTCTATCATGTCCTTAACACACACGCCTCAAAACGGCGTAAACGTATAAAACGCCTAAAATTACCACCATGGCTGACCAAGAATATAAGGGAGCTATGTCTCACAGACACATTGAAAGCCGACAAAATGTATACAGAATACAAGAAACTAAAACTAAATTAAGAAAAAAGAAAAAAGAAAGGAACATGGTACGAAACGCGAAAAAAAAAGTTATTTCAGCAAACTAACAAACCACCAAAAGGAGATCTCAACAATCTGGAGAGCTATAAACAAGGGGCTTAACCTCGTAAATCACTGACATTCCACAACAACTGACCGCCAGCGCCTCTAATAAACACTGCTTACATGTAGCTGGAAACAGAACATAGCTGAAACAGACGAATTCCATTATAAGTGTAGCAAACCGCTCATCGATTTGTGTCGTAAGAAAAGTAAAACAAATGATCCATTCACCATTCTTTCCATCATCGTTTCTGAGGTCGGAAAATACATCTCCAATGTCAGTAATGAAAAATCATCTGGCTCAGATGAAATCTGCAGTAATATGTCAAAACTATGCATGCCTGACATTGCTCAAATACTAAAATATCTACTTGATTGATGTATTGATCAAAATGTTTTCCCAATAGAATTTAAAAAAAGAAAAAATAATCCCTTAACCAAAGACAAAAGATAAAAACACTACACAACTATATCTGTGGTCTTTAAACCTTTGACTCCCTCACCTTGTTCACCAGCTTCCTGTATTTCAACCATCCTAGCAAAGTAAAAACTTAACCCTTTGACTCCCTCACCCTAGCCACCAGCATCCCACAGGAAGCTAGTGGATAGGGTGAGGGAGGCAAAGGGTTAGGTTTTTGCAGTTGGAGGATAGGGTGCGAGAGTCAAAGGGTTAAACCACTTGAAAGACATATTTACAAACAAATGATAAAATTCATGGAAGATCATTCACAATTTTACCCACTTAAAAATCAGAATTCCATCAATATCACTTATGCAGCATTACTCTTTTAAACCTGGCAAACTCGTGGTTATCAGCCATAAATGAAACAAATGTATTATCAGTTCTCTTCTCAGACTTTAAGAAAGCAGCTGAACTTTTTGACCATAACAACTTTCTTTTTAACGTTAATAGCTATCTAAATAGCCCAAATAGCCCTCCTTTCTTTCAGTCATGCCATAGGGACACGGTATCATTAGTGCACCACAAGGTTCAGTTCTAGGTTCCATCTTATTTTGTTCCTATATCAGTGATCCTTACACATAACATTAAACTCTATTGAATGTAATATACTTGCCGACGACACTACTCTTAACACACCCGGGAAACAGATTTCTGAAATCCAAGAAAAGTTATAATTGTGTATAGACCAAGCATCATGAATGGTTTAATACAGAGCATATGCTGGTCAATCCTACAAACACAAAATCAGTGGTGATAACGACTCGCCAAAAAACAGCAACTTTTAAATCTATGTCTTCAATGAACATAAAATGATATAAATACAGAGCAAGTCTTTGAATACCGTGTACATTATAGGGTAAGTTTACAATTTATCATTTCAGTAAAAATCTCTTAGAATACATGTCATATCTTCTCAATAGGCTCCTAAACTTTATCAACACTGAAGCAAAAAACACATTGTACACTGTCCATATCAAATTCTATACGGAATATGCATCAACAATATGGGATAATTGCACACACTGCCACCACCATTACCACTTAAGCGTGCACACACACACACATACACACACACACACACACACACGCATTACACAACACACACGCGCACGCACACAAACACGCACACATACACACACACGCACGCACGCACACACGCACACACACACACACACACACAACACCACCTACCCCTGCCAAACGACACTCCTACCAGACCTCAACATTGTTTCTCTGAGCGTTCCCCAAAGCCTCATCCGGAACGATGAAACACTATGCAGACGTGCCCTCACAGGGAGGGATCGGGGAAGATTCAAGTTAACACAAGAGCAAGGTTACTGAAGCCTTCACGCCACTTAACCAACAGTTCAATGAACGACGACGACGATCACGAAGGCAGATGATCCCCTTGAGAGTGAGAGAGATGTTACCCAGTAGGCGAGGCACTAGTTCCCAGTCTCTGTCATTTTCTGCATGATTCGAATGGAGCCTGACAATAATTGATGGCTATGGCTAAGTTGGAGCTATGTTCAAAGCTCCATAGTCAGTCATTGTTAATAATTCGGTATGTTCGATTGAGCAGTGGGTGTGCCTTCGAACAGCACATTCACTTGATGTTCGCAACTGTGTATCTGTTTATTCATTCAGTCATTCATTCATTCATTCGTTCATTCATTCATTTATTTATTTATTTATTTATTTATTTATCTCTTTATCTATATCTTTATGTATCTCTATCTCTCTCTATTCATTTATTTTTCATTTATCCATCCATTTGTCATCCTTTCTTTATATCAATGTGTTGATTTATTTATTTATGTGTTTGTATTTGTTCATTTGCTAGTTTATTTATTCATCATATTTTGTTTATTTACTCATTCAGGTTTTTTTTCTCTTGCTTTGAATGACATATGTTAATCGGATATTACGATACAGCCCCAAACAAACCATGCATGCTTGTAAGCATACACCCCTTATTCTCTCCTTCAAAACTTAAACTTCAAGTGCTCGAGATGCGTGCACGCACACACACACACACACACAAACACACACACACACACACACACACACACACACCACACACACACCATATGCATACACATCCCAACCTCACCTTCATCCCCAAAACACAATTTTCCTACACTTCCCTTTGCTGTTCAAAATGAAAACGATGATGTTGCTGTGCAGTACAGTGCAACAGTGTGATGACTACCCAGACAAACTATAGAGACAGTGGCATAGAGACCGGACCCCATTCCAGCCTGTAGCTGTGTGCCAGGAGAGGGGCCAAAGGGACATCATCCTGTGCTTTATTGCCATCCATCCTCTTCTTTATTGGCAGCCTGGGCACACAAGGGTCATTCATAACGCCCCCTTGCCTTATTAACATGGCCACCATCATTTCCGTTTGGCAGATGGAATTTACTCCCTCTTCTGTTAACTGTTCTCTTGGCTCTAAGCAGGGCCTGGGACAGGGCTAAACCTGATAAGGTCAAGGTCTGTTTGGGAAAAAATAAAATATTTTTGATGACTTAGATGGTTAAAAGAAAATCGATATGTATGTATCCAAAACATAAAAGATAAAAATGAAGAAGGAAGAAAGAAATGGAGAAAATAAAAACACAAAGTATCGTGAAGATATATCGTATGGCTGACAATTAAAAAAAATTCGTCACCCATATGCAATGCATACATAGTAGAAGAGAAAGGGGAAGTAGAAATGGACATTTTTTATTTAGTATTATTCTGTATAATTTTACTGAACTTTGTAGACAGCGCAAGATAATCTAAACTGTCTTCTTTTCTGTATAACAAGGTTTACGTAACAGACTACCACGTTAAAAGTGGAGCTGGTTTAGATGATTTGAGAAAGGACAACATTTTGCATGTGCTTATTCGGATTCTCTTCTACTCAAAGTACTCACCCGATGTAGTCAAGAGAGCATAGGTATTAACTTCATTAAAACACGATGGAGACAGGCTGTACACATTATCCGCAGAAAACATAATATCACCAGGATTGCTATTTATTGGACACTAGAAAAAAGACACAGAGGAAAACCACCAAAACACCTGGTGACGAACAACAGATGATATTAATGCTTTGAAACAAACTACAGATGATGTACCGATAGCAGACAGAAGCTGAGAGCCTTCCTGGAGGAAGTTGGTGGATAGGGTAAGGAATCGAAGGGTTAAATGTTTGCTTTGCTGTCATGTTTGACAAGTTAATAAGTTGTGTCTTTTTGTCAGTGTTGTGAGTGAGTGTTTCAGTGAATGATGAGAGCGTGCGCTTTGATTTGATTTATACGTCAAGATTCATTGCCTTATTATGATACTTATAATTTTATAATTTGTGTTATTAACACTTTATAATCAGTCGTTATCATCATCAATACCATCATCATTATATTATTATCATTATCACCATCATTGTTATTATCATTATCATTATTATTACTATTACTATTATTATCATAACCATTACCTGGTAGTTCATGTTGTTGTTGTCCCGATTGGTTCCTCTGCGTGTTGGTGTTCCAGTACCTGGCGGTTGTCGTTGTTGTTGTTAGCCTTTGTGGTTCTTCTGCATGTTGGGTTTGTAGCACCTGACAGTTCTTACGCGTGCTGGTGTTGAAGGTCCTGGCATTTCTTATGCGTGTCCGACAGTACTTCTGTGTGCTGGTGTTGGTGGTCCTGGTGGTGTTGGTGGTCCTGGTGATGTTGGTGATCCTGGTGGTGTTGATGGTCCTCGCATTTCTTATGCGTGTCCGACAGTACTTCGGTGTGCTGGTGTTGGTGGTCCTGGTGATGTTGGTGGTCCTGGTGGTGTTGGTGATCCTGGTGGTGTTGATGGACCTCGCATTTCTTATGCGTATCCGACAGTATTTCGGTGTGCTGGTGTTGGTGGTCCTGGTGGTGTTGGTGATCCTGGTGGTGTTGATGGTCCTCGCATTTCTTTTGCGTGTCCGACAGAACTTCGGTGTGCTGGTGTTGGTGGTCCTGGCGGTGTTGATGGTCCCATCATTTCTTATGCATGTCTGGCAGTACACGTGTGCTGGTGTTGGTGGTCCCGATGGTGTTGATGGTCCTGGTGGTGTTGATGGTCCTGGCATTTCTTATGCGTGTCTGGCAGTGCTTCTGTGTGCTGGTGTTGGTGGTCCTGGTGGTGTTGATGTTCCTGATGGTGTTGATGGTCCTGGCATTTCTTATTCGTGTTTGGCAGTGCTTCTGTGTGCTGGTGTTGTGGTCCTGGTGGTGTGGTGATCCTGGTGGTGTTGATAGTCCTCGCATATCTTATGCGTGTCCGACAGTACTTCTGTGTGCTGGTGTTGGTGGTCCTGGTGGTGTTGGTGGTCCTGGTAGTGTTGATAGTCCTCGCATATCTTATGTGTGTCTGGCAGTGCTTTGTGTGCTGGTGTTGGTGGTCCTGGTGGTGTTGGTCCTCTCATTTCTTATGTATGTATGTCAGTGCTTTTGTGTGCTGGTGTTGGTGGTCCTGGTGGTGTTGATGGTCCTCGTGGTGTTGGTGGTACTGGTGGCACTGGTAGTCCTGGCATTTCTTATGCGTGTCTGGCAGTACTGCTGTGTGCTGGTGTTGGTGGTCCTGGTGGTGTCGATGGTCCTCGCAGTTCTTATGTGTGTCTGACAATACTTTTGTGTGATGATGTTGATGGTCCCGGAATTTCTTATGCACGTCTGACAGTACTTCTGTGTGCTGGTGTTGATGGTCCTGGTGGTGATGGTGGGTCTGGTGGTGTTAATGGTCCTTGTTACTTATGCCTGTCTAGTAGTACTTCTGTGGGCTGGTATTGGAGGTCCTCATGGTTCTTCCGTGTTTTTGGTGATGTTGATCTTGGATGATCCTGTTGATCCAATTGATGGTTTTTGGTGGTTGTCCTGGCAGGTCCTGTTCATGTTTGTGTGTGTGTGTATTGCTGCTGTTGTGTTGATCCTGACGGTAATTCTTTGTGGTGCTTTTGTTGCTGATGATGGTAGTGCCAGACGGTTCTTCGATGAGTGTGTGTAATTATTGTTTGTTATTATCATGGTGGTGTTGGTGTTCACGGTTCTTCTGCATGATCCTTGTGGTTCTTCTCTGCGTTGGTGATCCTTGTGGTTCTTCTGTGTGTGGATAATCCCGGTGGATCTTGTGTGTTGGTGATCCTGGTGGTTCTTCTGTGTGTTGGTTAACCTGGAAGCCCTTCTGTGTATTGTTTATTCCGGTGGTTCTTCTGCATGTTGATGATCCCGGTGGTTCTTCTGTGCGTTGGTCATCCCGGTGGGTCTTCTGTGCGTTTCTGATCCCGCTGGCTCTTCCGTACTTTGGTGATTCTGATGGTTCTTCTGTGTGCTGGTGATCCTGGTGGGTCCTCTGTGTGTTGGTGATCATGGTGGTTCTTCTGGGTGTTGGTGTTCGTGATCCTGGTTGCCCTTCTGTGTGTTGGTGATCCTGGTGGTTCTGTGCGTTGGTGATCCTCGTGTTCTGGTAGTTGGTGATCCTGGTGGTTCTTCTAGTAGTAGGTGATCCTAGTGGTCCTTTTGTGCTTTGGTTATCCTGGTGGTTCTTCTGTGTGTTGATGATCCTGGTAGTTCTGCGTGCTGGTGACTTGGTGTTCTCTGTGTGT
The DNA here is from genome assembly GCA_030674185.1 of Monoplex corrugatus. Classification (NCBI taxonomy): domain Eukaryota; kingdom Metazoa; phylum Mollusca; class Gastropoda; order Littorinimorpha; family Ranellidae; genus Monoplex; species Monoplex corrugatus. The sequence continues at coordinate 87,610,504 of CM060306.1, forward strand.
GGTTATCCTGGTGTTCTGTGTGTTGATGATCCTGGTAGTTCTGCGTGCTGGTGATCTTGGTGGTTCTTCTGTGTGTTGGTTATCCTGGTGGTTCTTCTGTGTGTTGATGATCCTGGTAGTTCTGCGTGCTGGTGATCTTGGTGGTTCTTCTGTGTGTTGGTGATCCTGGTGGTTCTTCTGTGTGTTGATCCTGGTGGTTCTCTTCGTTGATGATCGTAGCGGATCTTCTGTGTGTTGGTGATCCTGGTAGTTCTGCGTGCTGGTGATCTTGGTGGTTCTTCTGTGTGTTGGTGATCCTGGTAGTTCTGCGTGCTGGTGATCTTGGTGGTTCTTCTGTGTGTTGGTGATCCTGGTGGTTCTTATGTGTGTTGATCCTGGTGGTTCTCTTCGTTGATGATCGTAGTGGTTCTTCTGTGTGTTGGTGATCCTGGTCGTTCGTCTGTGTGTTGGTAATTCTGGAAGTTATTCTATGCGCTGCTGATCTTGATGGTTCTTTTTTAAGTTGATGATCCTGGTGGTTTTCTGTGTTAGTGATCCTGGTGGTTCTTTTGTGTTGGTGAGCCTTGTAGTTCTTCTGTGTGTTGGTGATTCCGTCGGGTCTTTTGTGTGTTGGTGATTCTGGTGGCTCTTCTGTGCGTTGGTGATCCTGGTGGTCTTTGTGTTGGTGATCCTGGTGGCTCTTCTGTGTGTTAGTGATCCTGGTGCTTCTTCTGTGTATGGGCGATCCTGGTGGTTCTTCTGTGTGTTGGTGATCCTGGTGGTTCATATGTGCGTTGGTGGTCCTGGTGGTTCTGTGTACTGGTGATCCTGGTGGTTATTCTGTGCTTTGGTGATCATGATGGTTCTTCTGTGTGTTGGTGATGGTTCTTCTGTTTGTTATGATTCCTCTGTGTGCTAATGATCGTGGTAGTTCTGTGCGTTGATGATCCTGGTGGTTCTTCTGTGTGTTGGTGATCTTTGTGGTTCTGTGTGCTGGTGATCCTGGTGGTTCTTTTCTGCGTCAGTGTTCCTGGTTGTTCTGCGTACTGATGATCCCGGTGGTTCTGTGTGTTGGTGATTCTGGTGGTTCTTCTGTGATCCTGATGGTTCTTCCGTGCGTTGATATTGGTTCCTCTGTGTTGGTTATCCTGGTTGTTCTGTGTGTTGGTGATCTTTGTGGTTGTGTGTGTTAGTGATCCTGTTGCTTCTTCTAAGCGTTGGTGATGGTTCTGTGTGTTAATGGTCCTGGTGTTCTTCTGTGTGTTGGTGATCCTGGTGTCTCTTCTGTGCGTTGGTGATCCTGGTGGGTCTATGTGTTGTGATCCTGGTGTCTCTTCTGTGTGTTGGTGATCCTGGTGGTTCTCCTCGTTGATGATCGTAGTGGTTCTGTGTGTTGGTTACCCTAGAAATTATTCTGTGCGCTGCTGATTTTGATGGTTCTTTTATAAGTTGATGATGCTGGTGGTTCTTCTGTGTTGGTGAACCTTGTAGTTCTTCTGTGCGTTGGTGATCCCGTCGGGTCTTCTGTATGTTGGTGATCCTGGTGGTCTTTCTATGTGTTGGTGATCGTGGTGGTTCTGTGTTCTGGTGATCCTGGTGCCGCTTCTGTGTGTTGGCGATCCTGGTGGTTCTTCTGTGTGTTGGCGATCCTGGTGGTTCTTCTGTGTGTTGGTGATCCTGGTGGTTATTCTGTGCTTTGGTGATCATGATGGTTCTTCTGTGTGCTGGTGATGGTTCTTTTGTTTGTTGGTTATGGTTCCTCTGTGTGCTGATGATCGTGGTAGTTCTGTGCGTTGATGATCCTGGAAGTTTTGTGTGTTGGTGATTCTTGTGGTTCTGTGTGTTGGTGATCCTGGTTGTTCTTCTGTGTGATGGTGATCCTTGTGGTTGTGTGTGTTGGTGATCCTGGTGCTTTCTTCGTGCGTTGGTGATGGTTCTGTTTTGGTGATCTTGGTGGTTTTTCTGTGTGGTGATCCTGGTGGATCTTGTGTATGTTGGTGATCATGGTGGTTCTTCTGTGTGTTGGTTATCCTGGAAGTTCTGTGGGTTGGTGATTCTGGTGGTTATTCTGTGCGCTGGTGATCCCGGTGGTTCCTTTGTGTTGGTGATCCTGGTGGTTCTTTTCTGCGTCGGTGATCCTGGTTGTTCTTCTGCGTACTGATGATCCCGGTGGTTCTGTGTGTTGGTGATCCCGGTGGGTCTTCTGTGTGTTGGTGATCCTGGTGGTTTTCTGCGTCGGTGATCCTGGTTCTTCTGTGTACTGATCATTCCGGTGGTTCTTCTGTGCGTTGGTGTTCCTGGACGTTGTTCTGTGTGCCAGTAATCCTGGTCGTTCTTCTGTGCGTTTGTGATCATGATGGTTCTTTTGCTTGTTGGATATAGTGGTTCTTCAGTGTGTTGATGATGGTTCCTCTGTGTTGGTTATCCTGGTTGTTCTGTGTGTTGGTGATCTTTGTGGTTGCGTGTGTTAGTAGTGATCCTGTTGCTTCTTCTATGCGTTGGTGATGGTTCTTCCGTGTGTTGGTGGTCCTGATGGTTCTCCTGTGTGTTGGTGATTTGTTGTTCTGTGTGCTGGTGATCCTGGTAGTTCTTTGCGATGGTGATCCTGTTGGTTCGTCTGCGTGTTGATGATCCCGATGGTTCTGCTGTGTGTTTGGTGATCCTGGTGGTTCTTCTGGTAGTTGGTGATCCTGTGGTTCTTTGTGTGTTAGTGATCCTGGTGGCACTTCTGTGTTGGTGATCCTGGTGGTTCTCTTTCTTGATGATCCTGGTGGTTCTGCGTGTTGATCCTGGTAGTTCCTTTGTGTATTGGTGATCCTGGTGTTCTTCATGTGTTGCTGATCCTGGTCGTTCTTTTGTGTCTTGGTGATTCTGGTGGTTTTTCTGTGTTGGTGATCCCTGTCGTTCTTCTTGGTGCTGGTGATGGTTCTTCTGTGTGTTGGTGACCCTGGTGCTCTTCTGTGCGTTGATGATCCTGGTAGCTCTTCTGTGCGTTGGTGATCCTGGTGGTCCTATGTTAGTGATCCTGGTGGTTCTGTGTTGGTGATCCTGATGGTTTTCTGTGTGTTGGTGATCCTGGTGGTTGTTATGTTTGTTCGTGTCCTGGTGGTTCTTCTGTGTGTTGGTGATCCTGGTGGTTCTTCTGTGCTTTCGTGATCATGATGGTTCTGTGTGTTGGTGATCCTGGTGGTTTTTCTGTGTGTTGGTGATCCTGGTGGTTCTGTGTGCTGGTGATCATGGTGGTTCTTCCGTGTGTTGGTGATCCTGGTGGGTTTTTTTGGTGATGCTGGTGCTTCTTTGTGTGTTGGTGATCCTGGTGGTTCTGTGTGTTGGTGATCCTGGTTGTTCTGTTTGTTGGTGATCCTGGTAGTTCTGTGTGCTGGTGATCCTGGTGGTCTTTCTGTGTGTTGATGATCCCAGTGGTTCTGCTGTGTGTTGGTGGTCCTGGTGGTTCTTCTCTGTTGTTGGTCGTCCTGGTGGTCCTTCTGTGTGTTTCTGATCCCAATAGTTCTTCTGTTTTTTTGGTAATCTTGGTGGTTCTTCTGTGTGTTGGTGATCCTGGTGATTCTTCCGTGTGTTGATGATCCTGGTGGTTTTTCTGTGTGTTGGTGATCATGGTGGTTTTTCTGTGCGTTAGTGATCATGGTGGTTTTTCTGTGCGTTAGTGATCATGATGGTCCTTCTGTGTGTTGGTGATCCTGGTCCTGTGTGTTGGTGATCCTGGTCCTTCTGTGTGTTAGTGATCCTGGTGGTTCTTCTGTGTTAGTGATCCTGGTGGTTCTTCTGTGTTGGTGATCTTGGTGGTTCTTCTGAGTGATGGTGATCCTGGTGTTCTGGTAGTTGGTGATCCTGGTGGTTCTTCTTTGTGTTGGTGATTCTGGTGGTTCTCTTTCTTGATGGTCCTGGTGTTCTTCTGTGTTGATGATGCTGGTGGTTCTTTGTGTTAGTGATCCTGGTGGTTCTTCTGTGTCTTGATGATCCTGGTGGTTCTTCTGTGTTGATGATGCTGGTGGTTCTTTTGTGTGTTCGTGATCTGGTGTTCTGTGTCTTGATCCTAGTGGTTCTTCTGTGTGTTGGTGATTCCTGTCGTTCTTCTAGGTTCTGGTGATGGTTCTTTTGTGTACTGATGATCCTGGTAGTTCTGAGCGTTGGTGATTCTGATGGATCTTCTGTGCGATGGTGATGGTTCTTCTGGATGACGGTGATCCTGTTTGTTCTTCGGTATGTTGGTGATCCTTGTGGTTCAGTGTGTTGATGATCCTTGTTCTTCTTCCGTGCGTTGGTGATGGTTCTGTGTGTTGGTGATTCTCATGGTCCTTCTGTTCAAGATCCTGTCAGTTCTGAGTGTTGGTGATCCTGGTGGTTTTTCTGAGTGTTGGTGATCCTGGTGGTTCTGTGCGTTGGTGATTCTGGTGGTTCTTCTGTGCGTTGGTGATCCTGGTGGTTCATTGTGTTGGGTCATGCTGGTGGTTCTTATGAGTGTTGGTGATCCTGGTGGTTCTTCTGAGTGTTGGTGATCCTGGTGGTTCTGTGTGTTGGTGATTCTGGTGGTTCTGTGTTTGTGATCGTGGTTGTTCTACTGCGTGTTGGTGATCCTGGTGGTTCTTCTGCGTGTTGGTGATCCTGGTAGTTCTGCGTGTTGGTGATCCTGGTAGTTCTGCGTGTTGGTGATCCTGGTGGTTCTTCTGCGTGTTGGTGATCCTAGTGGTTCTGTGTGTTACTGATCCTGATGGTTCTTCTGCGTGTTGGTGATCCTGGTGGTTCTTCTGCGTGTTGATCATACTGGTGGTTCTGTGTGTTACTGATCCTGATGGTTCTTCTGTGTTTTACTGATCCTGATGGTTCTTCTGCGTTTTGGTGATCCTGGTAGTTCTGTGCGTTTGTGATCCTGGTGGTTCTTCTGTGCGTTGATGATCCTGGTGGTTTTTCTGCGTGTTGGTGATCCGGTGGTTTTTCTGCGTGTTGGTGACCCCGGTGGGTTTTCTGTGTGTTGGTGATCCTGGTATGTTTTCTGTGCGTTTGTGATCCTAATGGTTCTCTGCGTTGGTGATCCTGGTGGTTTTTCTGCGTGTTGGTGATCCTGGTGGTTCTTCTGTGTGTTGGTGATCCCGGTGGTTCTTTGTGTTGGTGATCCTGGTCGTTCTGTGTGTTGGTGGTCCCCGTGGTTCTGTGTGTTGGTGATGGTTCTTCAGTGTGTTGGTGATCCTGGTGGGGCTTCTGTATGTTGATGATCCCGGTGTTTCTACTATGTGTTGATGTTTCTGGTAGTTCTGTGTGTTGGTGTTAGTGATCCGAGTGGTTCTTCTGCGTACTGGTGTTGGTCATCCCGGTGGTTCTTCTGTGTTGGTATTCCTGGTGGTTCATCTATGTGATGATAGTGGTCCTGCTGTTTTTCTGTGTTGTGGTGTTTGGGCAGTTGTCCTGGAGGTTCTTCATGTTGCCAGTTGTTCGGGCAATTCTTTTTCATGTTCGTGTTGAACAGGTAGTTGTAGTATTTCTTCTCGTTGGTTCTAGTGATGGTGATCTCAGCAGTTCCTTGGTGCGTTGGTGTTGGTGGTCCTGGTGTTTAATCCTTGTGCTGGTGTTGGTGGTCCTGGCGTTCCTTATTCGTGCTGGTGTTGGTGGTCCTGGTGTTTAATCCTTGTGCTGGCGTTGGTGGTCCTGGCGTTCCTTCTCTGTGCTGGTGTTGGTGTTGGTGGTCCTGGTATTTCTTTTTCGTGCTAATGTTGATGTTGATGGTCCTGTTTTTTTGTGTATATGTGTGCTAGTGTTGGTTTTGTTTTCGTGCTGGTGTTGGTGGTCCTGGTGTTTCTTCTTCATGCTGTGTTGATGGTCCTGGTGTTTTTTCCTTCGTGTTCGTCTTGCTGGTCTAAATTTTTTTCAATGCTAGTGTTGGTGATCCTGGTGGGTTTTTTTTTTTTTCGTTTTGCTGGTGTTGGTGTTGGTGGTCCTGGTGGATTTTGTCATGCTATTGTTGGTGATGGCGGTCCTTGTGGTTTTTTTATTTTGATAGTGTTGGTGTTGGTGGTCCTGGTGTATTTTTTCCCGTGCCAGTGTTTGTGTTCGTGGTCCTGGTTGATTTTATTTTAGTACTTGTGTTGGGACTGGTGGTCCTGGTGACCTTGGTTTTCTTTTTGCTGGTGTTGGTGTTGGGCCTGGTGGGTTTTTTTCTTTTCGCAGATGTTTAGTTGATGGTCATGATGGTTCTTCATGTTACTGTTCTTGTTGTTGGCCCTGGCGGTTCTTTGTGTTACTTTTGTTGGTTCATGTACCGGCGGTTGTACTTTGTGTTGGTGTTGATATTGGTGGTCCTACCGGCTTTTTTTCGTGTTGCTGTTGATATTGATTACAGTCTGATTTTCTTGATGTCTTTGTCCTTACTGATTGTTCTGGCGGATTTTCTGAGTGTTGGTAATGGTGGATCATAGACCTAGCGGTTATTATTCGTGTCGTTTTGTTGTTGGTGATGATGTGGCTGTGGTCTGGCGGTTCCTCGTGATGTTATTGGGTTTGCTGTTTGTGGTCTTGACAGTTGTTCGAGTTGTTTTTATTGCTGTTGTCCTGGCGAGTTTTTTCATGTTATTGACGGCTGTGTTTTGGTGGTCTTGATGGTACTTTTAAAGTTGTTGGTGGTGGGCTCACGGCTCTCCTATGTAGCATTGTTGGGGTTCCTGCCAGTTTTTCTTTGTGACTGTGTTGAAGTTGATGGATCTGGCGGTTCGTGTTCGTGTTTGTGTTAGTGGTACTTGCAGTTCCTTAGCATGTTGGTGTTGGAGGTCCTGACAGTATTTCTTCGTGTTGTTTGTTTCTGTGGCCTTTGTTATTCGTCTTCGTGTTGGTGTTGGTGTCGATGATATTGGCAGAACGTTTTCATGTTTTTGTTGGTTCTGGCGTTCCTTTGTTGGTGTTAATGTTGATAGTTCTATCGAGTCATTTTCGTGTTGGTGGTGGTGTTAGTTGTCCTACCTGTTTTTCTCTGTGTCGCTGTCGATAGTGATGGTCCTGGCAGTTCCTCTGTTGCGTTGATGCTGCTGGTCCCAACAGTTTTCTGTGTATTGTGCTGGTAATTCTGCGTTTCTGCGTGTATCTGCATGTTCCTCTGCGTGTTGATGCTCCTGGCGGTTCTATTATGTGTTAGTGCTGGTGATGCTGACGATTCATCTGTGCTTTGATATTCCTGGTGGGGTTTTTCCTGCGTTTTCTTGTTGTTGCGGTTCTGTGTCTTTTTGTTGATTTTGTTGCTGCTCATTTCTTCATGTTGGTATTTGTGATGTTGGTAGATCCAGGTAGTACTTTTTCATGTTGTTTGCGGTCATGGTACTTGCGGTTCTTCTTTATGTTGTGGTTGGTATTCCTGACGGGGCTTCTTTGTAATGGTCTCGAGCATGACTGTTCTGGCGGTTCTTCCTCGCGTTTGTGCTAGTGTTCGTGTGCCCTGCACTTCCTCAGCGCGTTTGTCTTGGTGGTCCTGGCGGATCTTCTTCATATCGGTGTTGGTATTGGTGTGAATGATCCTGGCGACTCTTCTTCGAGGAGTTGTTTATATTAGTCATAGCTGTTCTTCTTCTAGCCGTTGTTCGAGTTGGTGCTGTTAGTAGTGTTTTTTTATATCGTTGTTTGTGTCCGTATAGGTCGACCTCTTTCTCTTGGTGTTGTCGATGCTGGAAGTCCTGGCATATCTACTGCATAATGGTGTCATTTATTCTGGCGTTTCTTCAGCCTGTTTATGCTGGTGGTCGTGACAGATCTTTCTCCTTTCTTCTCATTTCTTTCTTATTTATATTCTTCCTTCTTTCTCCTTCCTTCTTATTTCTAATTCTTCCTTCTTTCATCTTCATCTTCCTCGTTTCTTCTTTTTCTCCCATTGTTCTTCTCATTTCTTCTTCCTTCTTTTTTCTTTTGCTGTTTTTCTTTTTCGTCTTCTTTACTCTTCCTTCTTTCCTTTTTCTTCTTGTGTCTCTCTTTTTTCTTCCCTCTTCATCATTCTTGTTCATCTTCTTTCTTTCTTTTTTTGTTCTTTCTTCTTTGCTCTTTTTTCTTATTCATTCCTTTTCTTTCTTCTTCTTCTCTTTTCTTCTTTCTTGTATCATTTTTTTTCCTTTTTCTTTTCTTTATACTGTCTTCGTTTTTCCTTTTTCTCTTTTTTGTTTTTTTTTTTTCTTGTTGCTTCTTTTTCCTTTTCTCTCTTCTTTCTTCCTCTCTCTTCTTCCTTCTTTTTCTTTTTGCTTCTTTTTTCTTGTTCTTTTTTTTTCTCTTTCCTTTTTTCTTTCTGTCTTTCGTTTTTCTTCCTTTTTCTTTTTTCGTCTTTTTTTTTTTATTGTTGTTGTCTTTTGTTTCTCCGTCTTTTTTCGCTCTTATTTCTTCTTTCTTCTTCTTCCTTTGTCTTCTTCCTTCCCCTTCTTCCTTCTTTATTTCTTCTTCCTTCCTCCTCCTCCTTTTCTCTTCCGTTTCTTTTTCTCCTCCTCCTACTTCTTGTTTTTCCTTCTTTTTTTTCCTTCTTTTTTTCTTCTTCCTTCTTTTTTTTCTGCCTCCTGTTTTCGTTTTTTCTCTCCCCCTGTTTCTCTTCTGTCTTGCTTCTTTCCTTCTTTTTTTTTTTTTTTTTCCTTTTCTTTTCTTCCTTTTTTTTTCTTCTTCTTTCTCCCTCTTTCTTCTGTTTTCTTTCTCATTCCTCATTCTTTCCGTTCACTTTTTTTTCTTGTTCTTTCTTTCTTCTTTTCATTTCGTTTTTACTCTTTCCTCTTGTTTCTGTTTCCTTCTTTTTACTGCATATTCTTTCTCCTCCTTTTCCTTTTTCTCCTTTTTTCTGCTTCTTCCTTCTTTTTTGTTTATTTTGTTGTTGTTGTTCTTTTTCGTTTTTTCTTCTGTTTTCGATTTTCTTTTTGTTTTCTTTCTTCTTCCTTATTTCTGCTTCTTTCTCTCTCTTTTTTCTTCTTCTTTCTTTCTTTTTCCTTGTTCTTCTTAAATCTTCCTCTTTCATTTTTTCTTCTTACTTCTTTTCTTCTTTTTTCTTTTTTGTTCTACTCTTTCTTCTTTCCTTTTTTTTTTTCGTTTTCTGTCCTCTTTTTTTCCCCTCTTTTTTCTTCTTCGTCTTTCTTTTTTTTGTTATTGTTGTCTTTTTTTGTTTCTTCTTTTTCTCTTCTCCCTTCTGACTTTTTCCTTCCTCTTCTTCCCATATCATCTTCCTTCTTTATTTCTTCTTCCCTTCCTTCCTTCGTCTTTTTTTCTTCCTTTTTCTCCTCTTCCTACTTCTTGTTTTTCCTTTTTCTTTCTCTTTTTCCTTCCTTTTGTCTTTTTTTCTGCCTTTTTGTTCATTTTTCTCTCCCCTCTCTCTTCTGTCTTTCTTGTTTCTTCTTTTTCTTTTTGTTTTGTTCTTTCTTCCTTTTCTCTTTTCTTCCTTTTTTCTCCTTTCTCCCTCTTTCTTCTGTTTTCTTTCTCTTTTCGTGTTCTTTTCGTTCTTTTTTTTCTTCTGCCTTTTTTCTTTCTTTTCTCTTCTGTCTTTTTCTCTCTTCTTTTTGGTTTCATTCTTTTTGTTTTTTCTTTTTTCTTGTTCTTTCTTTGTTTTATTTTTTTACTTTCCTCTTCTTTCGTTTCCCTTCTTTTTACTGTTTAAATATTCTTTCTCCTCCTTTCCTTCCTTCCTTCCTTCTTCTTTCTTCGTTTTTTTTTTTCTTTCTTCCGTCTTCGGTTTTCTTTTGTTTTTTTCGTTTCTTCTTTATTCCTGCTTCTTTCTTCTTTTTTTTCTTCTTTCTTCTTCCTTGTTCTTAAATATTCCTCTTTCATTTTTTCTTCTTCTTCTTCTTCTTTTGTCTTGTTAGTTCTACTCTTTTTCTTCTTTCCTTTTTTGTTTTCTGTCCTTTCGTTTTTCTTCCTGTTTTTTCTTCTTTGTCTTTCTTATTTCTTTTGCTGTCTTTTTTGTTTCTTCTTCTTCTCTCTTCTTTCTTCTTCTTCCTTCTGTCTTTTTCCTTCCTCTTCTTCCCTACTCATCTTCCTTCTTTATTTCTTCCTTCCTCCTCGTTTTTCTTCTTTTTTCTTCCTTCTTTTTCTTCCGTTTCTTTTTTTCTTCTTCCTACTTGTTTTTCCTTTCTTTTCCTTTTTTTTTTTCCTTCTTTTTTCTTTTCTTTTTTCTGCCTCCTTTGTTCGTTTTTCTCTCCCCTCATTCTGTTCTGTCTTTCTTGTTTCTTTTTTTCTTCTTTTTGTTTTGTTCTTTCTTCCTTCTTTTCTCTTCTTTCTTCCTTCTGTTTTCTTTCTCTTTTCTTATTTTTCCTTTCAATTTTTTTCTTTTTTTTTCTTGTCTTTTTTTTTTATCTTTCTCTTTGTTTCATTCTTTTTGTTTTTCTTCTTAATCTTGTTCTTTCTTTTTTACTTTTTGTTACTTTCCTCTTTTCGTTTTCCTTCGTTTTACTGCATATTCTTTCTCCTCCTTTTCCTTCTTCCTTGTTCTTTGTTTTTTGTTTTTCTTTCTTTCTTCCGTCTTCGGTTTTCTTTTGTTGTCTCCTTTCTTCCTCTTTATTCCTACTTCTTTTTCTCTTTCTTCTTTTTTCTTCTTTCTTTCTTTCTTCTTCCTTGTTCTTTTTCTTCTTAAATCTTCCGCTTTCATTTTTTCTTCTTGCCTCTTCTTTCTTCTTTTGTCTTGTTTGTTCTATTCTCTTTTTCTTCTTTCCTTTTTTGGTTTTCTGTCCTCTTTCGTTTTTCTTCCTCTTTTTTCTTCTTTCTTTGTCTTTCATCTTTCTTTCTTCTTTTTTTTTTTTTTTGTCTTTTTTTTCTTCTTTCTTCTTTCATTTTCTTGATTTATTCTTCCTTCCTTCCACCCTCCTCCTCTTCCTTTTTCTTCCTTCCTTCTTTTGTTTCTTCTGCTTCCTTTTTTCTGCTTCTTTTTTTCCTCTTCCTTCTTGTTTTTCCTTTTTCTTTTTCCTTCCTTTTCTTTTTTTTCTGGCTCCTTTGTTCGTTTTTCTCTCCCCTCTTCTCCTCTGTCTTTCTTGTTTTCTTCTTCTCTTCGTTTTGTTCTTTCTTCCTTCTTTTCTCTTCTTTCTTCCTTTTTTCTTCTTTCTTCCTCTGTCTTCTGTTTTCTTTCTCTTTTCTTATTCTTTCTGTTCACTTTTTTTTTTCTTCTGCCTTTTCGTTTTTCTTTCTTCTGTCCTCTTTCCATCTTTTTTGTTCTTTTTTTTTGTGGTTCTTTCTTCTTTTTACTGTTTTTTTTTTACTTTCCTCTTTTGTTTTCCTTCTTTTCATTGCATATTTTTTCTCCTTTTCCTTCCTTCTTCCTTCTTTGTTTATTTTTTCTTTCTTTCTTCCGTCTTCGTTTTCTTTTCTTTTTTCCTTTCTTTCTTTATTACTGCTTCTTTCTTTTTCTCTTTTTCCTTTTTCTTCTTCTTTCTTGTTCCTTGCTCTTCTTCTTAAATCTTCCTCTTTCATTTTTTTCTTCTTGCTTCTTTTGTCTTGTTTGTTCTACTCTTTCTTCTTCCTTTTTTGTTTTCTGTCCCCTTTCGTTTTTTTCTTTTTTTTCTTTTTCTTTGTCTTCTTATTTCTTTTTTTTTCTTCTTTCTTGTTTCATTTTCTTTATTTGTTCTTCCTTCGTCCTCCTCTTTTTTCTTCCTACTTTTTCTTCCTTCTCCTTCCTTTTCTTCTGCTTCTTTTTCTCTTCTTATTTGTTATTTTTCCTTTTTCTTGTACCCTTCTTTTTTTTCCTTCCTTTTTTCTTTTTCTTTTTTCTGCCTCCTTTGTTTTTCTCTCCCCTCTTTCTCTTCTGCCTTTGTGTCTTCTTTTTTGTTCTTTCTTCCTTCTTTTCTCTTTTCTTCGTTCTTTTTTCTTCTTCTTTCTCCCTCTTTCTTCCGTTTTCTTTCTCTTTTCTTATTCTTTCCGTTCACTTTTTTTCTTCTGCCTTTTTGCCTTTCTTATTTCTTCTGTCTTTTTTCTTCTTTTTTGTTTTATTCTTTTGTTTTTTCTTCTTTTTTCTTGTTTCTTCTTTTTATTTTTTTTTTTACTTTCCTCTTCTTTCGTTTCCTTGTTTTTACTGCGTATTCTTTCTCCTTTTCCCTTTTTGTTTTTCTTTCTTCTTTCTTCCGTCTTTTGTTTTCTTTTGTTTTCTCCTGTCTTCTTTATTCCTGCTTCTTTCTTTTTCTCTTTTTTCTTCTTTCTTCTTCCTTGTTCTTCTTCTTGTTAAATCTTCCTTTTTCATTTTTCTTCTTCTTTTGTCTTGTTTGTTCTCGCTCTTTTTCTTCTTTTCCTTTTTTTTCTGTCCTCTTTCCGTTTTTTTCTTCTTTTTCTTCTTTTGTTGTCTTTTTCTTTTTTCGTCTTCTTTTTTTCTTCGTTCTTCTTTCATTTTCCTTTGTTTTTTCCTTTCTTCCTTTTTTTTTTTTGCTTGTTCTATCTTCCTTCTTTTTTCTCGTCTTTTTCATTTTTCTTCTGTCTTCTTTCTCCTTTTCTTATTCTTTCCGTTTACTTTTTCCTTCTTTCCGTTTTCTTCTCCTTTTTTTTTCTTTGTTCTTTCTTTATTCTATCTTCTTTTTTGACTTTCATTCTTTCGTCTTTTTTTCTTTCTACTTCTCTAACTCTTTCTTCTTCCTCTTTTTACTGCTTTCATATTCTTTCCCTTCCTCCTCTTCCTTTTTTCCCTTCTCCCTTATTTTTTCTTCTTTCTTTTATTCTCTCTTCCATGTTCTGTCTTCCTCTTTCTTCTTCCTTTTTTTTCTTTCTTCCTTCCCTTTCTTTCTTACTTCCTTCATTTCTTCCTTCCGGCCTTCATTTCTTCCTTCATTTCTTCCTTCCCGTCTTTGTTTCCTTTCCCTTTCTGTTTCTTTGTCTCTGTTTCTCTGCCTGTCTGTCTTTTCTTCTTCATCTTTTTCCTTTTTAATTCTTTTTCTTCTCTGGCTTTGTCTTCGTCTTCTTCTCCGCTCCTTCACCTTTTCCCTTTTTTTCTTATTCTCCTTTCTTCCTTCTGTCACTTTTCTTCTCTCTTCATTCTTTCCTGTTTCTTTTTCTTCTTCTGTCTTCTTTCCTTCCTCCTTTTTCTTCCTTCTATCCTCTTTTTTCTTCTTTCTTATTCTTTTTATTCTTTGTTCTTCGCTTTTCTTCTTTTTTCTTTCTCATTTTTTTCTTTGTTTTCCCCGCTTTTTCTTTCTTATGTTTCTATTTTCTTTTTTTCCTTTCTTCTTTCTTTTCCCTTTTTCTGTCTTTCTTCTGTAGTCTTTTTTCTTCTGTAGTCTTCTTTCTTCTGTAGTCTTTTTTCTTCCTTCTTTGTTCATCCTTTCGTCTTCTTTCTTTTTCATTCTTCTTTGTTCTTCCTTTTTCTCCACCTCCTACTCCGTTTTCCTTTTTTTTGTTCTTCTTCCCTCGTTCTTTCATTTGTTTTTTGTTTGTTTTGTTTTTGTTTTTGCTTCTTCTGTCTTCTCCTCCTCTTTTCTTCCTTTTCTTTTCTTTCGTCTTCATCCTTTTTCATCTTTTCTATCCATCCATCTTTTTTCGTGTTTGTTTCTTCTTTTATCTTCTTTTTCTTAATCTTTCCTTTTTCTGTTCTTTTATCTGCTTTTTTATATTATTCCTTTTTCTTCCTTCTTTTTCCTTTACCTTTTGTCTTCTTCCTTTTTACTCTTTTCTTCCCTTCCTTTTGTCTTCGTTTGTGCTTTTTTACTTTCCTTTTCAATCCTCCTTCTTGCATCTTTTCCTCCCCCCCCCCCTCTTCCTTTTTTGTTCTTCCTATTGTTTTCTTTGTGCTTGTATTCAATCGTTCTTCCGTCTGTACTTGCATATTATACTGCTGGTGTGATTACCGTTATTCTTTAGTTTTTTCTTCTTGTGGATTTTGTATATTATTTTTCTTGTTCTTAAATTCATTTTTTTGTTTATTGTACTAGGATGTTATATGTATTTTTTATTTCTTATTCTTGATGCGTATTTATTATTCATGCTGTTGGTCTTTTTTTTCTGTATTAGTTATTCCTGTTCGTAAAGTTTTTCTTTACTTTGTTCTTGCATTTATTTTACGTTTTTCTTCTTATTTTCACTATTTCTGTTGTTTCTGTCGTCTCCATCTTTCTTGTTGTTCTTGTATTTTTTCATTCGTTTTTGTTCTTTTCCTTCATTGGAGTTGTCTTTGTATGTCTTCCGTCTCGTTCTGCTATTCATTTCCGTCTTGTCCTAATTTTTCTTGTGCACACATATTGGTGTTGTTCTTGAATTGTTTCGTTTTTGTTCTCGCATTTCTTCTCCCGCTTTCGTCATTTTGTCTTCCCTTTGTCGCACTTTCGTCTTCTTTCTTCGTCGTCTTTGTTTTCTTTATATTCTTTTTTAGTCGGTTTTTTTTCCTCCTGTTTCCCCTTCTCTTCTTTTTCATTCTTCTTCTTCCCTCTTGATTTTGTTGTTTATGTTGTGGTGGTGATGGTGGTGCTGCTGTTACTGTTGCTCTTCTTTTTCTTCTCCTCCTCTGCTTCCTCCTCCTTCTCCTCCTACCCATTTTCTCCTCCTTTCCTTCATCTTTCCTTCTTTCCTCCTTTCTTTTTCCTTTTCGTCTTGTTTTTCTCGTTCCTTTTCTTTTTCTTCTCCTTTTCCTTTTTTTGTTGTTCTTCTTCTGCAGTCTTTTATCTCCTTTTTAGTCGTGCACTTTGGAATTGTTGATACATTTGTTTTCAATGATCATGTCGAATTAATCCTCCGGAGAACTGTTGAGGGGCGAGGACGGAAAATGAGGAAAAAACCCGAAGGACTGACAACGTTATGGAATGGACAGAGAAACCATTTGCAGAAACCTTGCCTTGGCACAAAAGCAACATCTGGAGGAATGTGGTGACCAGTATTTGAATGCAGTGCTCTCACGGAGTTAAGGAAGAAGATTTTGTCTCCGTTTTTTCCCCTGTTTGGTTTTTTTTTCTTGTCTTTTACAGTGATTTTTCCACACTCATGAAATGTTCTAGTTTTCCATTAAAATTTTCTCTAATGTTATTGCGTTCTTATCATGATTCTAAGTTTTTTGTTGTTGTCGTTGCCATTATTATCGTTTTGTACTTGTATGTACTGGTTCATCTTCTGTTTTCCCCCCCGACATATTGTTTCTATTTGATTGCTTTCGTGATTATTTTTGTAGTGATTGTCGTTATTGTTGTTTTTTCGTTTACTAATTCTATTTGTTTTCCTTAATGTTCTGGTACGTGATCTTGTGTCATCTTGTTTTTCTTCTTCTTCCTCTTGTTCCTGTGCTTCTTTTGGTAGAAGTCTTTCCTTTTTTCCAGTAAATTTCATTATCAATATTTGAGTCTTAATTTCGTGTTTTTTTCCTGTTGGTTTTTGAAAGATTTCTCATTGAAGACTTACTTCTTGTTCTTGTTCTTGCTGCCGCTACTGTCCTGTCTCCAGGTGCGGTGCGCATGATGATATCACAGAAGTGTGTAATGCCTTTCAGGGACAAACTGAAACAAAGTAAAGCAACATTGTATGTGCAAAGTCAAATGAATGAATTGTTACAGTTATTGTTATTGTTGTTCAAAGCCCAGCCGACTGCGTACAGTCATATCAGGGCTATAATCATTTCAAAACATACAAAACTTCAACAGGATAAAAAATGAAAAAAGTTGATTGCACCTATCAATGCATTCGTGCACATAATCTAAGGACATGTCCCCGGCATTGACCACTCCGTCCAATTTGTCGCACAGGGGACTTAAAGACACACCTGAATACAAATTTAAGCATACTTAATGACACCAAAACATACATAAAACAGGCCTAAATTGCATAAAATTGTTTCTGCATAGCTCACCTCCCAAGAGCCAAAAATGCATTTAATACATATACCCAATTATCAATCCCAAGATAAAATATGCAAGACTTTATCGAACACATATAGGTGAATGGACCAGCAAAGAAGAAAATGATAGGAAGAAATGAGAGAAAGCAAAGAAACAAGGCATAAACGAAGAGTGACAGAAAAGAGGACATTTCTAACACAGAATTTCCTGAAGGTGGGATACTATTTATACTGAAAGAGCCCCCGGCATCCCCAAGGGGGGAAATGAACACTGAATGAATGAATGAATGAATGAATGAATGAATGAATGAATGAATACAATGATCATGATGGATAGATATTTCTATGTACCTGGCCAGTCAATGCTCACGAACAAACTAATAAAACTATTCTAAAAACTGTTAAGCCATAGCATGGTTCTCTTATCTTTTTTCTTTCTCTTCTTTTTTTCCTCCACTGCTGAAACTCTGTTATTTCTGAGTTCTGGGTAATGTTGTCTTGGTTGTGCAGATGGCTATTGTCCTTGTTGTTTGGCACACAATGTGTAGGTGTTGTGTTGCTGTCTACTTTGCATATACTTCATTTTCGATATGTAGTCATAATTTTCGAGAATGTGCATGCTGGCTATTTTTCGTGTATCAACTAGCCACCAAACACAGACATGACTTAAAGGATCTATTTTATATTGCTTGTGTTTGATGTTCAGCATGTACACACACAAGAATGGGGTTCAGGCATTTGGCTGATCCACACATTATTTTTGTTGTTGAACTGGGAGATTAGAACAATCTGCACCTTTAATCTACAGGTATTGTCAGGGCATGAGTACAATAGGTATCCTTTAATCTATAGGCACTGTCTTAGAGACAGAGAGAGAGACAAAGAGAGACAGAGACAGACAGAGAAAGACAGAGTAAAATCTGTACCCTTTATTCTATAGGCACTGTCAGAGGTGGGGGGGGGGAGAGGGAGAGAGAGAGAGGGAGAGAGTACAATCCTTACCCTTTACTTTACAGGCAATGTCAGGGAGACAGACTTCAGACTTCAGATGGTTTATTCATATAGGCCACAGCCCCTTATAAGTGGGATGCATGTAATTATGCATTCTCACAATCATATAAACATTAACTAGGCAATAACCATATTTCTTATTTGAAATAAGCTACGCACAAAAAGTTAAGGATCACTATGAGAAAACAGGTGCGTAATAAACTCAGTTCGCTACTGTTATTTATTTCTCAGTCCAGCCAAATTGTTATGAATTATTGTTCAGCTGTAAGTGGGCGATGTTGTGTTAGTGCGAAAATTGCACGGGATTCTCTACTACTGAGCTTGGCCGCAAACGGAAAAGCGGAAACTTGCGAAAAAGGACCTTGTTTTGGACCGTTCTGCCTGAACACATTGCACAAGCCAGATGGAAAAACCATTATGCACGTGCAAGCACTGCTGTTTATGTGTGAGATGCTGTCTCTTGCTTGGCTTTATAAGAAGACATTCCACCAGTAGTAGGCCTGATCTGACAATGCCTCCATGACGAAAATTGAGCGAGTTTGAGAGGGGACGAGCTGTTGCATGGTTCCAAGATGGTGTTCCCAAGCGAGAAGTGGCCAGGCGACTTCAGGTGTCCATCTGGGTCATTGTCAGACTGATTCAACGCTTCACAGCCACTGGGAGGGTCCATGAAAGACGCAGATCTGGTCGACCGAAGAAGACAAACCCACGTGAAGATCGTCTCATTGAACGACAAGCCCTGCAGACAACAGCCTCTTCCAGCATCATTCGAAGGCAGCTGAGGGTGGCTACTAACATCAACATCAGCCAGCAGACCATACGGAACCGCCTTCATGGGTTTAACCTCCGTTCTCGTCGCCCAGCTGTACGGCCACGCTTAACTCCAGCCCATAGGGCAGCACGCCGCGCCTTCTGCAGACGTCACGTGAGGTGGACACGTCAGCAATGGTCCCAGGTCCTGTTCAGTGATGAATCACGCTTCACCATGAACCACAATGACGGCCGACTGAGGGTCTGGAGGCGCCCAGGGCAACGCTTTATTGACACCACTGTCCAAGAAAAGATGGCCTTTGGTGGAGGTTCTGTAATGGACTGGGGGGCCTTCAGCCTTCACCACAGAACACCCTTGTATCATGTACAGGGTAACCTGACTGGCCTCCGATACCGGGATGAGATCCTTCGACCGCTGGCTGTGCCTACACTGCAGCAGATGGGACCGACGGCTGTCTACCAGGATGACAACGCTCGCCCCTACAGGGCAAAGGTGGTCAATGACTTCCTGCAGCAGTCTGGAGTCAACAGAATGGAGTGGCCAGCATGCAGTCCCGATCTCAACCCGATTGAGAACCTCTGGGATGAGCTGGATCGCAAAGTGAGGAGCAACCACCCCCTCCCAGGGATGCCCAACACCTCTTTCAGATGCTGCAGGCTGAGTGGCAGGCGCTTCCACAGAGGATCTTCACCAACCTGGTCAACTCGATGAGGACTCGCTGCGTCGAGTGCCAGAACAGCCATGGCGGTTACACGCATTACTGAACTTTTGGGAGCATCAGAATGCCCTGTCTTGTGATTTCAATGACTTTGGGAAATCAAATTTCGATACGTACCCACTTTGATCAAATGTACACACCAAACGATAGCTCGAAATTGAAGGCAATTGTGTATCGTTATCACTAAAGCATGGAATTAAATGTTTGCCAAACTTCAACGCATTGGCTTTCTTATTTTGAAAGTTATGAATTTTTGTGCAAGTGATCCTTAACTTTTTGTGCGTAGCTTATTTGGAAGAATCCAGAACTGAAAGGTTGTCCCTGATAAAAAGTTTGAAGAGAAGTCGCCTAAAAAAAGCACACAGTCACAAAATAAAAAGAAAACCTAAAAAAAAAGATGAGGGGTTACAGGAGACGACGATTGAAGCATTCAACTTTATAAATAAGATTGCCGATACAAACGTCACAGAGCTCTTTGACAGTTTATCAGATAAAACAGGAAACAGCGAAAACAAGCTGCACATAACACACACAAAAACATGCCTAAATATACATGTACTAAGTTACTGAATCTCCAGCACTGCAATGCATCACCCAGTTCAATATGACATACAGAAGAAATCGCCTGTAACTCCAGCTCTTACAAACCGTATTCATCCACACCCAAAAATTCAACAGTCCTGAGTAAGCTTTGATTGATGAATATATATATATACTGAACGCCGAAATTAACTGACCACTTTTAATAATGTCACCAAATTGCCATTGAGATAACTGTCCGGAAACCGTTTGCACGTTCTTGTCCTGCAGATGGAAGAATTCTTTCCCCATGTGAAAAAAAGGGTTGCAGCACGTGCTTACGCGCTCAGACAACAGTTCACTCCAACACAATATCCGGCCCTACGCGTCACAAAATGCACGTGAACAAGGAAATTGGTGTCCCAGGCAACTCACACACTCTCCGTCTGTACCATAACACTCGTTTTATCCTTCCTTTTTGAAAAACCACCATGCCAAGAACATTGGAAAATGACCGTTGGAGAGCTGTTGGCATGTTGAAAGGGGGAAGCTCCGTTTCTGCCACTGCCAGGCATTTTGGAGTGCAAAGGACAACTGTACGGTTATGGTGGAACCGTTTTCAGAACACTGGCAACATTGCCGACTTACCAGGGCGTGGTCGCTCCAGGGTTACCACTCCTCAGCAGGATCGATTTATCACACTGACGCATCTGAGAAACCGGTTTCAGCCTGCCACTGTCACTGCGGGAGCTATCCCTGGCTTGAGGCGAATCAGTGCCACCACCGTCAGAAGACGTTTGCGGGAGAATGGTCTGCAAGCACGGCGCCCTGCAGTTCGACCACAACTTCTTCCTCGACACCGTGCAGCACGCTTGGCATGGGCCAGGCAGCACCTGCGCTTCACTATCCGAGTGTGGAGACATGTCCTATTCACCGATGAGTCGTTTTCAGCTGTCAGTCGCGGATGGTCGTCATCGAGTGTACAGGCGTCGAGGAGAGAGGTACGCCGACAACTGCATCATTCAGCGTGCACCTTATGGTGGAGGGGGCGTTATGGTTTGGGGAGGCATTTCTGCACATCATCAGACACAGTTAGTGTTGATCCAGGGCAACTTGAATGCTCTCCGCTACCGAGATGAAATTGTCACGCCCACATTGAACCTTTTGTCCGCGCTCATGGCCCTGGCGTGATTCTCCAGCACGACAACGCCCCTCGCATCGTGCACATGTTGTGCAGCAGCATCTGCAAGCAAGACAGATCGACGTGTTGCCATGGCCAGCACATTCACCCGATATGTCGCCCATCGAGCATGTTTGGGACGACCTCCAATGCCGACTGCAACAACGCCCTAGAGCGCCCTTGACCTTGCAGGAACTACAGCAAGCTCTCCAAGAGGAATGGCAAGCCATACCCCAAGCCTTCTTTGGACGCCTGGTTTGTTCCATGCGACGACGATGCCAAGCTTGTATCGATGCCCGAGGTGGCCACACGCGCTACTGATTTTGTGACTTTTCAAATGTGGGTTAACTGACATTTGTGTTCGGCTGTTCACAATTAAGAACCTTTTTTTTTGTTTTTTGCGTTAAATCGATTGAGGATTGAATGAACTTATTTTTGAAATAAATTGCATTTCTGTTTTTTATTCCAGTGATGGTGTACATGACTTTCTTTACCTGGTCTGTTAATTTTGGCGTTCAGTATATATACATATAAGCTACGCACAAAAAGTTAAGGATCACTATGAGAAAACAGGTGCGTAATAAACTCAGTTCGCTACTATTATTTATTTCTCAGTCCAGCCAAATTGTTATGAATTCTTGTTCAGCTGTAAGTGGGCGATGTTGTGTGTTAGTGCGAAAATTGCACGGGATTCTCTACTACTGAGCTTGGCCGCAAACGGAAAAGCGGAAACTTGCAAAAAAGGACCTTGTTTTGGACCGTTCTGCCTGAACACATTGCACAAGCCAGATGGAAAAACCATTATGCACGTGCAAGCACTGCTGTTTATGTGTGAGATGCTGTCTCTTGCTTGGCTTTATAAGAAGACATTCCACCAGTAGTAGGCCTGATCTGACAATGCCTCCACGACGAAAATTGAGCGAGTTTGAGAGGGGACGAGCTGTTGCATGGTTCCAAGATGGTGTTCCCAAGCGAGAAGTGGCTAGGCAACTTCAGGTGTCCATCTGGGTCATTGTCAGACTGATTCAACGCTTCACAGCCACTGGGAGGGTCCATGAAAGACGCAGATCTGGTCGACCGAAGAAGACAAACCCACGTGAAGATCGTCTCATTGAACGACAAGCCCTGAAGACAAGAACAGCCTCTTCCAGCATCATTCGAAGGCAGCTGAGGGTGGCTACTAACATCAACATCAGCCAGCAGACCATACGGAACCGCCTTCATGGGTTTAACCTCCGTTCTCGTCGCCCAGCTGTACGGCCACGCTTAACTCCAGCCCATAGGGCAGCACGCCGCGCCTTCTGCAGACGTCACGTGAGGTGGACACGTAAGCAATGGTCCCAGGTCCTGTTCAGTGATGAATCACGCTTCACCATGAACCACAACGACGGCCGACTGAGGGTCTGGAGGCGCCAAGGACAACGCTTTATTGACACCACTGTCCAAGAAAAGGTGGCCTTTGGTGGAGGTTCTGTAATGGTCTGGGGGGGCCTTCAGCCTTCACCACAGAACACCCTTGTATCATGTACAGGGTAACCTGACTGGCCTCCGATACCAGGATGAGATCCTTCGACCGCTGGCTGTGCCTACACTGCAGCAGATGGGACCGACGGCTGTCTACCAGGATGACAACGCTCGCCCCCACAGGGCAAGGGTGGTCAACGACTTCCTGCAGCAGTCTGGAGTCAACAGAATGGAGTGGCCAGCATGCAGTCCCGATCTCAACCCGATTGAGAACCTCTGGGATGAGCTGGATCGCAAAGTGAGGAGCAACCACCCCCCTCCCAGGGATGCCCAACACCTCTACCAGATGCTGCAGGCTGAGTGGCAGGCGCTTCCACAGAGGATCTTCACCAACCTGGTCAACTCGATGAGGACTCGCTGCGTCGAGTGCCAGAACAGCCATGGCGGTTACACGCATTACCGAACTTTTGGGAGCATCAGAATGCCCTGTCTTGTGATTTCAATGACTTTGGGAAATCAAATTTCGATACGTACCCACTTTGATCAAATGTACACACCAAACGATTGCTCGAAATTGAAGGCAATTGTGTATCGTTATCGCTAAAGCATGGAATTAAATGTTTGCCAAACTTCAACGCATTGGCTTTCTTATTTTGAAAGTTATGAATTTTTGTGCAAGTGATCCTTAACTTTTTGTGCGTAGTGTATATCGTAAACCCATTGCGACAAGAGGGAAAGAATATATTTTTCTAGTGCTGTTCTCCAAACCTGGTTGGACTCACTGCGCATTACACATACATGCTTAGCACAGAGAGGAGCACGGAGTCTCAAGCTGGTAGGCGCGCGAGTTGACAACACTCCATTATCATGTTACACAGTCTGTATCTTTGGTGGACGTACAATGCCGGGTGGTGGTGGTGGTTGTTTAAAGCCCAGCCGACTGCGTAGAGCCATATCAGGGTTATAACCGCTTCAAAACATACAAAACTTCTACAGGAAAAAAAAAGAAAATTTAGTACACATATCAATGCATTCGAGTACATAATCTAAGAACACTGCCCCGGCGTTGACCACTCCGATTTATCGCACAGGGAGATTTAAAAAACACCTGAATACAAATATAAGCATACAAAAGGGCACCAAAACATATATAAAAACAGGCACAAATTACCTAAAATCGCTTCCGCATATCGCACCTCCCTAGAGCCAAAAATGAACTTAATACATGTACCCAATTATCAATCCTAAGATGAAGTACACAAGACTTTATCGAACACGTACAGGTGAACGGGCCATTAAGGCAGAAAATGAAAGGGAGAAATAAAGCAAACCAACAAGGCAGAAACAAAGTTACAGAAAAAAGCAAA
>CM060306.1:87638249-87640749 GCA_030674185.1 Monoplex corrugatus
GGAAGGAAGAGAGAGAGAAAGGGAGAGAGAGATAACAGAGACAGAGATAGAGACAGAGACAGAGACAGACAGACAGAGAAAAAAAGGAGAGAGAGGGAGGAAGAGAGGGTGAGAAAGAAAGATAGAGAAGGAGGGAGGGAGGGTGGAAGAGAGAAACAAATCGAGAGAGAGGGGGAAGAGAGAGACAGAGAGGAGAAAGAGAGAGAGAGAGAGAGACGGAGAGAGAAAAGAGAGAGAGAGAGACAGAGAAAGAGTGAGAGAGACAGACAGACACACAAACAGACAGACAGACAGAGAGAGAGAGAGAGAGACAAATACAGAGACAGAGACAAAGAGACAAACAAACAGACAAACACATACACAAACAGACAGACAGATAGACAGACAGACAGACAGACAGAGACAGAGAGACAGACAGAGAGAGGGAGGGAGAGAAACGCACGTTTGATAAAGATAAACAAACCTCAGTTTCAAACGAAAGGGAAAACAGCAGACAAATAAATATTACATTTCTCCATTAGTTTGCCATTGTTCTATTCTAAGCGAGTATCACATTTCCATAAACATCTCTGAAGTCTCAGATCTGATCTTCTTTCCAAAGCACATTTCGAGTTTCGCCCGTTTTAATCCATACTATGGACTTGTTGTTTTTCTCTTCTAATTTCCATTGGCCTGCTGCATTCTCCTTCTCAACATCATTATTTTCTATTCAAATACAACTCTGTGTTTCTCTGTCCATGTGTATGTAGTGTGTGTGTGTGTGTGTGTGTGTGTGTGTGTGTGTGTGTGTGTGTGTGTGTGTGTGTGTGTGTGTGTGTGTGTGTGTGAGTGTGTTTGTATGTGTGTGTGTGCCTATGTGTGAGTATATGTGTGTGTGTGTTTGTATGTGTGAGTATGTGTGTGTGTGTGTGTGTGTGTGTGTGTGTGTGAATGTGCATGTGCTGTGTGTGAGTGCATATGCGTATACGTGTGATTAGTGTGTGTGTGTGTGTGTGTGTGTGTGTGTGTGTGTGGTGTGTGTGTGTGTGTGTGTGTGTGTGTGTGTGTGTGTGTGGTGTGTGTGTGTGTGTGTGTGTGTTTGTGTGTGTACGTGCATGCTCGAGTTTGTACGCGTGTTAAATGCGAATGTGCGCGTGAGTTTGTGATTTCCCATTAACAAGACTGTCTTCATCTACAGATGCATGAGAAGCAAGACCATAGCAAGTCATATTCGATACAAAAACTGCTTTTACATAAGATATGAGACAGAAAATATATGTTTCTTTTACGCAAATGAGTAATGAGAAACTAAGAAGTAACCTGTTACAATGCGAAACAATGTTTGATACGGAACGGTGTTTAGTATATGAAGTGAGCAAAACAGCGGATGAAAGTCCAAATAATTATGTCAAAGTCTTTTGCTAAAAAGGGACGGCAATTTCTCATTACTTACATGTAATCCTCCGTGGAGATACCGGGGACTCGTTCAGGATAATAGTATTACAAACTTTTGTAAATTCTGTGCTGGAAAGTTCCTCTTTCCTTTCACTCTCTTTGTTTCTGCCTTGTTTCTTTGCTTTCTGTCATTTTTTCCTATCATTTTCTGCCTTGCTAATCTATTCACATGTATGTGTTCGATAGTCTTACATACATTTTCTTAGGATTGACAATTGGGTACATGTATTAGGTGCGTTTCTGGCTCTGAAGAGGAGTGATGTGCGGAGGCAGTTTTTGGCAACTTAGGCCTGTTTTTGTATATGTTTTAATGTACTTAGTTATGTCTAAATTTGTATTCAGGTATGTTTTTTAAATCCCATGTGTGATAAACTGGACGGAGTGGTCAACGCCGGGGACATCTTAGATTATGTGCGCGAATGCATTGTTAGGTGTACTTAAATTTTCTTTCCCCTTTTTCTTTTTTGTTCATTTTTTTAGTTGAAATATAGTGTATGTTTTGAAACGGTTATAGCCCCGATATGGCTCTATGCAATCGGCTAGATTTTAAACATAGATAACAACAATAATAACATACATGTAAAAATGACCTCGTGATCAAGACTTATGCCATTTTGGACAGATTTGTTTTGGTGATGTTTATGTCTCAATGATTGTATGACAGATCAACGGAGGTACAGACCTACAAAACATACAAAATATCAAATAATTACCGTGAAAGATTTGCCGTGGTCTTTGCGCTAGGTTTGATCCTGGCAATTTTCATTGAAAATATAAGTTTGTTGGAAAGGTAGATTAAACTATTGTTGCGTATCTACCTATTGTCGTGTTTTGGTGTTGAATCATCGTTGCAGGTTTAGATGTTGTCATGCTTTCAATTCAAAGAATTGAATCTTAAATGTAAGGATGAAAAAAAAAAGAAAAAAAGAAAATGCACGCGCGTGCAGACACACACACACACACACACACACACACACACACACACACACACACACACACAAGCATACGTACGCACTCACGCATGCCTTCCCCCATACGCAAGCACACACACACACACACACACACA
>CM060306.1:87650749-87653249 GCA_030674185.1 Monoplex corrugatus
CTTCTTCCTTCAGGTTACCCACCAGCTTCTTCTCTTCAGGTTACCCACCAGCTTCTTCCTTCAGGTTACCACCAGCTTCTTCCTTCAGGTTACCCACCAGCTTCTTCCTTCAGGCTACCCACCAGCTTCTTACTTCAAGCTACCCACCAGCTTCTTCCTTCAGGTTAACCACCAGCTTCTTCCTTCAAGCTACCCACCAGCTTCTTCCTTCAGGTTACCCACCAGCTTCTTCCTTCAGCCTACCCACCAGCTTCTTCCTTCAGGTTACCCACCAGCTTCTTCCTTCAGGTTACCCACCAGCTTCTTCCTTCAGGTTACCCACCAGCTTCTTCCTTCAGGCTATCCACCAGCTTCTTCCTTCAAGCTACCCACCAGCTTCTTCCTTCAGGTTACCCACCAGCTTCTTCCTTCAGGTTACCACCAGCTTCTTCCTTCAGGTTACCCACCAGCTTCTTCCTTCAGGCTACCCACCAGCTTCTTCCTTCAGGTTACCCACCAGCTTCTTCCTTCAGCCTACCCACCAGCTTCTTCCTTCAGGTTACCCACCAGCTTCTTCCTTCAGGTTACCCACCAGCTTCTTCCTTCAGGTTACCCACCAGCTTCTTCCTTCAGGTTACCCACCAGCTTCTTCCTTCAGGCTACCCACCAGCTTCTTCCTTCAGGTTACCCACCAGCTTCTTCCTTCAGGTTACCCACCAGCTTCTTCCTTCAGGTTACCCACCAGCTTCTTCCTTCAGGCTACCCACCAGCTTCTTCCTTCAGGTTACCCACCAGCTTCTTCCTTCAGGTTACCCACCAGCTTCTTCCTTCAGGCTACCCACCAGCTTCTTCCTTCAGGTTACCCACCAGCTTCTTCCTTCAGGTTACTCACCAGCTTCTTCCTTCAAGCTACCCTCCAGCTTCTTCCTTCAGGTTACCCACCAGCTTCTTCCTTCAGGTTACCCACCAGCTTCTTCCTTCAGGTTACCCACCAGCTTCTTCCTTCAGGCTACCCACCAGCTTCTTCCTTCAGGTTACCCACCAGCTTCTTCCTTCAGGTTACCCACCAGCTTCTTCCTTCAGGTTACCCACCAGCTTCTTCCTTCAGGTTACCCACCAGCTTCTTCCTTCAGGTTACCCTCCAGCTTCTTCCTTCAGGTTACCCACCAGCTTCTTCCTTCAGGTTACCCACCAGCTTCTTCCTTCAGGTTACCCACCAGCTTCTTCCTTCAGGTTACCCACCAGCTTCTTCCTTCAGGCTACCCACCAGCTTCTTTCAGTTGCCTGCAGGTGGAGAGTTCAAGGATTGACTATGTCTGGTTTCTGGTTTCTCTCTTTCCTGTGTTGCTTGGTGCTGTTGTTGCTTCCGTTTAGTTTCCTACCGTTTTTAATGCCCGGTTTTTGTGTTGTGTGTGTGTGTTTTGTTTTTTGTTTTTTGTTAGTTCTTCAGAATAGAAACGAGACACACACACAGAGAGAGAGAGAGAGAGAGAGAGAGAGAGAGAGAGAGATAGAGAATGACAGAGAAAGAAAGACAGAGACAGACAAAGAGAGCGAGAGAGGGGGGGAGAAAGACAAGAAGACGAGAAAAGGAGGAGAGAAAGACAGCACAGACAGACAGAAAGAGAGAGAAGAAAGACAAAGACAGACGTCAGAGCAGAGAAAGAGAGAGAGGGAAGAAAGACAAGAGACAGAGAGACACAAGAGAGAGAGAGAGAGAGAGAGAGAGAGAGAGAACGCAGAGAAGAGAAAGACGACAGAAGAAGAGGCAAATGCAAGCAGCCACGGAATAACAGTTTACTTTAGAAAATGATTTGCACAATGTGAGAGCTCGCGTTCGCGTGCATTAAACATTGCTTATTAAAGTGACAGTTGTCAATGGAAAAACGCAAACATACATATACACACAAATACATACACACACCACACAAACAAACACACACACACACACACACACACAAATACATACACACACACACACTCATGAAAGAGAGAGAGAGAAGGGAGAGAGAGAGAGAGAGACAGAGACAGACAGACAGACAGACAGACAGACAGATAGACAAGACACACCCGCCAGACAAAGAAACAGACAGACAGAAAGACAACAAGACAAACAAACAGACAAAGAATCAGACAAACAGAAAGACAGACTCCAAGACACAACAACAGACAAAGAATCCTACAGGCAGAAAGACAGACAACAAGACACCCAAAACAGACCAAGAAAAACAGGGAAGAATGCAACAGGCAATGAAAACGACATGAAAGATAAAAGGCAATTGTGCCAGCAGTGAATGGCATGGACCTCAAATGGAAGAAAAAGAGAACCTGTCTTCATTACTGGCGAAAAACAGCGTGCAGTTTACAGGGCAGTCATGGGCAATGTTGACTCCACCACTGATATTGCTTCTTTATGGAAACTGAATGAATTCTGTGGAGAAGCAGAGGATGAAAGATAGAAAGAGAGAGAGAGAGAGGGAGAGAGAGAGGGAGGGAGGGGGGTTGAGGAGGGAAGGGAGGA
>CM060306.1:87665749-87675749 GCA_030674185.1 Monoplex corrugatus
AACCGCTGTCATATGCCCCCTAGAAATCATCTCACTCTGCTTTGACTTCACTACTCTAGAGATTGCTTCGCCTCTCTCAGGGAATTCTTGTAAACAGCGACCCAAGAAGGTGACTGTATGCTGAGGGAAACGGATAAAGGGAGGCGAAATGATTGGACTTCAGCTTAATGACGACAAAACAGAAGCTATCCTCATTGGCACCCGTCAGAAACTTTCTCAGCTGCCTCCTCTTTCTCTCCCATTATGTAACACATCAGTCCCAATTTCTGATTCAGCTAAAAACCTTGGTGTCTGCATTGACTCTACCCTCTCCATGAACAACTTTGTTTCTCAAACTGCCAGATCCTGCTACTATCATCTCCATCGTATAAAGCTGATCAGGAAGTATCTCTCTGTCGAAACAACTGCAAAACTCGTTCTCTCCTTCATAATGTCTCGCATTGACTATTGCAATTCACTCCTGTCTGGTCTTCCTGCCTCCACCATTCACATCCTACAGCGCATTCAAAACAATGCTGCACGCCTTGTACTCAAAAAGAAAAAAGCTGACCACATATCTCCTCTCCTGGCACAACTTCACTGGCTCCCTGTATCAAAGCGCATACAGTACAAACTAGACACCATGTGCTACAAAAGCCTCAATAACGCAGCCCCCGATTACCTGTCAAGCCTACTTGAGATCTATGTTCCCTCACGTACCCTCCGCTCTGCCTCTGATCCTCTGACTCTTCGCTTTCCACGCACTAAGCTCAATACCTATGGTCCACGAGCCTTCTCTGTTTCTGGTCCACTCTCCTGGAACAGACTTCCTCTCTCAGTCCGTCAGCAACCTACTTTTGTCTCCTTCAAGTCCGCTCTCAAAACTCACCTTTTCTCTCCTGCATAAAATCCTAACCTCACTCAACCCTCCCCTCTGCAGCCTGTCTCCGCTCGGAGGGAATCACATGGTTATAATATATAATTGTATGCTATGCTCTCTATAATTTTCCATTGCTTTTATTCTTGCTTTTATTGCTTTTATTCTTTCTCCCCATTTATAGCCATGCGTGTGTGTGTGGGTGTGTGTGTGTGTGTGTGTGTGTGTGTGTGTGTGTGTCTGTGTGTGTGCGTGCGTGTGTGTGCGAGCGTGCGTGCCTGCGTGTGTGTCTGCTTCAGCGCTTAGATTTGATTTTATCAAGATTTTGCGCTATATAAATATTGTAATTATTATTATTATAAAAGAGGAGGTGCAGAAAAGGCCAGGGAAGGTGTAAAACGAAGTGAAAGGAGCAGAAAAAGTCTCTTGAAGATTCCAAATAGACTGGATGGCTGACTGTTTCTCACGTCACGTCCATATGCGTCAAAGCCATTTGTCTTGACCATTAACAGTTTCTGCATCGACATGTGAAGTTTAGTAGAGGCATGTCTTGATGATATTAATTTCCCAAAGAACCAACCAGCCTTTGAGAGACCTTTCAATCTTTATGCAAACAAAATAATGGTAATAATAGCAAACGATAAATTAAATCAAAATCACTGCCCGCGTTCAAGCAAACAGCAACCAGAAAAATACAAAAAATAGACTCAAAACGCTGATTTGATATAACTTTACAGCAGAGTTATACGATCCCTTACGTATAGATGGAAACCCACACGCTCTTCGATCACGCATGTATGCATAGATACATAAACACTCAGACACAAACACATAGATATGTACAAACACCGAGAAAGTAACACACGATATAACATGACTTGTGAATGGACTACCGATCTTTAGGGACCCCCAAAACCGCAGGCATCATACACCCCCCCCACAAACCATCTCACTCTAGAATCAGATCGTCACTCCAGAGATTGCTTCATGCCTCCAGGGAAATTCTAGTAAATAGGAATCTGTGGAGGAAGGTTCAGGACTTGAGAAGGAAGAAGGATGGGAGGAGACGAGCTCATTAGAAAAGACGAGGAATAGAAAAAAAAAAGGAAGAGAGAAGGAGAATGAGAGAGGTAGGGACAGAACGTGTGGATTTTCAGGAATATGGATGTATTAAACGATAGCGCATTTTTTTAATTTGCTGTGTTATATCCTATGTCACAGTAATGGACACAGAATCTGGAACAATTTTTCACAATGCAGTGATGATGATGACGAGGAGGATGATAATCATTATGCTATGGAGTTTCATTCTGGATTGAGATTGCATGACATAACTGTACTCTACACTTACTATCACAAAATGTCCTGGTGTCAACCAGACCCGAGGTACAGACATCTGCGATGTTGGTCAGGAGATTTAACCCTTTGACTCTAGCATCCTGTCTACCAGCTTCCTGCGTTGTCAACCATGCTAGCAAAGCTAAAACTTTGATTCTGTCACCCTAACCATCAGCTTCCTGTATAATTCTGCTGTTAAGTGAGGGAGTCAAAGGGTCAAGTTTTTGCAGTTAGTGGATAGCGTGCAGGAGTCGGAGGGTTAAGCAACGCCCTCAGTGACTCATCTGTGAAGTGGATGAGATTTGACTGTGTGGTCCCAGTCTTCCAGAACCCATAGCACCCTCAGCTCTTGGTTGGGCAAAAAAAAAAAATTGCCACAACGAGTCTGATAGAACTGATGGGGTTCAAACCTTCCGCCATCTCTTCCAACTGATGGGCCGTTGCGCTAACCACTGTACCATGTTGAAGCGTTCTCATGTTGGTATGCGTCACATTCATTTTTATTGATCGCTGTAGGTGTCAGAATTTGAAATGTATGGCTCCAGGGGAAACGGTCTGTCTGAGTGGTGTGTATTGATGTGATGGGTTCCCAAAGTCACGGACAATTCCATGGAGGGGCTTGCATGTGTAGCTAGAATAGTAAAGAAAGGAGACACAAACGATGAGTTTGTTAGCTTTTCTTCGCTCTGTTTACTGCAGAAGTCTACTAGTTGCAGGAAACGGTGAGTAGGAGTACCTGCTAAAGCCTGCACATAGATGGCATACATATAGGCAGAAAAATAACGTTACAGCTTAGAAATCAATGAAAAATAAAGTTAAATATAAACAAAACAACCAACTTGATATACAGCCAATCAACCAACGAACTGACCTACCAACCAACCAACAAACCAGCCAACAACCAACAACCAACCAACCAACCAACCAACCAACCAACCAACCAACCAACTAACCAACCGACCAACCAACCAACCAACCAACCAACCGACCGACAAACCAACCAACTAACCGACCAACCAGCCAACTGACCAACCAACCAACCGACCAACCAATTAACCAACCAACCGACCAATAAACCGGTCAGTGATAAAGAAACCAATCAATCAACCAGCCAAGCGAAACAACCAATCAGCCAATCAATACACTAACCCACCAACCAAGCAAATAACTGGTCAACGGACCAGTCTTAAACAACAAAATCCTAGATACATGTAAAGAGGCAACATATTAGTTAATGTTACTTAATTTTCCTTTAAGCAGCCAGCACAGGAGCAGTTAAAATCTGTTTGAACTTGGGCAGACCACGAACAGAGAAAATCACAAGTGATATAAACAATACAAGATAATGGACAGTACAATGCTAACGTACAACAAACAATCCCTGGTTTTGAACAAGAAAATGAAAACTGAAGAAAACGATGCTTGCAAGAGCAATGCAATTCGCTATGAAAACAAACAAACAAACAAACAAACAAACAAACAAACAAACAAACAAACACAAACAACTGAACATCAGGCATTTTCTATGCTGACATATGCAACACAGCTGTCAGTAACAGAGATAGTATCATCATCATCATGTGTCCTGCCGCATGGTTTTGGCCATTATGGCCCTCCACACGAATCTATCCCTTGTCGCTGCAAGGACATCTCCCACTCCTCTCTCTGTCCTCAGCCACCCTGCAAGTCCGTCCAGTATTTTCTCCCTGGGTCTATCTGGTGCTCTCCTTCCCTCCAGCTTTCCTGTTGTGACCAGGTACTCCAATTCCCCATTTCTCATAAAATGTCCTGTAAATGTTGCTTGTCTTTTCCTAACCTTCTTTGTTAATGATGTTCTTGTATCTGCCTCCTTCAACACAGAGGGAGTATACAGGCATTTAATCAAACAACTCTCAGACACATTAGCCAAACAATTTTCCAGCAGAAAGTGAGCACACAAACATGTTGAACGCTGGCATAACCAAGGCTTGTTGCTGTAAAGCCAGATAATACGAGCACGACAGTCAAGGGGATAAACGGTTGGGCTTCCAACCAAGAAGGTCCTCGGTTCGATCCGTACAGAAATTTCCGTCTGGTGGGTAAAAGGGAGGAGATTTTTGCCATCTTCCTGGCCAAGAGGTGTGCAGACCTGTCAGTGCCTAAAACCTTTTTCTTGTGCTTACGCATGCAGAAATTCAAATACGCACGTTAAAGACACCACCAGAATGCATTCTCACCAAAGGTGCAGACTGCGGAATGATGCCAGCTCGCCTTTCAGCTTAAGTCATCTGTGCTTCACTTGTAAGTCAGAGTGTGTGTAATGTGCAATGAATCCAGACAGTCTGCAGAAAAGCACTGTACAAAAGTGAATAATATCAATGTAATCGATTTATGATAATCTACAGAAAGCAAATGAAAAAAAAAATGTATAACTGGGTTTAGTTTACACCTTCTTTCTTCTGGTGTTATTTGGTGCTTTTTATGTTCTTTACAAGCACAACTGAGTTTTGTGCAGGCTCAAGGAGTCTGCCAGATAACTGCTGGCAGGTTAGGGTGGAGCGCACATGTAACTGTCCAAGTACAGCGAATCTCTTTTGAACAAGCTTCAAATTCCAAACTCCTGCTTCTGACCAGCTCGTGTTCTGGTTACACTTGTGTCATCACAACTCCAGCAAAGGGCGATATGCTATGATGTTGTCATGAAACTGATGATTCTGATGCAGCATGAAGACTGTTGCCGAACTCATTAGACCTGGACATGAAATCCATGAACCCATCAATCTATACGGTCTCACGTTATATGCTAGAACTGTCCCCTCAACAGATCTGTTTCGTGTATGTTTACCGTACATATCTGAGAAACAGAGTTGTAGCATTTTCATCATATGTCAGAAGAGTGAATTACCTTATGAATAACTTGCACACTACATCTGATGTTGACATATTTTCATGTATGACAAGTAGATGTTAAAGTTCATTCTACACAGTCGTCTCATAAACGATCAGTTTTGATTTTATTTTATATCTGGCATAATTTTCTGTTCAAAACAAATGTGCAAGTCGTATTTCTTGGATTATATACAAATTTCAAAGTATCTTTATTGATACATTACGCATGTGATAAACTGAATGCGTATGTGTTCTTACTGCAAGACCAGTTACAATCACCAGTTACACGCATGTTGAGGTTTTTCACAACACGAGAAGTCCGTTTGTTATTAGTCTGGTGCCTGTCTTAGAGGACTAAAAATTGACTGACCCATATACAAGGGGTGAAAGGAAAATTCTCATTACTTTTTTTCTTTTTGCAGTAACTTGCCTCGAAGAGGTTTCGATGAAGGGCAGCATAATTGTTTACTTCCCATTCGTGGGATCAACAATTTTTTTTACAACCTAACAAACAAACTGTTTTCACATGTGAAAGGAGTCTTATCTTACGCAATGGGAGTTACTGGAATTATTGGAGTAGTTTCAAGAGGGATTCACCGCTCTCGGACAGCTCCATATGCGTTCCACCCAAATCCGCCAGCAATTATCTGACAGATTTCCTGATCCTGCATAAAACTTTTATGGGGAAAGGGCAGAAGGGACCTATCAAACATTAAGCTGACACCACTAGAATGATGGAAACATCGAGATCAGAAGCGAACAGGCCAGTTTTCAATATCGCGGGATGGGATTGAACTCAAGATATCAGATATTGAGTACATGGCTCTACCAACTAGGCCGCGATTGGAGTAAATTGGAAATTTAATTCAGTTTTCTCTCACAAGACTTTCAGGACAGCAAAACTTCAATATTGACTGAGGAACTTTTATTGCGAGGTTAACGATACCTTGGGTATGATTAGCTTTCCTGGAGTGTTGCAGCAGAGCTAACACGCTTTATGACTAACATTCAGGGTGATCCATTTAGCCATGTAATCCCATCTTGTCCATCACGCCTGGTGCTATGGCCTGCACGCAGCCTTCATGACGTCATCAGTAAAGGGACAGAACCAAGGCTGTCACAAAACACCATGAGAAAGAAACCATCACGATGCATAAATAAGACAGAACTCTGTCTGAAAAACCATAAAGGACATCACGAATAACGATAAAGGCAGAACTCAGTCTGTCTCAAAACAGCTTGAACAGGGAACCACACGATACGATCAATAAGGGGACAGAGCTCAAAGAGTCATTTTGACATAGTAGGTAAAAGGATACCACTCGCACAGCTCAACGTGGCAACAACAACAAAAAAAGAAAAAAAAGGGCGGGGCGGTAGCAGATTTTGAGAAAGAAGCAAGGTACTGTGGTTTGACAACTGCCTTCGCTACTATAAAACTGGTTAACATTTAAGACCAGATGTTGTACACAACCTTTTTCTTTTGGAGAATTGTGAGTGTAGTGCGATCTTATTATAAGCCTAAATACTGAATACCTTCCTTTTGTTTTTTACACGGTCAATGCACCACTGCAATCATCATTACCATGTTGTCATTTGTTCCTTACAACTGTTGAAGTATCAATTGTTATCTGACCAAGCCGTTGATCATTTACAGTGAATATTAGCGCCATCCCTTACATTGTGTAGAATGGAAACATCTTCCAAGTGTAGTTATGTGGGTCAACGATTCATCTATCATATGCCGTATAGTGCTCTTTCACTATTCAATAAATCCGTCACACATACACACATGCAGACACGCACATGTAGCAACTAACCAAGCAAAAAAGTTTATCTCAAAGAATTAGATTATTACGATTCAGTCTAATTGAAATAAAAAGGGGAAATTGTGGGGGAAAGCAAAACACACAAATACGCAAAATGCACCAGA
This sequence comes from Monoplex corrugatus, assembly GCA_030674185.1. Classification (NCBI taxonomy): domain Eukaryota; kingdom Metazoa; phylum Mollusca; class Gastropoda; order Littorinimorpha; family Ranellidae; genus Monoplex; species Monoplex corrugatus. Next base: position 87,672,745 of record CM060306.1, read on the forward strand.
AGAGAAAATAATAGCATCGTGTTGGATCTTTCCTGATATGCAAGCAATTGGGTAAAAAAGATCCACAAACTCCTCAAGTTTTGCTCAAAGCATATAAAAGTAACAAAACAGAAAACAAATGAAATAGGAACAGTCATGATGTTAATTGTAAGATTGATAAGTCGCAATAAGCTAGAGAAATTAGAGCACCTGGTCACAACAGCAAAGATGGAGGGAAGGAGAGTACCAGGTAGACCCAGAGAGAAACTATTGGACGGACTTGCAGAGTGGCTGAGGACAGAGAGGGTGGGAGATGTACCTGCAGCGACAGGGGATAGATTTGTGTGGAGGGCCATGATCACCAACGCCATGCGGCAGGGCACATGATGATGAGTATGGAGGCTGCAGTACGAATAACTCAGTTTACATTTGAAGACTTTTTTTTTCACTTTTTAAGAATGTATTGAACAAACCGTGTATGTTAAATTCATGCATTTTTTATACAACACAAAAATTATTTTGTTATTCATTTTAGTGTTTCGTTTTCGTAATAAAACATTTGTGCCAAAACTTTGCACCTACATTGATTTATTTTATTAGAGTTTATCTTGAATATCGGTTCCCTCTGCTTTTCTGCTATGTACGTTAATATTCATGCTTATAGAGAATACCACAAATGATAATTTCATTTACAAGGCATTCGTTAGACTCAAGTAGTCTGCCAGATAATTACAGGTTGAGTGGACGCATACGGAACTGACCGAGTGCAGTAATCCCTCTTGAACAAAATCCAAATTCCAGTCAACCACCAATGCATTTTACTTAAAATGTCAGTCAGCAGATTCCCTGAATATAAACGAATCCAAGCTGGACAAAGAACAGCAGCACATAAACGAATACACTGTAGCAAAGACGGACAAATCATACGTGCACTGAGGTGACCACAGGTCAAACAGTCTAAAAATAAATACACCAGTGTGTACTGATTTATTCAGAAACACAACACTCAGAGATGAGCTGCTTTGTAGTCAGAAAGGCTTTGCTTGATTATAGATGGACTGTCTGTGGCACTGATATTCTGTCTCCACCAGTGGTCATTAGACATAGGAGATAAAAGATTCAGACAGCGCTGTCAGACTAATCAAGTCGTCATCTGGCCGAAGTCACAGTATCAATATCTGTTCGAAGGTCTGGCTGAACACTGGTTTGTATTTCAGTTTTCCTTTTCTTCAGTAAAAGAAAAAATCTAGATGAGTAGAGGCTTCATTTATCCCTCCACAATTACAATTATTCCGACAGAATTCACTCTTCTTTCAATCACTTCAGTCCTACCTTTCTTCTCTCAATTATTTTGTTTTACAGCTATATCACAAACGAGGGATATTGATACAACTCATTGTTGCATAGTTGTTGTTCTTCTTCTTTATTTGCTTGCTAGTACCATTGTGTGTGTCGATGGGAGGAAGAGCTGACGACCTGCAAGATCTTCCTTGGTCGGTTTCTCGCTTCAAATACAGAAACCTTTTCGTTATATTCTTGTTGGTCAAGTTTGTAAGGTTGTATTCTGTCAGATGACCAAACCTCTTAATACCATGTTGATGAATATGATGGTGGACTGATGTTGTTCCTATCATTTCTCTGATCTTGGTGTTTCTGGTCAAGTCACGTCCGATCTTGCTGACAACCCTTCTTAAACAACACATGTCACAGGTGGTGATTGTGTGCTCAAGGGATTTGGTCAAGGTCGAGGTCTGGCACTGGTATATTATAGTGGGAATGAAATTAGTACTGATGAGCTTGGATTTTACATAAGTGCTGAAGCTGGAGGTATTTCAGGATTTAGGGTAAGTTCATAGCTGACGTTATTTGCTTTCTGGATCCTGTTTTCGGTATCTCCACCTTCTATGATTACGTTGCTGTGGTAGTTGAATTAATTTACTTATCCATAAGTTTAGTGCCATTGATGGTGTTAAAATTGCCAGATGTTCTGCTCACCTTCATCGTTTCGATTTTTTTCTGATGCTCATTTTCATGTTGTATTTGTGACAAGTGGTGATCAGATTGGTTGTGTATTCTTGTAGACTTTTTTTCTGATATATGTGGTTATGGACGGATCTATCAATACAGATTTTTCGGATGTTTATGAATGTAATTCTTATCTAATGTGGGCTACACTTTTAGCCTATTTTTTGTGGCAAATCAGTGACGAAGTTTACAGTTGGTGTAACTCATGCTATGGGTGACGTAAGCAAGAAATATGAAAGGATTCCAACAATAAAGTTTTTGTGAGTATGTTGATGTAGTAATCATGTAAACTGTTAGCTCAAACAAAATCTGATACTTGCCTTAACACTAAGTGACAATTTCAGAAGACTGATAGATTTCTTTTTTCAAGGCAACAGTTATGTAAATGAGTTAGAAAATTCTTTGAAAATGAGACTGTTGATATTGGTTGACGATCTTGGCTTAATTAAAATCATAGGAGAAGGTGATAAATGTATTAGTGTCCATTCTTCATATTTGTTTTCGTTCTTCTTCATTTCTTTTTTCCGTTAATATGAATTCCATCTTGTTTTAGTTTGGGACGTGAAAAGAGGAAATAAACATATCTATTATCAACATTCAGCCCTGTAACCAGTGTGCCGCTAAGCAACTGGCAGGGTGCAGCAGCAAAGATCTTCCATCTCTGTCTAGGGGGTGCACCATCAAACATTCCAGGCATACCAAGATGCCCTGAAGTATGTCTTAAAGTATCATGGCAGAAGACGAGACTGAATCAAACTCGCTTACATTGCTATATCTTTACAGTCTCGTTTATGTCCCTTTGTCTTCTTTCGATCTTTTTCTTTTTGTTGTGTATTTTTATTTTTCAAAAATTTTCATTCATTCTTTCTTCCTTTTTTCTTCTTTTTTTAAACTGTCATTCATTCTTTCTATCTTATTTTCTTTCTTTTTTTTTTTTTCTTTTCTTCTTTCTTTGATAGCCAACTGTCTTGGGGTTAGCCACCGACACACTTCCACGTCCT
>CM060306.1:87680749-87690749 GCA_030674185.1 Monoplex corrugatus
AGACCCAAACAAAAGGTTTACGCATTGGAAGCACTAGAGCAAAGATGGACCGACCACAGTTTCAGTTTCAGTTTCTCAAGACGACGTCTCCGCGCTCGGAACGAATTCCATATGCACTAACGTCACAGGTGCCATGTGTATGGTGATCATGGCACAAGGCTTAAGCCTGCACATAAACCCATGAGCTGGCCAGGTCCTACCACACAACCACTAAAGTGACTATATGTCTAGCCTCGGGCGGGAGACGAATACGCCAGTAGTGTTAACTATCTTACCCAGTGTCCCGACATCCACTGATAAGCTGTTTTGGTGGTAGAACGGTTCTGTCTGATTATGGATGTATCGTTTCTGGCACTGATACACCGAATCCACCTCCACCAGTATTGTGGCCAGTAATCAGGGGAGATAAAAAGATCAGACCACTTGGATTTTCATAAAGCTGAGTTCACACAGTGCTAATGACAGTTCACAGATTTGATACAATACAAAGGGAAGTTTTATGTTTCCTGATACAATCATTACGAAAATAATGATAACAAAAGAAAGAATTAAATTACATAGAGACAGATGTGTCGAAAGGACATCGCAATTATATTTCCACTACTCTCTGCCTTTGTTTCCGTCTCTGTCTCTCTCTGTCTCTCTTTTACTCCCTCCCTCTCTCTCTTTCTCTTTCTCTGTTTTTCTGTCTCTGTCTCTCTATCTCTCTCTGCCTCTGTCTGTCTGTCCCAATGTCTCTTGGTTTCTGTCTGTCCGTCTGTCTGTCCGTCCGTCTGTCTGTCTGTCTGTCTGTCTCTGTCTCTCCTCCTCCTCCTCCCTTCCTCTCTTTCTTTCATCTCTCTGTTTTTCAATTTGAAAATGGGTTATTGACATGCATGTATAGCTCATTTCATGGACTGCTTGTGTCAACTGTTTGTGTGCTGATGGACAAATGTATCAATAAGAATGTCCCAGTCGTTTATGGCTGCATAGTTATCAAATCCAAACTACAAGTCCAGCCCAATCGTCAATCACATGTCTGAAAACTACTCATGAACGGGCATGACTGTCCACTGCCTAGGACAAGGGGGTTTATTTGATAAGTCTGGGTTTGAACGTGCTTGGGTACTGACTGAGTGGAGATTGTTTTTCGTGATTTCCCAAGGCAATAGGTGTGCAGATCTGCTAGAACCAAAATTCCCTTTCATGTGTATATGCACGCATCATACCAAATACTACACAGATCCTGAAAATCATATCAGTGTTGGGTGGTGTGTGGAAACACAAAAACACACCGGTATACATACGCCTGAAAACAGAGTAACGGATATACACGAAAACTCCCGCTTGTCTGTTGAAATGCAAGTGGTATCTGCAGCCTATGAATGAAAAAAAAGGGCATAACTCATGACTTTGGGTTACATAGATACGAAATTATATAAAAAAAAGTTTGAGTTTTATATTCTGGAGAGGGTGGGAGATGTACTTGCAGCGACAAAGGATAGATTCGTATGGAGGGCCATGATCGCCAACGCCATGCGGCAGGGCACATGATGATGATGGTTCTAGATCTCTATTGTGGGAAATGAAATGACATTTGTATTAAATCAAATCTGTGATCACTATTGCGGGAATTTAAATGACAACTGTGTCAAATCAACACTATGTTGTTTGTCACAGCAGGATATTGCTGTTTTTGAAGTTTGCAAGATAATAATTGGGTTTTTTTTCAAGTTACAATGATGCACATGTATTCATGATGATTATAGACATGGCAAATGTTAGAATCCTGTTGCCTTTTTGTTTTACTTTTCACAATTTTTTCCAGTATTGTAGCGTTGTTGAAATGGATAACGTTTGTATTCATTCATCTGGTCAGTCATTCATCCATTGAGTCAATTGTTCTCTTTCGGTTTTTTTTTTAGCTGATATGGCTTGACCATTTTTTGAGATACGGAGAAGGGAACTGAATATATTCATAACCCTCATTCATTACTCAGTCCCACACGTAGTGTGGTTGTTGGGGGAGGCGGGGGGAACTGATGAGATGCAGCAGCGAATTGGATCTTCCATCTATGTCGTGAGTGCCGCAGCACACAGGTCAGGCATACTGAAGATGGTCCATTCTTTGGCCTTGATGATAGCCTACATCCAATATGTTTCCAACCATACTATATTTTATTATTATGTTTTAGCTTTCTGTTCTTGGGCTGCAACTTCCACGTTCACTAGAATGTACGAATGAGTTTTTCGTATATGGTTTTTGTTTGTTTATGTGTTTGTTTGTTTGTTGGCTGGTTTATTTGCTTGATTGTTTGTTTTGTTTGTTTGTTTGTTTGTTCATTCATTTGTTTCTTTGTTTGTCTCTTTGTATGTGTTCGTTTGTTTGTTTGTTTAGTTTTTAACACCGCCACTAAAGCAGCCACACTCCGTTGTCTGGAATATCTTGACGGATAGTTGTGGACAGTGTGTCATGGCAGATGACGTGACCAAAACAAAGAGACTTGCCTTGCTAAATCTATTACTGCCACTTTTTCATTTGTTTCTTTCCTTTTTTGGTCTGTCCATCTATCTGTTTATTTTTCCTTTTGTTTGGTCTCTCTTTCCTTGTCTTCGATTATTTCTTTTTTGTGTTTTTGCTGTCGTTTTTCAGTCTTTTCTATTTGTCATTCTTTCTTTCCTAGATGGAGAAGAGTTTGGGGTCAGCCAGTGACACACTATCATCTGCGAGTTTCTATGCCAGTGTTGCAAGCAAGACAGACATTCCACCCTCAGAAACAATTCCATTTTCTGGAATTAAAGCTGGGGGCTTGTCCGTCCCTTCAGCGATAATAAGGTTTCGTGTTTGCCTGTTAAGGTTATGTGCGGCTCTGAGACTTTCCTATCTAGGTGTAAATGTCACATCTTACCACGGGCTGTGGTGGGCATTCTTCCAGTGACCTGCAGCTCAATATCCACTGAATAAGAGCTTGTGTGGTTGGCTGGGAGTAGCTACTGCTTTTTCAAAGGTGGTAATCGAGTCGTTAGCTGTTCCTGAAGTTTGGAGATATGACACTTAGAGTACTCAAAGAAGAGAGAGAGAGAGAGAGAGAGAGAGAGAGAGAGAGACAGGGAGAGGGGGAGGGAGACAGAAACAGAGAGACAGAGACAGAGAGAGACAGATGCAGACAGATAGACGGACAGACAGAGAGACAGAGAAAGACAAAAAGAGACAGAGAGAGAGAGACAGAGAAAGAACTGAGAGAAAGAGGGACAGACAGGCAGACAGACAGAGGGAGAGACAGACAGACAAACAGATAGAGACAGCAACAGAGACAGAGACACAGAGAAAGAGAGAGAGAGAGAGAGAGAGAGAGGGAGAGAAACAAGAAGAAGTATGGTTTTAAAGCGACATAGAGAACAAGAGCAAGGCCATGTTATACATTTTCAAAGAGAGCAACATGGGGAAGAGAGATAGCCAGACACAAAGAGAGAAGCAGAGAGAGACACAGAGAGAGAGAGAGAAAGAAAAGAGAAGAGAGAAGGTCAAACAGACAGAAAAAAGACAGAGGCAGACATGAAAAGGAGGAATGAATTTAACAAAGGAGACACACATACGATATAATATAACTTTCACTGGACAACAGTCCTTCAGGGACACTAACAACTCAGTGTATTACCTCTTTCAGAATTCGCCTCATTTTGAATTTGAATCGCCACTCCAGATATCCCTTCGTGTCTCCAGGGATATTCTAAGAGTCCAGAGAGGTAAGGGTACGCTACAGATATTTATACTGATCGCTAAATTTGTCAGAACTGAAACGGTGGCTTCTGTGACCAAGAAGTTGATAAATTTCTGTTTAAGTCGCTTGGAATTTGGAGTGTGTTCAAGACGGACACATCGGGCTCGGACAATGCTATATGCAATCCAAAACAAGTGCGACCGCCCGCGTTCAAGCAAACAGGAACAGAAAAAAAAAAAAAAAACGAAAACAGAATGAGAACACATATCTAAAATACAATCAGACAAAACAGGCGGAAATTGTCGGCCAACTGGCCTTTGTCAAGCGTAAACGTAAGATCATGAATGAACAACACCAAATACAAAAATGAAGAGAAAAAACTAAAACTTCCCTGCTGCTTCGTCCGGTAGGAGAAAAGGACTAAAATGCAGCATGCGTTAGACTTAGACTCTGCTACCAATTACCTGACAGCGAATCCATGAGCCTGCCCATATCTTGTGTTCTGGAAATGTCTCGAAATGGCGAAGGGAAAGAAGGGACCGATGAAACATTAAGCTGATACCACCAGGATTACGGAAGCATTAAGATTAACAACTAACAGGCCAATTGTTGCATTGCAAACTGGGATTGAACTCGAGACATCAGATTTTGAGTCTATGGTCTTATCCAAAGAACCCATCTAGTTCGTGAATAAAATTGTGGCCTACCCAAAGACCTCCACGTGTTCACCATGGCCCTCTAACCAACTAAGCATTCTACTTCGCGTTGACTGGAAAAGTCTGCTTGTGGTGGGGAAAAGCGTACACTAGAAGAATAGCATATGCATAAGCAGGAAAGAAAATGATTCCACAATCAACATATCAATCTAGTATTGTGTGAACACCAGCGAAGCAGCCAATCAGCCAATCATATAATCCACCAACTAACTGGTCAACCAAATAACCATTCAGTTACTCATCCATTCAAATAAGCAAGCAACAACCAATTGGCCAATCAGCCAATCAACAAACCCACCAACTAACTGGTCAACCAAATAACCAATCAGTTACTTATCCATTCAAATAACCAACCAACCAACCAATTGGTCAATCAGCCATTGATATAACCCACAACTAACTGTCAACCAAATAACCAATTAGTCACTCAGCCATTCAAATAACCAACCAACCAACCACCAACCAATCGGCCAAATCAAATAATCCACTAAGCAGCAAACATTAATTCTAATCCCACAGTCATTTGTCTTTGCTCTCAAACAAAACCCAACACACATACACACACAAAATGCAATACATTATTAGTTAATGTTATTCCATTTCCATTAAGCAGTCTAAAACGAACATTAAAAATCCTTTAGAATTTTGACAGAAAGCCAGCAGCAAAAACAGAACAGACTGACATATACTTAAATAACATTCGATCAGACAAGGATTTTCCTCCCTCCTCCATTAGATCTTCAATGCTAATTTTTAGGACGAGTCGATAACTCGAGGTTCCACGAATAGCACGCGCTCATTGCATGTTAACCCTTTGGCTCCTGCATCCTGCATTGCCAACTATGCTGGCAAAGCAAACATTTAACCCTTTGTTTCCCTCACCCTGTCCACCAGCTTCCTGCACGAAGGTCGAGGAAGTCAAAGGGTTGAGTTTTGTAACTGGTGCATAGGGTGCTGGAGTCAAAGTGTAAAAGGTTCCACGGCAAGAAATGTAAAAAAAAAAAAAAAAGAAACAACCAAAAACAAACAAACAAACAAACAAACAAACAAACAAACAAACAAAAACCACACCTTTTCTTGACAAACAGAAATAAACGCATAAATAACACTAAAAGAAAAAAAGATGGTTCTGGGCCGTGACAAGCATCCGTCAAAGCAAATCCATTGTAACAACTGAACAAATAAATACAAGTAATACACACTGCAAAGTAAGGACGGTAAGAGAAATGAGAAAGACACAATGTCAGCATAAATGAAATTAATTCATAACAAAAAAGGTTACCAGCTCACCCAGAGTTTCCATTGCTGATATGAAACATCAATTTTTTATCTTTCTGATTCAGTAAGTATGTATATATTAGTACTTGCTTGCAACAGATTTGCTAGTGTGTGTGTGTTGAGGGGGACTAGGGGTGGGAGTTAGTAAGATTGACCACTAGGCATCGGGTTGATAGGGAAAAATGAACTAATTAATGTAAAGCGCAGTGAGTCTTTACCTATGTGTAGGAGAATAGCGCTATATAAAAGTGATTTATTATTATTATTATTATTATTATCATTAGTAGTAGTAGTAGTATCATTATTATGATTATGATTATGTATTATTATTATTATTGTTATTATTATTATTATATTATTATCATCATCATCATCATCATTATTATTATTATTATTATTATCATTATTGTTATATTATTATTATTATTATATTATTATTATATCATACTTGTTTTTCCACCAACGTACACTCTCGTGCGTGGCTGCCGATCATGTGACATTGTAAAATTATTCATGTATGTATACGTTTATGATCATATATTTCAGTGTGCACCAGTATGTGCGGTTAAACATATTTATAATGTATTCATCTGTGGATGTTTATTGAAGTGTATATTCTGTGTATTTATGTTTGATACATTAGTGATTCTGTATGTATTACGCGATATGTCGCGTAAAACACTCAGTGAGCAGCGAGTCCAAAAGAGTGGAGAATTACGCCGTACTAGAATGATCTATTATTCATTCATTATCGTCGTTATAAACAGTTTTAGCGAGACAGTAAAAACTACAGACATCTTCGATGCTATTATACACGATGCCACTCGCAGTAAGAAAGTGAACGATACACAATATCAGAGATAGTATAGCGATCGATACAGTATCTGCTGACAGGAAAATAAATGCACAAACACGCACTGGCACATGTCAGATGCTGCATTAGCAACACTGCTCTCCACAAGAAAGTGAAAGACACACAGACATGTTGGATGATGGCATTAGCGAGGCTCATGGCCGTAAAGCCAGGCCATAAGGCAGAAAGAGGAGGACGGAAAGGCATTACCATAAATCTACATCTGACCTGCTCGTCACACCGGCTTATACTTACGCTTGTGTAATCAAAAAACAAACAAACAAACAAACAAACAAACAAACAAACAAAACAAAACAACAACAACAACAACAACAGAAAACGCCAGAGGAGGAGCGACATGCAACGAGTTTGTCGTAGAGTGCGCGATTCCGATGCTACAAGAAAACTCGTCAAGTCCTGAATATTAAATACATGAGCCACTAAGCTGAGTAATTTGTTGTAACGTGTTAGAATTCTTCCCCTATTTAGATCTGCCCTGGGTAGTTTCACATGTCGAACAAGTTGATCTATGATATCTTTGTTGTAAGCTAAAACATGCAATACCCCATGAGCAAATCACTCACTGAATTTTGCCAGGACCTTTTTTTTTACATAAATATTTGACAAAAACAGATACCAGTGGTTCATGTCCGCACCGAGTACATTCTATTTCATATGCGAGAAAGTATTATACAAAAAAGTGTCTTTGTCAAACTGTCAGTCCCAACACTTATTTAATTGGGATATTTTCGTGTTCGTATTGTAATACGCGAATTGTATCCAAGCCACCATGAAGACGTCATCAAAAAGGACCCAGAGGTCATCCTGCCTAAAGGCACCACCAATTAGGGAACATCATGTAAACAGCCATCTACATGTCATAAGTCAGGGCACATCATGTAAACAGCCATCTAGATGTCATCAATCAGGGCAAACATCATCTAGATTCAAATCAGACCTTACACATCTAGATATCATCAATCAGGGAACATCATATCAACAGCCATCTAGATATCATCAATCAGGGCACATCATGTAAACAGTCATCTAGATATCATCAATCAGGGGACATCATGTAAACAGTCATCTAGATATCATCAATCAGGGCACAATCATTAAACAGTAACTCATCTAGATATCATCAATCAGGGGACATCATGTAAACAGTCATCTAGATATCATCAATCAGGGCACATCATGTAAACAGCATCTAGATATCATCAATCAGGGAACATCATGTAAACAGCCATCTAGATATCATCAATCAGGGCACATCATATAAAACAGCCATCTAGATATCATCAATCAGGGAACATCATGTAAACAGCCATCTAGATATCATCAATCAGGGCACATCATATAAACAGCCATCTAGATATCATCAATCAGGGAACATCATGTAAACACCATCTAGATATCATCAATCAGGCACATCATATAAACAGCCATCTAGATATCATCAATCAGGAAATCAGGGCACATCATATAAACAGCCATCTAGATATCATCAATCAGGGAACATCATGTAAACAGCCATCTAGATATCATCAATCAGGGACATCATATAAACAGCCATCTAGATTCATCAATCAGGGAACATCATGTAAACAGCCATCTAGATATCATCAATCAGGGAACATCATATAAACAGCCATCTAGATGTCATCAATCAGGGAACATCATGTAAACAGCCATCTAGATGTCATCAATCAGGGACATCATGTAAACAGCCATCTAGATGTCATCAATCAGGGACATCATGTAAACAGCCATCTAGATGTCATCAATCAGGGGACATCATGTAAACAGCCATCTAGATGTCATCAATCAGGGACATCATGTAAACAGCCATCTAGATGTCATCAATCAGGGGACATCATGTAAACAGCCATTAGATGTCATCAATCAGGGGGAAAATCATGTAAACAGCCATCTAGATGTCATCAATCAGGGGACATCATGTAAACAGCCATCTAGATGTCATCAATCAGGGAACATCATGTAAACAGCCATCTAGATGTCATCAATCAGGGACATCATGTAAACAGCCATTAGATGTCATCAATCAGGGGACATCATGTAAACAGCCATCTAGATGTCATCAATCAGGGGACATCATGTAAACAGCCATGTAGATGTCATCAATCAGGGGACATCATGTAAACAGCCATCTAGATGTCATCAATCAGGGACATCATATAAACAGCCATCTAGATGTCATCAATCAGGGACATCAGTAACAGTCATTAAGTCATCAATCAGGACATCATGTAAGCCATCATGTCATCAATCAGGGGACATCATGTAAACAGCCTCTAGATGTCATCAATCAGGGGACATCATGTAAACAGCCATCTAGATGTCATCAATCAGGGAACATCATATAAACAGCCATCTAGATGTCATCAATCAGGGGACATCATGTAAACAGCCATTAGATGTCATCAATCAGGGGACATCATGTAAACAGCCATCTAGATGTCATCAATCAGGGGACATCATGTAAACAGCCACTAGCATTCATCATCAGGACACATGTAAACACCATCTAGATGCATCAATCAGGGGACATCATGTAAACAGCCATCTAGATGTCATCAATCAGGGGACATCATGTAAACAGCCATCTAGATGTCATCAATCCGGGAACATCATGTAAACAGCCATCTAGATGTCATCAATCAGGGGACATCATGTAAACAGCCATCTAGATGTCATCAATCAGGGAACATCACGTAAACAGCCATGTAGATGTCATCAATCAGGGAACATCATGTAAACAGCCATCTAGATGTCATCAATCAGGGAACATCATGTAAACAGCCATCTAGATGTCATCAATCAGGGCACATCATGTAAACAGCCATCTAGATGTCATCAATCAGGGGACATCATGTAAACAGCCATCTAGATGTCATCAATCAGGGAACATCATATAAACAGCCATCTAGATGTCATCAATCAGGGGACATCATGTATACAGTCATTTACATGTCATCAATCAGGGAACATCATGTAAACAGCCATCTACATGTCATCAATCAGGGGACTTCATGCAAACAGCCATGTAGATGTCATCAATCAGGGGACATCATGTAAACAGCCATCTAGATATCATCAATCAGGGGACATCATATAAACAGCCATCTAGATGTCATCAATCAGGGGACATCATGTAAACAGCCATCTAGATGACATCAATCAGGGGACATCATGTAAACAGCCATGTAGATGACATCAATCAGGGCACATCATGTAAACAGCCATCTAGATGTCATCAATCAGGGGACATCATGTAAACAGCCATCTAGATGTCATCAATAAGGGGACATCATGTAAACAGCCATGTAGATGTCATCAATAAGGGGACATCATGTAAACAGCCATGTAGATGTCATCAATCAGGGGACATCATGTAAACAGCCATCTAGATGTCATCAATCAGGGGACAT
>CM060306.1:87700749-87710749 GCA_030674185.1 Monoplex corrugatus
GTGGTTCTATTTTGTTACGTGTAATTCTATCTTGTTAAAAATAAATAAAAAGAAGAGATAATGGAAGAAAGTTTCCGTACAATTTGATTATCCTCCTTTGCAAGTAAAATGAAATCAAGTAACATTCTCCTCACATTGATGACCAGTACTGGCGTACACAAAATCAAACCTAGGATCAGTTAATGGCGTTATGTGACCTCAGCCTTATGAAGATCTCAGTGATCTGGCACCACCGTCTGATCCTTTATCTGTCCTGATCAGTGACCACAAGACTGGCGAAGCCGGTGTATATGTGCCAAAAAATACCCCCCCCCCCCTACACACTTAAACAGACAAAGCCGTTCTGGCATCATAGCAGATCATCTATGAGTGTGGGAATGCTGAATGAATCAATAGATATTAGTTCGTTCATCTTCTGCGTGAGGCTTGACCTGTAGTCAGCATAGTGTGGTCTTGTGTGGTCTGTCCATCTCTGGTTCAGTGAGTCTGTTGTGTGACGTTTTTCGTCGTCAAGCTTGGGTCTTTTGGTGTCTAATAGATATGTTTGATGGTGTCATTAAAAGCCACGTTTATCCACTGGACACTGCGCATCTATAGTTATCATAGACGAATGCTATATTCAGACAGTTTCTCTGTTTCACTCAGCCACGAGTTTTATAGTTACGTTGTTTGTAAAATGACTAAATTTGATAAATTTGTGTATTTTCTTTGTAGAAAGCACTGATGACTCTTATGTGTTTTGAAGTTGAAATCATGTGATGCAATTGTACGTAAGCTTTGCAGACAATGCATTTATGTGTTTTTTTTAAATAAAAGTAAGTCAGAAAAATGCATACTAGAATATAACTTCTGCAAGTTTCAAGAAGTTGAAAATAAAAAAAGCACAGACAAAAATTCAACGAAAACAAAAAGAATTTGCTATGAGATATGCTATAATAATCTACGAGCGTTTCCTTTGCCAGGGATTTTTCTCATAATTTCAGGAACAGCATCACAGATATTGCAAGCACTCATTTTGTGAGGTCATATGTGACTCCACATTATTTTGATCCACTCTCATCATATAGTATGTCGTCCATTTTTCTTGTTTAAAGATGGAGTCACTGATTTATACAAAGATACAGTGTATGGGCATGAGCATTCTGGGTTGGAGCAAAACCTTTCAGTAATCACAATAATAGGTGAACACAAAGATCCTGGAATCCTCTGTACATGTATATTGATCAATTGGTATTGATCAATTGGTAACTATGTCATCCACACCAGAATGCCAGTAATACGCAGGCACCATGCAGGAAATGGCCATGCCACTCTGTGGAGAACTAACCAGGCTTGTTTCCTTGGTTTCAGTTTCAAAAATGGTGTCTCCGCGCTCAAAATAAACTCCATATTCACCGACGCCACTGATGTTGTATGATGAGTTCCAAAATGATCACACATAAGCCATAAAAACTCTGCGTATAGTCCTTCACGTTGGCAAGATTTTGACTTCCAACCTAGGGGGGGGGGGGGGGTTATGTCTACCTTTATATCCGTCTGTCATTGTAACTAAAACATAATAAAAAAAATTAAATGGAAAGGGAACATGGGGAAAATGGAGAACATCGAAATCCCCAGTGGGAACTGACTACACCAACGCCCTAAAATAAACTTATCACAGAAATCCATCCCTAAATATCACGGATATAACCTCCATCTCCCACCAAAGCACTTTATCGTCTCCATCACCCTAATTCCCCTTCCCGACGATCCTCCAACCCTTATCAAAAACGTGGAAACGGAAGGAGAAAATGTCTAAGCCCCTGGAACGAACTGAAAGCACTGATGCCTCACGAAAACACTGTTGGCCATGTTAGGGTTAAACCCATGAAAAACCCTGCGTTATCACTGTGGTGCTCAGAGGAACTATGCGAATGGGACCAAAAAGTGGTTCAGTATCACAGTCCAGTTAGATGCATATTGTTCATATATTCATAATCCAGAAGACTGAAGTCATGGTAATCAGTAAAAAACATGAAATCCCCTCATGCTAGATAACAGCAAAAGGCATAACCTTGAGACAGGTTGATAAGTTTCAATATCTGGGAACGATCATTTCACCAGACGGCACATGCACATCAGAAATAGCCAGCAGAACTGGCCAAGCCAAAGCAGCATTCAAGAAGATGAAAAGCATTCTTACCAACAAATGCCTATCAATTAACATCAGGAAGACAGTTTTTGAATATTATATAGAACCGATAATGTTATACGGTTGTCAGGCGTGGACAGTCAACAAGCAAAGCCAGAACAAGATTCAGGCAGCCGAAATGTGGTTTCTAAGAAAAATGTTGACAGTTCCATGGACAGCAAAGAAAACAAACGAGACATTCTTGATGGAGGCAGACACAAGAAGGTCATTTTCATAAGGAAGATTAGGAAAAGACAGGCAATATTTATAGGCCACTTTATGAGGAAAGGGGAATTGGAGCACTTGGTCACAACAGGAAAGCTGGTGGGAAAGAGAGCACCAGGTAGACCCGGGGAAAAAATATTGGACGGACTTGCAGAGTGGCTGAGGACAAAGAGAGTGGAGGATGTGCTTGCGGCAACAAGGGACAGAATCATATGGAGGGCCATGATCGCCAACGTCATGTGGCAAGGCACTTGATGATGAGATAATGATATATAATCCACTATGCACATTTTCATTTTGTTGTTCTCTATACGGAGAACTGAAACATGTTCAAACCGAAGATTGTAGCTTTGATGTGTCACGTTCTGGACATAAAATTGTACCAAACATGGTCATCATTGACGACTTACAAGTGGACCGTTTTTCTTTTAGATATATTTTGCATCTTAAGTTGATGCAATTTGCAATGCATCCAAACCATTAGTGTGTAACGTGAAAGACAGCATGAGAATGTCCCAGCCATGTTTGATAAGCCATCAGTGTGGTTGATAAAATGTGTGTTGGTAAAATGTGTGGTTGGCAAAATGTATGTTGGTAAAATGTGTGGTTGGTAAAATGTGTGGTTGGTAAAATGTGTGGTTGGCAAAATGTGTGGTTGGTAAAATGCATATGGCATATAGCCAAAGCCTTCAGACTCTGTCATTTGTCAGATATTCCCAAATATATCGGATAGATCTAGTTAGGAAACAATTCTGTGGCGTAACACATGTTAAAAGGCTTTATAGTCTCATAGATTTTCTGCCCAATACTTACCAGGTCGGCAACAGTCTTCCTGCTGCATGGGAATCACCCGCTTCATGACATCACATGTCACCCTGTGCTGGCGTTTTTGATGACGGCTCGTGCATAATAACTACGAGTGTAAAGTACTGTGACGGGAATGTTAGACGTAGATTTATGTTAACACATTTCCTTTCTTGTCTTCCTTGCCAATATCCTGGCTCTACGACCATGATCTATGCTTATGTCAACATCCAGTGTGTCTGTGCGATCACGTTTTTACCAGGGGGTAGTAGTGAAAAATGCCAGCATCCAACATGTCTGCGAACTCACTTTGTTTTTTACAATTCTCGTGTTGTTTATACAGGCAATGAAGACCCTTGTTGTTCAGTTCTTTTTTACTTGTATTGCTGATATAAATATTGAAGATATGTAGTTTCATTTTCTTATTGCAAGCTGTTATTTCGTTTACGATGGTTGTTGTAATTTCCTTCGACTTGAAAATTTATTACTAGTATTGTATAGGTTATTCATAATTTTCGCTGTTGGCGTTCTCCCAAAATATAAATGGAATCGAATTGTTTCTGTGATAACAAGATTGAAACAGCATTACCCAATGCAATGCATTTTATACATCTGTGTAGGGGGGGGGGGGAGCTGGCGGGATGTGTGTGTGTGACGGTTATGGGCCTTTGAAATTTTGGATCATAATAAAGGGCTTCAGAATGAAATGTTGATTATCAATACAACTAGTACGGTTTGGCCAGTCATTTATTGAACTTTTTGGTTGATTATCGTGTGATTAAATGGTTCTTTGGGGAATTAATTGTTCCTCCCCCCCCCCCCCCTATCCATGACGTTTTGCACATACTCCTATTTGTCTATCCCGACCACATGCGCATGGACAAACCTGCAAACCAGTCTTTAACGTCTTCTGCCATTTTCCCCTACATCAGTCACAGCCCCATCGTAAAACTGTCCACAACTCTGGAAACTTACCTCATAAAAGTTTGTTTAAGCTCACAAGTCGTACACTTCAACCCTTGGCTTCTAGTGATCAATGCAAATGGCTCTGACGCATACCAACATGAAACACCTCCTGCCAGTCCTTACCTCTCCAGATTCCAAAAATTCCCATCTTTTCTCGCCTTCACTCGCCACCCCCCGTCCCCTTCCCTTTTCTCTTACTCGTCATCATTCTCGTTTCCAATCAGTTCATCTCCTGTACTCCTTTTCCATGGTAAATCCTCCTCCATGGGTTGTTGCTTGCAAAAATGTCCCTAGAGACGCGAAGCAATCTCTAGTGGTGATCTGAACACCAAAGTGAGACGATTTATGGAAGGTGTATGGCATTAGTTTGTGGGTAGTTCCGAAGGATTTGTCTATTTATAAACTATACTTTGTCGATGTTGTTCTCTCATGTCCTCTCTGTCTGCCTACCTGTCAGTCAGTCAGTCAGTCAGTCAGTCAGTCAGTCAGTCAGTCAGTCAGTCAGTCTGTCTGTCTGTCTGTCTATACGTCTGTCTGTCTGTACGTCTGTCTGTCTATCTGTCTGTCTCTATCTCTTTGTCTCTCTGTCTCTCTCTCTTTCTCAAAGGCAGAGAGAAAGAGAGACAGACAAACAGGCAGACAGACAGTGACAGAGAGAAAAATAGACAGACAGACGGACAGACAGATAGACAGACAGACAGAGACAGAGAGAAAAATAGACAGACAGTGACAGAGAGAGACAGACAGACAGACAGACAGACAGACAGAGGCGGAGAGAAAGAGAGACAGACAGTGACAAAGACAGACAGACAGACAGACAGACAGAGCAGAGAGAAAGAGAGACGGACAGTGACAAAGACAGACAGACAGACACAGAGACAGAGAGACACGTTAAAGATCCTGTAAGCCATGTCAGTGTCAGGTCGTTTATGGAAACATGAAAGCAATCACCATGCATACTTACTGAAGACAGAGTATGTAGACTGCGCGACAACACTCTTCCTGCACAGTGTTGACAAAATAAACGTCCATACGCGCATCTGATAAAATCAAACACGCTGTCAAAAAAAAAAAAGAAAAAAAAAAGAAAGAAAGAAAAAAAGAAAAAGAAAAAGAGAAAAGAAGAGAGAAAACAACAACAACAACAACAATAAAGAAACAGTCAAGTCAACCGTTCAGAATACTACATAGATATGCGAAGTGCTTGAACAACAATACATTTACGAATGTGCAGTCTCGATGTGTTTGTTATCGCTTTTGTGAGGAGCCAAGACCTTTATGTATAGATCATCTGAATCTAAACCTGAATCTGAATCCGAATCTGAATCTGAATCTGAATTTGAATCTGAATGCCTATCAGAAGCTGCTGATTCTGTTGACGGACACGCGGATTTAATACCTGATCTCTTGAATTCAACTCCAGCCCGTTTGCTGCCCATCTTGATACTCGGTTCAGTCTAACTGTGTCGGTTTAAATCTTTGACTCCCGCGCCCAGTCTACCAGCATCCTGAGTTGTCAACCATGCTAGCAAAGCAAAAACTCAACCCTTTGACTCCCTCACCCTAGCCATCAGCTTCCTGCATGAATCCGTGGATAGGGTGAGGGTATCAAAGGGTTAATTTTTTTGCAGTTGGTGGATAGGGTGCGGGAGTCAAAGTCAAAGGGTTAATGCTTCTAAGTTCCCGATTCCCCTTCCCCTATTCCCCCACCCCAACTCCCGGTCCCCTTCTACCTCCCAATCCCCCCATTTTCGATGTTTAAGTATAGTCCAAAATGACACGACCGACTTTCCATGAACGGAAGCGGCTTTCAGCCAACAGACGAGTTCCTGTCATTGTGTATAGAGTTGCAGGTCGCAGTGAGAATGGCCACCGCAGCCCGTGGTAAGATGTGACATTTGCACATAGATTGGAAACTCTCACAGACGCACACGTCCCTATCAGGCAAACACGAAACCTGATTACCGCCAAGACGAGGGACAAGAGACCTCTTGCTTTAATTCCAGAAATGGAATCGTTTCTAAATTGAAAAAGCCTGTCCTTCTAAAGGGTTCTGACAGAGAAACGGGACGGTAGTGGTGTATCACTTGCTGACTAATTTATCTCTTTCCTCGCTAAAAGAAAGAAATATAGAATGTAAAATTGTAAGAGAGACGGAGAGAACGGAAGAAATAAACCAAGAGAAATGAAAGAGAGCCAGTTTCGGTTTTTTCAAGATGGTGTAGCATTCGACTGAAACCATGTGCATTGTCATCAGAAGATGGAAATAAACAGGAAGAGGGTGGGGGCAGTCAGAAGATAAATGGGGAAGGGGAACAATCAGGAGATAAACGTGTAGGGAGGACAATCAGGAGATAAACTGAGAGGGGGGACGGGACAATCAGGAGATAAACTGAGAGGGGGGACGGGACAATCAGGAGATAAACTGAGAGGGGGGACAGGACAATCAGGAGATAAACTCAGAGGGGGGACGGGACAATCAGGAGATAAACTGAGAGGGGGGACGGGACAATCAGGAGATAAACTGAGAGGGGGAACAATCAGGAGATAAACTGAGAGGGGGGAACGGGACAATCATAATAATAATAATATATTTTATTTATATAGCGCAAAATCTTGACAAAATCAAATCTAAGCGCTGAGCGTAGACATGCATACATACCTACATACATATGAGCGTATACATGCATACATACATGCTTACATACTTACATACATAAATCTAAGCTGAGCGTATACATGCATACATACATACATACATAAATCTAAGCGTATACATACATACATACATACATACGTACGCACATGCATACATAATAATTACAATATTTATATAGCGCAAATCTCGACAAAATCAAATCCAAGCGCCGAAAAGACACACACGCACACACGCACGCACGCACGCACACACACACACACACACACACACACACACACACACACACACACACACACACACACACACACACACACACACACACACACACACACACACACAACACATGCATGGCCACAAATGGGGAGAAAAGAATAAAAGCAATAAAAGCAAGAATAAAACCAATGGAAAACCACAGAGAGCACATCATATACAATTATATATTAAAACAAAGTGATTCCCCTCCGAGCGGAGACAGGCTGCAGAGGGGGGTTGAGTGAGGTTAGGATTTTATGCAGAGGAAAAAAGGTGAGTTTTGAGAGCGGACTTGAAGGAGGCAAAAGTAGGTTGCTGACGGACTGAGAGAGGAAGTTTGTTCCAGGAGAGTGGACCAGAAACAGAGAAGGCTCGTGGACCATAGGTATTGAGCTTAGTGCGTGGAAAGCGAAAAGTCAGAGGATCGGAGGCAGAGCGGAGGGTACGTGAGGGAAGATAGATCTCAAGTAGGCTTGACAGGTAATCGGGGGCTGCGTTATTGAGGCTTTTGTAGCACATGGTGTCTAGTTTGTACTGTATGCGCTTTGATACAGGGAGCCAGTGAAGTTGTGCCAGGAGAGGAGATATGTGGTCAGCTTTTTTCTTTCTGAGTACAAGGCGTACAGCATTGTTTTGAATGCGCTGTAGGATGTGAATGGTGGAGGCAGGAAGACCAGACAGGAGTGAATTGCAATAGTCAATGCGAGACATTATGAAGGAGAGAACGAGTTTTGCAGTTGTTTCGACAGAGAGATACTTCCTGATCAGGCTTATACGATGGAGATGATAGTAGCAAGATCTGGCAGTTTGAGAAACAAAGTTGTTCATGGACAGGGTAGAGTCAATGCAGACACCAAGGTTTTTAGCTGAATCAGAAATTGGGACTGATGTGTTACATAATGGGAGAGAAAGAGGAGGCAGCTGGGAAAGTTTCTGACGGGTGCCAATGAGGATAGCTTCTGTCTTGTCGTCATTAAGCTGAAGTCTATTGTGTGTCATCCAGTTCTTAATGTCCGAGTAACACTCAGTGGTGCGAGTCAACAGGCGCTGTATATTATCAGGTGAGTCACTATCTTGAAGTTGGGTGTCATCAGCATAGAAGTGGTGTTTTATAGAGTGGGAGTTGATGATGGTGGACAGGGGGGAGGTATAAAGAGTGAAAAGAACAGGGCCAAGGACAGATCCTTGTGGAACACCACAGGTCAGGTATGCAGGTTGAGAGTAAGTGCCATTGATGAGAACAGTTTGTTTTCTGTTTGATAAATACGAAGTGAAAAAGGAGAGAGCAATGTCAGAGATGCCAAAAGTATGATGAAGTCTAGAAAGGAGAATACCATGGTCAATGGTATCGAAAGCTGCAGACAGATCAAGGAGTGTGAGGAGAGAGACTTTGCCAGTATCAGTTGCAAGGAGGAGATTGTTGAGAATGTGTAGTAGGGCAGTTTCAGTGCTATGGCACTGGCGGTAGGCTGACTGGAAAGGATTGAGGAGATTGTTGGCAGACAGGTGAGAGTTCAACTGGTTGAGGACGACTTTTTCAAGGAGTTTTGACAAGAAAGAGAGATTAGAGATAGGCCTGTAATTTTTCAGTTCATTTGGGTCTAAATTGTGTTTCTTGAGGAGAGGGTGAACAATAGCAGACTTGAAAGAATCTGGGACAGTTCCAGTTTGAAAAGAAGTGTTGATGATGTCAGTGATGAATGGGAGGAGAGTAGAGAGACAATCGGAGTAGAGAGAACCTGGAAGAGGATCCAGTTCGCAGGTTTTGAACGACATGGATCTGATTGTGTTGAACATTTCTTCTTGTGAGACTGGGGTAAAAGTAGTGAGAGGTGTGCCAGAGAAGGAAGGGTCAGGTGGGCATGGTTGACAGGGTGTCCTGTCAAGCCTGTCACGAAGAGTTTGTATTTTGGTGGTGAAATACTTAGAGAATACAGATGGGAGTTCTTCATTTGTATGTTTTGTTGGGAGAGGTAAGTCTTTTCGTGTGCCAAGGAGATGATTCATGGTTGTAAAGAGTTCTTTTGAAGAAGAGGCATTCAGGATTTTGGTTTGGAGATGCAATGAGGGTGGATACTTTTGTTTTAGAGGCTTGGAAAAGTTGCCTGTGTACAGTGAGTTTGGATTTGCGCCAGCGGCGCTCTGCTTTGCGGCGGGCACGTTTTGCACAGGCAATCTCATGAGTGAGCCAGGGGGTAGGGGGGCGGTCAGGTAAAAGACGGGTTGTGGCTGGAGCATGAGTGTCCAGAAGATGGTGGAGAGTAGTATAGAATTCATCGGCAAGGTTATGTGACTTTTCAGAAAGGAGACGGGAGGCATCAGATGAAAATGTGGAGAGGTCGATAGATTTGAGATTGCGTCGAGTCACTGTGCGCGTGGTACGGGAAGGAGGAGAAATGTCAAGAGAACAGAGAATTGCAGAGTGGTCAGAGGGAAGGGCTGAAGTTAGACGGGTAGAAAGAACTAAGCAGTTGTTAGTAGCTGAATTGTGGTGATCACGAGAAATGATCCAGTCAAGAATGTGACCTTTTTGATGGGTTGGTTCAGAAATGTGTTGAGTCATATTGTGATTGGACAGAGAGTTGATGATATGTCTTGTGTCATAACGGTGAGTGTTGTCATAGTGGACATTGATGTCACCTAGAATGATGAGATTTCCAGGTAAGAGGCAGTAGTGGTCAAGCAGTTGGTCAAAGTCAGAGAGAAACGTGGATGTGGCGAGTTTGTTGGCAGAGCTAGGTGGAGGTCGATAGACACAGGAGAAGGTGATGGGTTGAGGGGTGGATTGGAAGGATACTTCAACGTGCTCGAAAGAAGGATGGGAGAAAGGCAGAGACTGCGAGAAAGATAGGCGGGAATGGAGTGAGTCGTTGTAGAGGATGGCGATACCGCCACCTCGAGATGAGCGATGGAAAGAAGCAATC
>CM060306.1:87715749-87720749 GCA_030674185.1 Monoplex corrugatus
GAAAACAACTTGTGAGAGAGACTTTGTTTCGGTGTCACTGGCTATTTGCACAGACTCAGAGGGAGATAATTCTTAAGCCACTTCCTGCCCAGTCGCCTGTTTCCGTCCGCCATGAAGTGATGGTATGTGAAAACGTATTTAATTTCCGGTCTGTCATAAAACTTAGGGAGTAATCTTAATCAAAGTGACAGTTATCGTTCAAGCAAATTAATAGGAAACAGAAATACACAAAAATGAATCAGAACACGTATTTGATTTAACAGGACGTACAGACAAGACAAGACAGGCGTACATTTTTGGCCAACTTACCTTTGTGAAAGGTAAACAAAAGACGAAGAAAAATGCACAAAACTTACAGAAATTTCAGGGTTTTTTTCTATTAAATTTGTGCGCTCATTTTTCGTCATTTGTTTACGCTTTAAAAAAATGCAAATTGGCCGAAAATTTGTATCTGTCTTGTCTCGGCTTGGCTTGGCTTAGCCTGGCTTGTCTTGGTTTGTCTTGTCTTGTTTTGTCTTGTCTTGCCTTGTCTTGTCTTGTCTTGATTCCACTTTGAATTCAGTTCTTTGGAATGGATATCTTACAAGCTTTCTATGAAGATTTAAGGACAAGGTGGTAAAGGACAGCGAGAGAGAAGAAGAGAGAGAGAGAGAGGTGAGGGGGGCCAAAAAATTGCGAGATATTATAATGTATAAGAACTATCACCAAAGATATTATTGTTGACTCTGATTACCATTGATTATTGAAAGGAGAGGAGAGAGAGAGAGAGAGAGAGAGAGAGAGAGAGAGAGAGAGAAGAAGACAGAGACAGAGACAGAGACAGAGACAGAGACAGAGACAGAGAGACAGACAGACAGATAGACAGACGGACAGACAGACAGGCAGACAGGCAGGCGGACAGACAGACAGACAGACAGACAACAGACAGACAGAAGACAGACAGACAGAGAAACAGACGGAGAGGACAAGACTGCTGTCTTCGAGAGATGGGGAAAGATCGATGTATTTTGCCCGGGGATTTTTGCTCGGTATACTGACCTAGTTTTGAATAATGAAAGAGGTTAAGAAAAAAGATGTTGCAAGACACACACACACACACACACACACACAACACACAACACACACACACACACATATTATTAAACTATTATATACACAAACACACACACAACACACACACACACATGCACACTAACACGCACACGCACACATACAAACACACTCATTCACACATATCCATACACTTGTATACATGCATAACACGCAGGCGCACTCAGGAACACACATACATGCAATCACATTCAAGCGCTTGCGCACTTATTCACTCACACACATACATACACACAAACGCACACACACACACACACGCACACACACACGCACACACACACACCACACGCACACACACACGCACACACACACACGCACGCACGCATACACACACGCGCGTGCACACACACAAATGCACACGCACACACATAGACACACACACACACGGACACACATACACATATACACACTCACATACATACACACATACGCGCGAGCACACACACACACACACACCACACACACACACACACACACACACACACACAACACATACATAACAACACACACACACACACACACACACACACACACACACACACACAAATTGGCTTGGCATACACAACTTTCTTCTCACACTGCCACCAAGGTGCCATCATCACTGTCTGAATTCTGCTCCATTTTCTAATAACTCCTAACCTTTAAAATGAAAAAGTAGGCGGAAAATTGCAAGAAGCCAGAAAAGTAGATAATTAACAATGACAAAAGGAAAGGTTTTTGTTTGTTTAGTTGTTTGTTTATTGTTTTGTTTTGAGTTGTTCGATTGTTTTTCATATTACATTGACGTATAAATGCAGCAAAATCAAGCGTGAAATAAATGCGCATATAATTATGCTCATACATACATACATACATACATACATACATACATACATACATACATACATACATACACAGTACATATGTACATGTGGATATATACACATATGTATTATGTACATGCATATGTATGCATTCACGTACATATGTGCATGTGTATTATATATCTTATACACAACCAGACATCAGAAAAGTTGACATTATCTGCATTTTCATCAATATGAAACAAAAATCAAACACAATCAGTGTGGTGAGATCAAAGTGTTACGTCTTGAAACCCGTTATAGGTGTACGAAAGATAACTAGACCATCAGTGACCATCACTTACCAAAGCAAGCAAAGCATTGCATAAAGAAGTCATTTAAAAACAGAAATTGAAAGAAATTTCTCCGTCTGAATGTACTTACTTAAATTCAGTAAAAGAATAGAAACGTATAAAAAAATAAAGAGAGAATTTATAGCACTGCAGACAGCAATGAGAGCGACAAGAGGCATATGGCCGACTTAAACTCCTCTGGTTACCAAGCTCCAACCGGCAGGCGTGGGAAGAAAACGGTCACATCCATCGTCATATGCGGCCTGACCACATATATAAGAGAAGAAGAAGAAGAAGAAGAAAGCAACCCCACCACCAACAACAACTACAACAGCAACAACAACAACAACAACAATAACAGCAAAAATAACAGCAAAACAAAAACGCGGAGAAGAAAAAAGAGAAAACAAAAAAAGAAAATGAAGACGAAGAAGGATGAAAATCTGGACAGAAACTTAAATCTTACTTTTTTCCTTACATAAGCACATACATGTTGTCAGTGGTAAGATATTATGAATTGATAGCACCATCTTGGTGTGTGTGTGTGTGTGTGTGTGTGTGTGTGTGTGTGTGTGTGTGTGTGTGTGTGTGTGTGTGTGTGTGTGTGTGTGTTTGTATGTGCGTGCGTGTGTGTGTGTGTGTGTGTGCGTGTGTGTATATGGTGCGTATGTGTGTGTGTGCACGCGCGCGCGCACGCCCGTGTGCATGTGCGGTGATGTCTGCGTGTTTATGTGTAAATCTCCTTCCGTGTGTGCGTGTATGTGTTGCGTGTGTTTGGGATTAAATCGTCTCCTGTTTGTCCAAGAGATGCATGCAAACGCCCATTTGAAAATTCCCCATGAGTGTACCTCTCTAGTGCAGTAGCAAATGAAATCAGCCCTACACTTTCACCAGCTGACTGTACCCGGAAAATTTGCATGATGCACGCAATACACATGCGTACGTGGGGTAGGATCTGCAAGTCTCTTAGTGTATAAAAAAATGATCGCTTCAGTAATATCGATGACCTGTGCATTGGAGAAGAAGATTGATGGAGCATATACAAGAATGCTGCGTGCAGCCCTGAACAAATCCTGGAGAGAACATCCAACTAACAAAGAGTTATATGGTAAGATCCTACCAATCAGTAAATCAATACGTCAACAAAGACTGCGCTTCGCGGGACACTGCTGGCGGAGCAAAGAAGAACTGGTGGTGGGTGTTCTACTTTGGAGACCCAGCCATGGCAAACAAAGACCAGGACGTCCAAAGAAGATCTTCATCGACCAACTGATCGATGATACGGGCTGTCAGTATGATGAACTACCTACTGCAATGTCTGACAGAGAAGGATGGAAGAAACGTGTCATGGATAGCCGAGCAAGCTCGACATGATGATGATGATGATGCAGTTTTGTTATTCGTTCAAACATGACAGTTTTTATGTGGAGACAAAGATTGTTGGATCTACTGAGATGATATGGGTATGTGTGTGTGTGTGTGTGTGTGTGTGTGTGTGTGTGTGTGTGTGTGTGTGTGTGTGTGTGTATGTGTGCATGTGTGTGTGTGTGTATGTGTGTGTGTATGTGTGTGTATATATGTATGTGTGGTGTGTGTGTGTGAGTGTGTTTGTGCATGGGTGTGTGAGTGTGTGGTGTGTGTGTGTGTGTGTGTGTGTGTGTGTGTGTGTGTGTGTGTGTGTGTGTGTGTGTGTGTGAGTGTGATAGAGAGAATGAGAGAGAAGGGGAAGGACAGAGAGAGAGAGAGACAGACAGACAGACAGACAGACATACAGACCGACAGACAGACAGAGACACAGTCAGACAGAGGGAGAGACAGAGGCAGAGACAAAGAGACGGACAGAGACAGAGAGAGAGAGACAGACATACAGAGAGAAAGAGCGAAAGATATATATATATATATATATATAAGAGAGAGAGAGAGAGAGAAGAAAGAGAGAGAGAGAGAGAGAGAGAGAGAGAGAGACTGAGTCCAGCCTGAATAATTTACTGATTTAAGCCATAGGCCCAATTCAGTGGGTGAACATATATCTAGAAACGTACCCATGCAACTTGAATACGATCAGAAAAACTAAATATATAACTACATAACAAAAACAAACAAGATTAATGTTAAACAATCAGAGCAAAAGTGTTCATTGACAAAGAAATGAGAACATGAATAAGCTGGACAAAAATGTGCGAGGACAAATATAATAAATATACAACAAATGTATTTCCATAAAGCACATATTTTTTCACAGTCCAGTGCACGCCGATTCCAACATCACAGGTATTTATAGTTTACGAGCTATGGGTTTGAAATGCTACCGTAAATGGTGGAAACAAGACGTAGTGACGCAAATTGCAATTTGAGAGGAAGAGACAGAAAAGCTTGAAACTTGATGGACAGTCATATTATTCACTATATGGGCAAGAGTCATTAGTAGTATTAACAGAATATCGAAGTCTGTGTTTTCAAAGGTGACATACAAACTGCAATCGAACAAAATAATGTCTTACTTTGTCGTGTTTCAATTTATATTCCAAAAGACAAGGAGATAAGCAAAGACTCACTTAAATGTAGAACAGAAAGTAAATAGTTTCTTTATTGAAACTTCATTTGTTCAGTCAGTAACACGTGGCAACATTGCTAGATTTTTTTTGAGTAATCGTTCATCTCCAACAGCCTGGTGTTCATAGGCTATCAAATCTATATTGTACTTACACGAACAAAACACACAGAACATGCCCAAGCACGAGTATTACGTTTATGT
>CM060306.1:87733249-87748249 GCA_030674185.1 Monoplex corrugatus
GGAGGCCAGCGCGGGTCAGGAATTCGGTGTTGGTCACCTTGTCTTGCCAGGAAATCCCGAGTATGCGCCGTAGGCTTCTCAGGTGGAAGGTATCGAACCTTTTCTCCTGATGAGCATGCGTGGTCCACGCCTCGCTGCCATACAGCAAGGTGCTGAGGACACAGGCGTTGTATACACCATCTTTGTCTTCTTGGTCAGCTTAGGATTTGTCCACACCCTTTGTGTGAGGCGGGCTAGTGTTGTGGCTGCCTTCCCGATCCTCTTGTCGATCTCTGTGTCAAGGAGAGGTTATCGGTGATGGTGGACCCAAGATATGTGAATTGATGGATGGCTTCAAGCTCGTAGTCATCAATGGTGATGGCTGGTGGAGATGGCGTGTCTTGGCCCAGGACGTTTGTCTTCTTAAGACTGATGGTCAGACCAAAATCTTTGCAGGCCTGGGAGAAGCGGTCCATTAGTGACTGCAAGTCCCGCTGAGAATGGGTCACAACTGCGGCATCGTCGGCAAATAGCATGTCTCTGATGAGGGCTTCACGGACCTTTGTCCTTGTTCTGAGGCGGGCGAGGTTGAAGAGCCTGCCGTCTGATCTGGTCCGCAGGTGGATCCCTTCTTGCGCTGTGCTGAACGCATGCCTCAGGAGGAGAGCGAAGAAGATTCCAAAGCGGGTTGGGGCCAGGACGCAGCCTTGTTTCACACCACTGCGTACGTCGAAGGGCTTGGAGAGGTTTCCGTTGAACTGCACCGTCCCTTTCATGTTGGAGTGGAAGGACTCAATTAAGCTGTGCAGTTTGGGGAGGGGGGGCAGCCGATTTTCGGAGAGCCTTGAAAAGGCCATCTCTGCTGACTAGGTCAAAGGCCTTGGTGAGGTCATGAATGCCACATACAGGGGCATCCGCTGCTCTCTGCACTTCTCCTGGATTTGGCGAAGGGAAAAGACCATGTTTACCGTGGATCTCTCTGCTCGAAAACCAAACTGTGATTCTGGGTAGACGCATTCAGCCAGTTTCTGCAGGCGGATTAGGAGGACCCGAGCTAGACTTTGCCAACAATGCTGAGGAGCGAGATACCTCTGTAGTTGTTGCAGTCGCTCCTTTCGCCCTTGTTTTTGTACAGGGTGACGATCTTGACGTCCCTCATGTCCTGCGGTACAGCTCTCTCATTCCAACACTGACAGAGGACTGCGTGCAAAGGGTGCAGAAGAGAAGTCTTGCAGTGCTTGATGAGGTCTGGGGGAATTCTGTCGTATCAGGTGCCTTGCCTGATGCCAGGCTATCAATGGCCTTGCTGAGTTCGTCCACAGTTGGCTCTGCGTCAAGTTCTTCCATTACCGGCATGCACTTGATGGCATCGAGGGCTGAGGGGGACACCATGTTCTGTGTGGAGTAGAGGTCGGAGTAGTGTTCCGCCCATCTTTCCATCTGTTGGCTAGGATCGCTGATTACTTCCCCAGTGGAGGATATGAGGGGGGGGATCTTGCTCTGTGTTGGTCCCAGTGCCTTCTTGATGCATCATACATTCCTCGGATGTTGCCTTTCAGCAGCACTCTGTATCTCTTCGCTGAGCTCTGTCCAGTACTCGTTTGCACAGCGCCTGGCATTAAGCTGAACCTTACTCCTGGCAGCCCTGAGGATTTGCAGGTTCTTCTCACTGGGTGACTGCTTATACTCGGTGAGTGCGGCGCGCTTGGCCTCAACAGTGGGGGTCATCTCTGGTGATTTGGCCTCCAACCAGTCGTGGGACTTCATAGTTTTCTTCTCAAAGGTGGCCATAGCAATGCGGTGCATGGTGTCTCGTAGGGTTTCCCAGCTCTCTGTGGCAGAGTCTCTGGGCTGTAATGCATCGTATTCTCTCTCAAAGGCCTCTGCGAACTGTTCTGTAAGATCTGGCTGAGACATCTTGCTGACGTCAATGCGAGGGTTCCCTTGTTTCTTTGAGCAGTGGAACTTCTTTGGTTGCAGCCTAATCTTGCAAAATACCAGAGAGTGGTCTGTGTCGCAGTCTGCGCTGTGATAAGAGCGAGTGTGGAGAACGTTTTTGATAGCGGCACGTCTTACTAGGATCAAATCCAGTTGGTGCCAATGTTTTGAGCGCGGGTGCCTCCAGGAGACTTTGTGTTGAGGCTTCGTCTTGAAGAAGGAGTTGGCGATGCACAGTTCATGGCAGGCGCAAAACTCAAGCAGTCGCTGTCCATTCTCATTCATTTTCCCCACTCCAAAGGAACCGAGGCAGGAGGGCCACGAGTCGTTGTCTGCACCCACTCTGGCGTTGAAGTCGCCCAGGAGAACAAGTTGTTCTGTCCTGGGGATGTTCCTCATGGTTGATGCAAGATTTTCGTAGAACTCATCCTTGCGTCTCGAGAGGCGGACAGAGTTGGGGCATAAACGCTGATGAGAGTGACATAGCCTTCGGTGGTGTTGAGGCGGAGAGTCAAGAGTCGTTCTGAACCACCGCTGCCTGGTTCAATCATGCTCAGCAGGCTGTTCTTTACTGCAAAGCCTACTCCGTACTCTCTTGGGGCATCAGAACTCTTTCCTTGCCAGAAGAAGGTGTAGTCCCTTTTCTTTAGTGTTCCTGAGTCAGCCAGCCGTGTTTCCTGCAGAGTGGCAATGTCCACATTGAGCCTCTTTAGCTCGCTGTTTATGACGGCGGTCTTTCTGGCGTCGCTGATGTCTTGCAGATCTTGGGAGAGCCCAGGCATCATTGTTCGGACATTCCAGCAGCCCAGTTTCACTACTGATCCTTTTCCTGATCCCTTTCCTGAATTTGAATTTTTCTTTTTGCCTGGTGCGGTAGTTAACGAACTGCTTGTCAGATTTTCTCCTAATCTTCATGCACCCTATGAAGAAGGCAGGTCGTGGCGGGACAGCACCTGATTGGCCGGGGGCTGCCCAGCTTAGGCGGGCGGTAGCTGTCCAGTAAGACACGAAGGTCTCTCCCACCGTCAAAAACAACCCCTAGCATCAGCTCTACGACTGTTGACCAATGACTTATCACCGGTATCTGTAGCTTCCCGTGTTGTGCCGACACTAGTGTCAGTAGCGAGGCTGGAGTGTCCTCTCCAGGTCGTAGGTGCAGAGTGTTTGTGGATGAATGGACGGATGTAAGCCTGGGCAGTGTAATATGGAAGACAGGCTGTTGCCTATGCAACTTGTCCCCCCTCTCCACCTCTCTGGCAGATCCAAAGGAACAGCAGGGCTGTTACGTTTTGGTGCCAACGCGGCCGCAGGAGCTGCCGGAAAGTGACAAAGTTTGCCATCCAACCGCCTTAGGGGCCCCACACCGGATTTACTGTCAGGGTTTACTCCCTTAGTTAGATGGCCGTGGGTAGCTCTTCAGAGCTGGCGCCCTTTGATGGATCTAATTTATTTCCACCAGGGTTTCTAGCCACCCTCCTCACCATCCTCCTGAGAGGACTGGTGGGGGTGCTGGTTTTGTCGCCAGCAATTCGACCCTGTGACAGGTAGTACTGGGTTCCAGGTTACCAGTAGCGGATACGCATATATACAACATAAAAAAGTAAACGTGGTCTCTTGAGCATGAGGTAGAGCTGGAAAGCCAGGTGGTAGAGGCTTCAACTTTTTTGTAATCAGCATTATTATAGAGTTACTCGTCACCTGTTCCTCGTTGCTTTATCTTCTCCAACCTTGAAAAGGCCCAGACATCATACATAACTGGGTAGATCGTCGGTAGTATGCGCAATTTTTTTCTCCCTTGGGTCAGACTTAATACCTAGACAGTCAGACTTGAAGATAGAGGACTCTACTAGTAATCACACTGGCGTTCTAACCTGCACAAGTACGCATCTGCACACAAGAGAAAAGCAAAACGTTATTGTTATTGTTGTTGTTGTTTAAAGTCCAGCCGACTGCATAGAGCCATATCAGGGCTATAACCGCTTCAAAACATACAAAACTTCGACAGGAAAAAAAAGGAAAAGAAAATTAAGTACACATGTCAATGCATTCGCGCACATAATCTAAGGACATGCCCCTGGCGTTGACCACTCCGTACAATTTATTGCACAGGGGGGGGGGGGGGGCGGGAGTGTTAAAAACACACCTGAATACAAATATAAGCATACATAAGGACACCAAAACATATATAAAAACAAACATAAATTACCTAAAATTGCTTTCGCATATCTCGCCTCCCAAGAGCCAATAATACATGTACCCAATTATCAATCCTAAGAAAAAGTACTTAAGACTTTATCGAACACGTACAGGTGAATGGACCATTAAGGCAGAAAATGATAGGAAGAAATGACAGAAAGCAAAGGAACAAGGCAGAAACAAAGAGAGTGATAGGAAAGAGGAAATTTTTTAGCACAGAATTTCCAGAAGGTGGGGATACTATTTATACTGAAAGAGGTCCCGGCATCCCCACGGGGGAAGAGCAAAAAGTGCCTGCGAATGTAACGCGTAATATACACACCATTGCTTAGGTCATCAATCAGAGTGCTTGGTGCTATGGAACTGCACTTAGGATGTACGCGTAACGTTGAGACCATCAATAAAGTGAAGCATCAGATCATAAGGCACGTACGCACACAGAGGCTGGTGAGGTCAGGCCACTCCAGAGGATTACATGTTAATATTTGATGGCCAGTGCCGGGGCAAGGGGCACCGGTATATAAACTTGGGCCTCGGACAACGAACAGTAATCAATACTAGGCGAGTCTATGAGTATCATAAATGGATAACTGTAAATTTCTAGTTTGATTTAATTCGGTTCATCATTTATTACTTGTCCTTGATGGAAATTTATGATACAGTAATCTACAATAAACCACATATTTCACTGAAAAAAATGATAAGACAAAATGTTCAACTCCATGTGTACAAATAGCTATGTACAATTCGATTCACAAGCATTATTGGAAATCGGGAATTATTAATTTTCATTCGGGCGTTGCAGAACAGACGGGAAAGGATGAGTAACCTGAAATAAATGTCGCAGTTGTGCTCGTGCGAGTGCGCGCGCGCGCGTGTGTGTGTATGTATGTGTGTGTATGTGTGTGTGTATGTGTGTATGTGTGTGTGTATGTGTGTGTATGTGTGTGTGAATGTGTGAGTATTTGTGTGTTGTATGTCTGTGTGTGTGTGTGTGTGTTCATCTTTGTATATGCTTATGTTTGTGTATATGTGCAGCATACACAGTATATATAAAAAATCCCATGGCAACAAAGAATTTGTCCCTGGAAAAATCCACTCTCATACAGAAACAAAAGTACATGTATACTGAAAAAGGTTGGTGGGGTACTATGGCAACGTATCTTAGTGGGGGACCCAAGTCACATTTCATGTTGAAAAATCTTTTGTGACAAAAAAAATGAACGCAGTCCAATCAAATATACTATACATATGATAGGCTGTGTCATTATGCAGAGTGCTGGGTGCTATGGAACAGCACTAAGGATGCACTAGTCATGTAGAACGCTGAGAGCATCAATAAAATGAAGTGTCGAATCAGCTCACACGCACGCAGAGGCCAGTGAGGTCAGACCACTAAAGAAGATTATCTGTTGAATATTTGATGGACAGGGGGCAGGTCAAGGGCACAAGTAAGTCACATTTGGGTTCTGGACTATGAACGGTAGTTGGTAGGTATTGTGTGACTTGGTACGCTTCATTGCTGACCAATTTCTGTTTGTGTTCTTCTTCCTTTTGTTCGTGTTACATGATTCACTCAAAATAAAAGGGAAATTGTTTGTTCACTTATCAACTGAAAAGTGTTTTACCAAAGGAAATAAGAGGGAAACAGGGAGAATTTTAAATATCAACTAAGTAACATAACTCTTGAGAGTCACGGAATTATCTCTCATGTAGAATTTCTCAAACCCAACACAGTTTGCGCTACCCATTCAGCTAGCATAGACGCAGCCACAAAGCATAAAGTGGTAAGCTCAGAACATTCCTTAAATGTTCTGAGCTTACCACTTTATGCTTTGTGGCTGCGTCTATGCTAGCTGACTCTCAAGAGTTATGTTACTTAGTTGATATATAAAAATTGTTTGTTCAATTATCAATTAATATGGCATTCCTTGAATATTTAAAAAATAAACAGAATCTTCCTTGCAACGGAAAACAGTTTTGATAAACTATACAGTGACGTCATTCATCATCATGATGTGCCCTGCCGCATGGCGTTGGCGATCATGGCCCTCCATACGAATATATGGCCGAAACTTATCAATTAACCAGTTCTCACTTAAGCACGCCTGCGTACCTACACACACTCGCGGAGGCACGCGTTCACACACGCTTGCACTCTTTCACACATACAAGGGCACGCATGCATGTTAAACGCACATACTTTGTATGTGTATGCGTGTGTGTGTGTCCGTGCGTATGCGTGCGTGTGTGTGTGTGTGCGCGCGCGTGAGCGTGTGTGTGTGTGTATGTGCATGAGGTTAGATTTTCTTTTAATAAGTATTCCGATTTGTTTAGACTTTGTGTATGCACGTTGTTTTGCCTATATAGCGTACAGGCAGTATCTTGCTGCACAATCTGCGCACTGCCTACGGTGGGCATATGCACACTGCGTTTTCTCGTGTTTCCCTAAGCCAGCAACCGACATGACAATCAGTCTTTAACGTGCATATTTGATATTCTGCATTCGTATTGTTTACGATGACAGTCTAGCCACTGGTCACGTCTCTACACATGCTGATCAGGGAGATGGACAAAGTCCCCAAGTTTTACCCACCAGGCCAGGATGCCCAGGCCGATCGAACTCAGCATCTTCCAGCTGGAAGTTCCACGTTTACTCACCTGACTACTGCACCTGTCGTGTGTTTAAATTAAGAGAGAAATCACAGCAGTGTTTCTGTAAGGGTATTCCATTTCAAGTGTATATAAGATAACACAGACACACACAGACAGACACACACACACACACACACACACACACACACACATAAAATATATATAATTATATATATATGTTTATGTACATATATATATATAATAAATTACATATACATACATATACACACTCACATACATACATACATACGTACATACATACATATATGCATACATACATACATACATACATACTTACATAAATACATACAGACAGACAGATATACATACATACATACATACAGACAGACAGACAAACATACATACATACATACATGCATACATACATACATACATACATACATGTACACACATACATACACACACACATACATACATACATACATACATACATACATACATACATACATACATACATACATACATACATACATACATACATACATACTAACATACATACATATATTCGACGTCTTCACCCCAGTTAAGAATTTCTTTAAGAGAGATTCATTCCACTCAGACAATTCCATGTGCTGTTCACACAGATCTGGAAGCATTTACATGGCAGACTCCTTGAGCCTGCACAAAACGCTACCCGCTGACAAAGTCTTGGAATTGAGAATGAGGAGAACAGGATGAACAAAACACTAAGGTGACAAATACAAGAATGACTGAAGCATCAAGATGGGCAGCGAAGAGGCCATTTTATATAATGTGGACGGGAACTGAACTCCAGACATCAGATCTGAGCTCTAGAGCGCTATCAACAGACCCAGCTGGCCCGCAAAAAGTGCACTTTAAGGTACAAGGAAATAGGAAAAACGAGAACAGATAGAGAAGACAGACAGAAGCAAACATAAAGAGGAAACTAAAAGACAGAGACGAAAATAGACTATGGACAGACAGGGCGTGGGTGGGATCAGAGTAATCTGGTTTTTAAGGAATCAAAGAAAACAAAAGTATTAAATAAATAAATAAACAAATAAACACACAAGTGAATGAATATACGAATAAACAAATAAACAAACAAATAAACAAATGAATAAATAATCAATCAATCAATCAAAACAAAAAAATAAAAAAGTAAACATTTTTGTTTTCAAATAAGAAATACAACAACAACAAAAAATGGTCAAACTATTCTTACACTCTTTCTTCTTATCATTCTATCCCAAGACTATCTCCGAGAATCCACATTCTGTGCTTATTATGTCCACTGTGACCTTGAAAATGCATCAGATGAAATAAAACTTAACGTGAAGCACAAACAATGCCTCACACAGATACACACACGCACACACACACACACACACACACACAACACACACACACACACACACACACACACACACACACACACACACACACACACACACACACATATCTACACGCACATTTTATTGGTAGTAAATGTACTTTTTTTTACTAAAATAGAAACATCTGCGTCAAATGTGTGGCAAGTATTAAATTACCAAGATCTCCATGTTAGCTAAATTTAGTTTTAGTTTTAGTTTCCGAAAATGGCACCTCTTTGCTCACAATAAATTCAGTATGGGCTAACCCCCCAAATCCTAAATGAGTTTCTGAAATAGGCCACGGTTTAATCACTGCGATGTAATGCTTCTCGGCAGTCATTTCGCAGTTATCTATGGGAATGTCTCCATTTTTATACAAATATGCAATCAGTGAGCCATTGATTTATCATCTATTTTGAATGAGTTGCCCCCCCCCCCCCTCCCCCTTTCTCGTTTTTTCCCACTTTCTTTCTTTCTTTATTGTTTTAGTTTAGTTTTGTTTTGTTTTGGTGTGTGTGTGTGTGTGTGTGTGTGTGTGTGTGTGCGTGTGTGTGTGTGTGTGTGTGTGTGTGTGTGTGAGTGCGTGTGAGTGTGTGTGTGTGTCTGTGTGTGTGTGTGTGTTTTGTGTGTGTGTCTGTGTGTGTGTGTCTGTGTGTGTGTGTCTGTGTGTGTGTTGCGTGTGTGTGTGTGTGTGTCGTGTGTGTGTGTGGCGTGTGTGTGTGTGTTGTGTGTCTGGTGTGTCTGTGTCTGTGTGTCTGTGTGTCTGTGTGTCTGTGTGTGGTGTTGTGTCTGTGTGTGTGTCTGTGTTGTGTGTGTGTGTGTGTGTGTGTGTGTGTGTGTGTGTGTGTGTGTGTGTGCGTTGTCACATAGACTAACCAACTCAAATTGAATGACCCAGTTTGTATGAATGTGTGTTTGTATAGATGTATAGATACATGCGAAAGAGGGATTGTTGATATGGCTCTGCCAATCTTGTTTTGGACAGTTCTTCTTTGCTTTAAAGCAACAGTACATATCTTTCAGGTCGTTGTGCATTCTCAACAGCAAAGAATAAATAATCGTGCATTGATCCTTTGGAGCTTTCTCCCAGTCAGCATATGTAGAACAACGGGTTTGTCTTTTCGTCTTTTTGGGGTTGTCTTTTTTTTCTTTGTATTGACTTTATGCCAGCGTAATCATGTGTGCACTTTTACTTGCATTTTCCTTTCTGTCCTTCTGAACACAGCTTATTTGGTTCATCGACACTGGCACTCGATTTCATTTTCCTCCCAGGGAGATCAATAAAAAGACATTCCCTCCGCTGTAACGAGTATCAAAGGATGCCCGCCATTCACAAGATCCTCCTTTTTCTGTCTCTGTCTCTGTCTGTCTGTTTCTCTGTCTCGCTGCCTCTCTCTGTCTGTCTCTGTCTCTCTGTTTCCGCCTGTCTGCCTGTCAGTCTGTCTGTCTCTTTCTCCGTCTCTTTCTGTCTCCCCGTCTGTTTGTTTACATGTATGTTTCTCTATCTGTCTGTCTGCCTGCCTCTCTCTCTCTCTCTCTCTCTCTCTCTCTCTCTCTCTTCTCTCTCTCTCTCTCTCTCTTGTTGTTTTTGCTTTGTTATCATGGCTGACACCGCAGGACTCTTGTGGACAGGGTGAAGGCATCAGTGGGTTATCTCAGTGGATAAGGTGAAGGAAACAATGTGTTAATGTCAGGGGATAGGATGAAAGAATCAAAGGTGAAGGAATCAGTGGGTTAATCTCAGTGGATAAGGTTAAGGAATCAGTGGGTTAATCTCAGTGGATAAGGTGAAGGAATCAGTGGGTTAATCTCAGTGGATAAGGTGAAGGAATCAGTGTGTTAATCTCAGTGGATAGGATGAAGGAATCAGTGTGTTAATCTCAGTGGATAAGGTGAAGGAATCAGTGTGTTAATCTCAGGGGATAAAGTGAAGAAATCAGTGTGTTAATCTCAGTGGATAAGGTGAAGGAATCAGTGTTAATCTCAGTGGATAAGGTGAAGGAATCAGTGGGTTAATCTCAGTGGATAGGATGAAGGCATCAGGGTGTTAATCTCAGTGGATAAAGTGAAGGCATCAGGGTGTTAATCTCAGTGGATAAGGTGAAGGAATCAGTGTGTTAATCTCAGTGGATAAGGTGAAGGAATCAGAGTGTTAATCTCAGTGGATAGGATGAAGGCATCAGGGTGTTAATCTAAGTGGATAGGATGAAGGCATCAGTGTGTTAATCTCAGTGGATAAGGTGAAGGAATCAGTGTGTTAATCTAAGTGGATAGGATGAAGGCATCAGTGTGTTAATCTCAGTGGATAAGGTGAAGGAATCAGTGTGTTAATCTAAGTGGATAGGATGAAGGCATCAGGGTGTTAATCTCAGTGGATAAGGTGAGGGAATCAGTGTGTTAATCTAAGTGGATAAAGTGAAGGCATCAGTGTGTTAATCTCAGTGGATAAGGTGAAGGAATCAGTGTGTTAATCTAAGTGGATAAGGTGAAGGAATCAGTGTGTTAATCTCAGTGGATAAGGTGAAGGAATCAGTGTGTTAATCTCAGTGGATAAGGTGAAGGAATCAGTGGGTTAATCTCAGTGGATAAGGTGAAGGAATCAGTGTGTTAATCTCAGTGGATAAGGTGAAGGAATCAGTGTGTTAATCTCAGTGGATAAGGTGAAGGAATCAGAGTGTTAATCTCAGTGGATAAAGTGAAGGCATCAGTGTGTTAATCTCAGTGGATAAGGTGAAGGAATCAATGTGTTAATCTCAGTGGATAAGGTGAAGGAATCAGTGTGTTAATCTAAGTGGATAGGATGAAGGCATCAGTGTGTTAATCTCAGTGGATAAGGTGAAGGAATCAGTGTGTTAATCTAAGTGGATAGGATGAAGGCATCAGGGTGTTAATCTCAGTGGATAAGGTGAAGGAATCAGTGTGTTAATCTCAGTGGATAAAGTGAAGGCATCAGTGTGTTAATCTCAGTGGATAAGGTGAAGGAATCAGTGTGTTAATCTAAGTGGATAAGGTGAAGGAATCAGTGTGTTAATCTCAGTGGATAAGGTGAAGGAATCAGTGTGTTAATCTAAGTGGATAGGATGAAGGCATCAGGTGTTAATCTCAGTGGATAAGGTGAAGGAATCAGTGTGTTAATCTAAGTGGATAAAGTGAAGGCATCAGTGTGTTAATCTCAGTGGATAAGGTGAAGGAATCAGTGTGTTAATCTAAGTGGATAGGATGAAGGCATCAGGGTGTTAATCTCAGTGGATAAGGTGAAGGAATCAGTGTGTTAATCTCAGTGGATAAGGTGAAGGAATCAGTGGGTTAATCTCAGTGGATAAGGTGAAGGAATCAGTGGGTTAATCTCAGTGGATAAGGTGAAGGAATCAGTGTGTTAATCTCAGTGGATAAGGTGAAGGAATCAGTGTGTTAATCTCAGTGGATAAGGTGAAGGAATCAGAGTGTTAATCTCAGTGGATAAAGTGAAGGCATCAGTGTGTTAATCTCAGTGGATAAGGTGAAGGAATCAGTGTGTTAATCTCAGTGGATAAGGTGAAGGAATCAGTGTGTTAATCTCAGTGGATAAGGTGAAGGAATCAGTGTGTTAATCTCAGTGGATAAAGTGAAGGCATCAGTGTGTTAATCTCAGTGGATAAGGTGAAGGAATCAGTGTGTTAATCTCAGTGGATAAGGTGAAGGAATCAGTGTGTT
Source organism: Monoplex corrugatus (assembly GCA_030674185.1). NCBI lineage: Eukaryota > Metazoa > Mollusca > Gastropoda > Littorinimorpha > Ranellidae > Monoplex > Monoplex corrugatus. The sequence goes on from CM060306.1 coordinate 87,745,066, forward strand.
AATCTCAGTGGATAAAGTGAAGGTATCAGTGTGTTAATCTCAGTGGATAAGGTGAAGGGATCAGAGTGTTAATCTCAGTGGATAAGGTGAAGGAATCAGTGTGTTAATCTCAGTGGATAAAATGAAGGCATCAGAGTGTTAATCTCAGTGGATAAGGTCAAGGAATCAGTGGGTTAATCTCAGTCAGTTTACAACTCTTTCAAACAGCCAACAAAACGCTGGCCCCTAAACGAAAGAGTCAGGCCAGACTTCGTGACCTCGTTTAGATGCCAAAAAAAGTTAACTTCCCAGCAAACTGCCAGAAAAAGCCCCGGAGACACTTCTTTCCTGAATGGACGCTCCTTGACCAGTGGTCAGATTGTAGTCTAAGTCTGAGGAGTTGGCACGAGCGGCACACAATCAGCACAAGTAATTCACACTTGGCTTTTCTCGTCGTTCAGTACCTTGCGTGCAGCGATCTCAAACTGTCCTGTGGTCACTGACTTCATTCCATACAATCTACGACCAAGTAGACGTTTAGTCCCGTGGAATACAAAATAACTGCCTTCCCTCCCCCCCCCCAGCCTCATCCTCCAGCCCTGCTTCCACCCTCACCTCTTAAATAATGAATTGACGGAAGACTGGCTTTCAACCATACTTATAAATGTGCTTGATGTCAATTATATTGATGTTGGCAACAAGTCAAGCAATACGTTCCTTTATCAATTTCTCTTTGGTTAATGTCAATTGGATTATATCTTTTTAAACCAAACCTTGTCAATTCTCCAGTGAAAGTATTATCCTAATTCATCTCTGTCCAATAAAAATCATTTTCAACCGTTACTATACTTTCATTTCCATTCAATCAGATGAATTACGGCCACAAGTTTGATTTTTTCACTGTCTTTTCACAAGTCACTTATGTCTTGTTAGATGTTTCCAACCAAAGTTATAGTTTTCATCAGTGTCATAAGTAATTTTTGCCCCTTCTTTCCAAGGAAATGTGCAACTGCTCCAATTATTTATCTTCTATATTTATTTTCAGTTCCTTCAAATCTATTTTCAAGTACAATAATAGCTTCTCCCACCGCTGTCTTTTCGTAATTAATCTATAACTTATTTGTCCACTTTTTCCACCGTTTTTTTTCATGGAGAATCTCAGCCAGATGATGTATCTTTCCAACCAACAAATGAGGCATGTTGTTGGAATTCCGTTCTTCGTGACCTCCTATGATGCCAAAGACACCACGGTGAACTATTGGAAGATAATCCATCACTCCTGTCGGGAGACGCATCTGCCATAAAACGCCCTTACAATGTCATCTCAATCAGTAGTGTCTTCAGGGCAACTACCAATCAATACAAATATTGGACTTTTTTTCTCTCTACGTCAGTTCGCATGTATCGATCTCAGACTGTCCTGGTCCTCAGTAACTTCTTTCCATACAATCTACGCGTACGGCAAATAAGATGGCCATGATGGCTACGATTTGGGGGCAAACTCGAAATAACATCCCCTGTATGATGTATAGTCGATATGAAGAGTTGAATGGTTGGACTGTAGCATGAAAATAATTTGTGTTTTGATTTATATGTACTGTATGTAATCTGCTTCGTTCCTCCCCCGTCCCCATTCGTCTTCATCCCAACACCCATCCCCTGTGTTCTCTAGCTACCAGACTTCAAACCTTTAACAAATTCACCATTTGATTCTGATTATATACAATCTATGACAAAACGGTGGCCATAACTTCTCACCACCATCACCCCTTGCCCCTCTCAAATGATTGATTGCTGGATGATTGGATCTGCACCAAGTTTACAGCCGTACTTGATGCTAGTTCTATTCAGTTAGGTTGGCCACAAGCCAAGCGGCTGTACATTCTTCTATCAATATCTCTTGAGATTATTGTCAGATAGACTTTATCTCTTTGAAACCAAACTCCGCAATTTCTCCCATTTGTCTTTTTTTAAGATTCATCTCTGTCCATTACGGTTCCAATACGACCACCCACTGATCCTAGATTCGTTTATCAGTGTCTTTTTTTCTATAGAAAATGCATTTCAATTTAGCTTACATTGCAACCAGAACTGTGACTTCTCTCCATCAATGTCTTCTCCTGAATCCCCAGTGTTCCGTAGATATCACTTTCTAACCAAAACTTTAGCTTCCATAGGCGTCTTTTCATGATTAATATCTGTTCATAGTTTATCTCTCAAAGCATATCTGTAACTTTCTCAATTGTATATTTTTCATAATTAATTTTGGTTCATTCAAACTTATTTTCAGCCGAAATATACATTGTCCCACAACTGCCTTTTTGCAGTTAATTTCTTTCTATTACATCTTTTTCCAACCTGGTAGAAAGCTCTGCTGTCTCTTTTTGTGATTTGTCACAATCAGGTGATGTTACTAAAGATTCCAATTTCAGTGTTCTTCTAGGATACTAAAGAAACCATTGTGAACTTACTGAAAAAAGAGACATCTCCCCTGTCTGGAAACCCATCTCCCGTGAAACGTCTTCTGACGGTAGTCTTAGTCCCCGGTGTCAGCAAACCAGCACCCAATCAGCACACGTATTCAGACTTGGCTTTTCCCTGTAATTCAGCTCGCGTGCATCGATCTCAAACTGTCCTAGTTGTCACTAACTTCTTTCCCGTGAAATCTACGACGAAATAGATGGTCAATGGCGGTGTAATGTGAAATAACTTCCACTGCCAGTTTCAGATTTTGTGGCCATTCATGCCTTGCTCTTACGCTGACTTTATTTTTCGTTGGGTTTGGATGTGTTTTGGAGAGATGAAATAAGCTGCGGTGTAGTCGTGACACGGGAGCTAGGCAGAAGATGGAGAAGCAAAATGAAACAAAAACAAAACGAAATTCAACGAAACTTCTGTCACCAAATTATTTACATATTACTAAAGATATGTTGAGAGTTCCATGGACAGCAAAGAAAACAAACGAGACAGTCTTGATGGAGCAGACACAAGAAGATCATCCAAAAGGAAGATTAGGAAAAGACAGGCAACATTTATATACCATTTTGTGAGGAAAGGGGAATTGGAGAACCTGGTCACAACAGGAAAGCTGGAGAGAAAGAGAGCCAGGGAAAAAATATTGGACGGACTTGCAGAGTGGCTGAAGACAGAGAGGGTGAAAGATGTGCTTGCGGCAACAAGGGATAGAAACATATGGTGGGCCATG
>CM060306.1:87753249-87758249 GCA_030674185.1 Monoplex corrugatus
AAGCATCAGTGAATAATGTTGTCCCTAGAAAACTTTTAAGTCTGTATCACGTCACATCCTATGATCTTAGTGCTGTGTGGAGTATTTGTCTGTACTACATCACCAACTTCCCTCATTTTCAAGAGTCTAGCTGCTGATTTTTTCCTGATGTTTTGTACGTTAGTTCTTTTGTGTTTTGTACACTGCCCAAACACCAGTTGATCGAAGATTTGTATGTATCTTGTTTGTGTACGAAATAAGAGTTCTATTTATCTTTTTGCATTATTGGTGTCTTTACCTGTATTGACAATGTCCAGAGATAGCATACTGCCCAGTAACGCTGTTTGAGTTTTGGAGCGTGGAGGCTGTTCAAGAAGAATTCATCACACTTGAACATTTCCGTGTGTGCTGAACGCAAGTCTGCCAGCAATTATCGAGCAAGTTCCTTGCAAATGCACAAAACCCTAGGCACTGGCAAGGCCTTGAAATGAAAAGGGGACTGAAGAAACACTGACATCACCTGACTGGAGCGTTAACCCTTTGACCCCTGCACCCTATCCACCTTAACCCTTTGAATCAAAGGGTTACGTTTTTTTTGTTGTTGCTTTGCTAGCATGGTTGCTAGCACCGTGCTAGTTGCAGAAAATGAAAGGGACCTACAAAACCTTGTGAATATACTAGAAATAGAAAGCAAAGGTAAGGGGTTGGAACTAAACAGCAAGAAGACTGAAGTCATGGTGATCAGTAAAAAACATGAAATCCCCTCATGCAAAATAACAGCAAACGGCACAACCTTGAGACAGGTTGATAAGTTTAAATATCTGGGAACGATCATTTCACCAGACGGCTGATGCACATCAGAAATAGCCAGCAGAATTGGCCAAGCCAAAACAGCATTCAAGAAGATGAAAAGCATTCTTACCAACAAATGCCTATCAATTAACACCAGGATGAGAGTTCTTGAACGTTGTATGAAACCGATAATGTTATACGGTTGTGATGCGTGGACAGTCAACAAGCAAAGGCAGAACAAGATTGAGGCAGCCGAGATGTAGTTTCTAAGAAGAATGTTGAGAGTTCCATGGACAGCAAAGAAAAAAAATAATAATGATGAGACAGTCTTGATGGAGGCAGATACAAAAAGATCGTTCATAAGGAAGATTAGGAAAAGAAGGAAACATCTATCGGCCATTTTATGAGAAAAGGCGAATTGGAACACCTGGTCACAACAGGAAAGCTGGAGGGAAAGAGAGCACCAGGTAGACCCAGGGGAAAGTGTTGGACGGACTTGCAGAGTGGCTGAAGACAGAGAAGGTGGAAGATGTGCTTGCGGCAACAAGGGATAGAAACAGATGGAAGGCCATGATCGCCAACGTCATGTGCATGTGGCAAGGCACTTGATGATGATGATGATGAGCATGGTTGAAAATGCAGGAGGCTACTGGACATGGTGCGGGAGTCAAAGGGTTAAGATGGGTAGCGAACAAGCTAACAGGTATGTGCCAGAGTGGGAGACCGAAAAGAAACACATCATTGACCATAGTTCAGTACTAGATTAATACTTTAACTCCCGGTTGTCATCTGTAATCAAACGAAGATGATACGATCAAAAGATACCGAGACCTTTGAACTTGGAGTTCCTATGGCAATGGGACTGCAACAGAATGAACCTTGGGTTGATGCTGTGCTGTGCAGCTGGTTTGACTGGCATCGGGGTCATGTCATTTGAACTGCGCAAGATATGAATTCGGACATCAAGAAAACAATACCAGCATGAATAAGAAAAAACAAACAGCAGCAACAACAAAAACAACAACAAAAATAACAACAACAACAACAACAACAATAATGACACGAAAATTTTTTTTTCCTTTAAACAAACTAAAATAAGAGAAAAAAAAAGTCTCATAACCTCTGTCAAAACAGGACTCGCATGTTGTGCCTATTAGTAAGGATGAATGCTAGTTTGATTCAGTTCAATATTGTTCTAAACAAGTAAATCATAACATTTTAACACTTTTTCCCCAGACATTTTCATGAAATTTATTGTATGACAATGTACCAAACGGTAAACAGTAAATCCTAAATCCTAGGAGAGAAGAGATATGTCTATAGTGTATCTATTCAGAGAGGATCCGACAATGGCATCGGTATACTACATCATCATCAAGTGCCCTGCCGCATGGCTTTGGCGAGCATGGCCCTCCATATGTATCTTTCCCTTGTCGTTGCAAGCACATCTTCCACCCTTTCTTTCCTCAGCCACCCTGCAAGTCTGTCGAATATTTTCTTCCTGGGTCTACCTGGTGTTCTCTTTCCCTCCAGCTTTCCTGTTGCGACCAAGTGCTCTAATTCTCCTTTCTTCTTAAAATGGCCTAAAATGTTGCATGTCTTTTCCTAATAATCTTTATCATTGATCTTGCAACCAAAATGTTTTAGGGCTTCTTTGAGCGGCATTCTTATAGCTAGTCGTCATATCCTCTGAGAGTGGTAGGACTTTAAATTCAACAAAACAGAACGGAACAGAGAAGAGAGATGACAAAAGAACGAAGGAAGAGAGCTGCGATAGACGACTCCTTAACAGATACGTACTGTCCTCTGGACAGAATATTGGATATTACCTACTGCTGTCTCGCCTTGCGTTCCAACCATCTTGTGCCGTGCCATACCGTCCGTCCTTGCTGCTGCTGCTGCTGTTGTTGCTGCCGCTGCCGCTGCCGCTGCCGCAGAGGTTTAGCCCTTTAGACAGCCTGTCGCGCGTTATTGTTGCTCTGTCATTCTCTCTCTCTCTTTCTTTTTCTCCTGTCTCTATATGTATGTGAAGCTCGCTTTCTCTCTCTTTCTTAGTCTTTCACTTTCTTTCGTAGCATTCTCGGTACGTTTGGGACTCTGAGTGTTCTGAAGGTGTCGTTGGCTGCTTGGTTTCTGCCAGCTGTGTTGACTTGATAGTGCTGTGTGGTTCACCTGACAGAGTTTTTAGACCTGTGTTCGATTCTGATTGTGTTGGCACTTTAGTGTTTTCACTCCAAAGATTTAAGGTGAGTGTTTAAATGTGATACTTTGTATTAACGAATTAGTCTGTTAGGTGATTTTAAAAAACATGATTGATTGATTGATTGATTTATGAGTGAGTGAGTGAGTGAGTGAGTGATGAGTGAGTGAGTGAGTGAGTGAGTGAGCGAGCGATCAATCGATCGATCGATTGATTGATCAATTGATCGATTAATCGATCGATCGATCAATCGACGATCGATTGATTGATTGATGGATTCATTCATTCATTCATTCATATTTTGATGTGTTTGTTATTTATGGATTTTTGCTTTGTTTTGGTTTGTTTATTTGTTTGTTTACTCGCTTGTGTGTTTGTTTGTCTGTTTGTTTGTTCGTTTGTTAAAAAACTGACTGACTTGTCTTGTTTTGTATCTTTTACTGCTTGATCCATCATTTAACAGTCTCATTTGACATGCTTTTCCTTTTAACAAAGAGCTAGTTAAGAAATGTCTTCTAATTACATGCATGTTGTTTAATATTTGTTATAAAAATAAGGTAAAAAAGGGAACGTTTTCTACGTGTGTTATGTCATGTGGATCAGAGGAGTGTGACTGGGGTGTGTGTGTGTGTTGTGTGTGTGTGTGTGTGTGTGTGTGTGTGTGTGTGTGTGTGTGTTGTTTGTGTGGTGGTTGTGGTCTGTTTCTGTCTTGTCTTTGTGTCTGTGTCTATGCGCTTTGTGTATATATGCATCTGTCTTTCTGTCTTTGAGAAAAATATGTGAACAAGATTTCTCAACTCTTTATAAGTAGAATTTCCCCAAATTTGGTAAAAGGTAGTGTAGGCTGTTGAGAAGTCACGAATGCGAAAGTCTGGAAGGTAAGGCACCAAGGTCAAGGTCATACAGAGGGGGGGGGGGGGAAAGCTTAAATAGGACATTGTAAAGAATGGTGTGTGAGCAGCATTTTCTCAAGAACTTCTGACAACTGGTTTCACTGTTTTTGACAGTCTGCCATTGTCCTTGAAAAGCACAATATTTCGGTTTTCTGTAACATTTTTATTTTTGTAAAAGAAAAGTAAGATTATTAGAAAGGCTTGACCATCTTGTTAAAATTATTGTGATTGATTTTTTTTCTCTAACTAGTTTAAGTACGTGGAACACTCAGAGATTTGTTTGTTTGATTTCTCTGCTTGGTATGTAGGTTTGCTGATTTTTGCGCAGACGAGTTTGGTGTACGCTGTAGAAAAGAAAATGTGGAGATGGAGGGTAGAGATTAATTCATATCGACCGTACAGTGGCTTGTGTGTGTGTGTGTGTGTGTGTGTGTGTGTGTGTGTGTGTGTGTGTGTGTGTGTGTGTGGTGTGTGCGTGTGTGTGTGTGTGGTGTATGTGTGTGTGTATGTGTGTGAGCGTGTGTGTGAATGTGTGTATGTGTAAGTGTGCGGCACATGCGTATGTGCGTGTGTTTGTGTGTGTGACTGTGTTTAAGTGTGTGTTGACAAGTTTGTTTGTTCTCTCTTTTCGCACTGTCAGAGCCAGGTACTGTCGTCCTTTACAACCCTAATGCTGAAAGGACAGACTGGTGGATAAGTTCGATCGAAAATGACGTTCACAGCAGTGTGAATCGAACACTGGGCATGCGCTTGTATAGAAGAGAGAAAGACAGAGACAGAGACACAGAGAGAGTGAGAGACAGACAACAGACAGACAGACAGAGAGAAACAGACAGAAAGAAAGCGAGAGCGAGAGAGAGAGAGAGAGAGAGAGAGAGAGAAGAGAGAGGAGAGAGAGAGAAACAGACAGAAAGAAAGTGAGACATACGCAGAGAGAGAGAGAGAGAGAGACAGAGACAGAGACAGAGACAGAGACAGAGACACAAAGACAGACAGACAGAGAGAGAAAAACAGAGAGAGAGAGACAGAGACAGAGAGAATGAGAGAAAGAGAGACAGAGACACAGAGAGACAGACAGACAGACAGACAGACAGCAGACAGCAGACAGACAGAGCTTGACAGACAGACAGATAGAC
>CM060306.1:87768249-87775749 GCA_030674185.1 Monoplex corrugatus
AAGCCTAATGTTGCAATTTTAGTGCCAGAGAACTAGGAAGCAAAGCTGATAAAAAGGCATGGGGAGGGTAGTAAAGGTTTAGGATATGGACGGGGTGGAGACGTGAAAGAAGTCTAGAAAGCAACATTGATGGAGAGGATCGTGAACATAGTTTAACAAGCAACATTGATGACAGAATCAGAAAGGGAATAAGAGAGAGACACGCGAGGAGCAAAGAGTCGCTGAAGACGCCGCCACAAGAGATAACCACTCACCGCTGGACGTATCTATTGCCTGCTGTTGGCGCTTTGCGTGTTGTACTCTTGCCCTGCCGTGCCGTTCTTGCTGCTGCTGCTGCTGCTGCAACTGTTGTTGATGCTGCCTATGCTAGCAGCCACAGAGGTCGGTGGTCCTCTGAACTGTTGGCTGTGCGTCATTGTTGCTGTGTCCATCTCTTTCTTTTCTTTCTTTCTTTCTCTGTCTTGTCTCTGTATCTCTGTGTGTCCCTCTCTTCCTCTCCTTTGTCTTGCTGACGTTTGGATTCTTAGTCCTTTTGGACTCTGGCTGTTCTCAGAATTTCGTTGACTGCTTGGTACTATCGGCTGTGTTAAGTTACCATACTATGCATGCATCTGTTATAGTTCTGAGGCTTGCGTTCAATTCCTGTTTGTGTTGACATATTGGTGTTTTGATTCCAGAACTTTTCAGGTAAGCATGAAACTACTATTCTTTCGTTTGACTATCAGGTATTCTTTCATGTATTCCTTAGTTTGTTTTGTTTGCTTGTTGTTGTTTTTCTCTATATGTATGTATTTATTTAATACTGTATTCGTTTAACTACTTATCCATGTATTTTGTTTTTTATGATATATGTCACTCTTCCAGTTTGTCTTACAAAAAAAAAGTGAGCAAAGAATTTGTTGGTTTTACACGTATTATACGCGTTTAATGTTACTGTGGTCGATATTTCTGACTTTTTTTTTTTTTTTTGTAGCTTTACGTGTATTTCTGCTGAATGCAATTGCCCTCACGCCACACTGTCTGCCGACGTACTAACGTAGGACTGAAGCACTGTCCTAATGCCAGTCTCAGACCTACTGGAAGCAAGTCAGACAAATAGTTTCGATCGAAAGTGACTTCTTCAGACTTCGGAATCTGTTCAAGACGGATTCATCGTACTCAGACAATTCCATGTGCGCTCCATCAAAATCTGCAGGTAATGATTTGGCAGACTCCGTCCATAAGCCTGCTCAAATCCTGTACGCTGTTCAGCTCTTGAATTGAGCAAAAGGATGTGAGAAGGATTAACTAACGTATGCGTGGAGTGCCCCATTCAGGACGTAGCCGATCATGCGCTGTCATTCGCTTCTGTCCTCCGTTCTTCTGATATAGGTGTTGTTGCTGGAATCGCTGCTTGTTGCTGCACGTAGGTTCGAGACGTACGTAATTCTTTATCTCTTCGGTCTCTAGTGCCCTGTATTGTTCTGCTGACAGCAAGCTGTTCAAGGATATCATGTCTATGTATATGATTCAAATATTTCTTTTCATTTGTCTTTTTCTTGTCGTCATTAAAAGGGTTCTTTTTTCCTCCAACTTTCCTAAGTACATCTTCGTTTGACATCTTTGGATGTCGACGATATCCTAAACAGTCATCTGTTTTTCCACATCTTCATAGCTTCCAATTTTTCTTCTGATTCATTAAGCAATGTCTGAGTTTCACAACCATACAATAAGATGGAGTGGACGAAAGTGTTAACTAGAGACATCTTGGTGCGCATGGATAATCTGGAGTTCATTAGTACTTTCTTTAATGATCCGAAGATTGCTTTAATCTTTACTATCTGGAGGATTAACCGGACCTCTGAAACACCAAGCTGATGTCATCAGAATGATCAGAGCGCTAAGATGGGCGGTGGAACAGGTCAGGTTTGATCTTGCAGGCTTTGAGTGAGCACAACATGTCACATCTCCAGTCCACAGCTCCACTAGTATCAACAGTCAGCTGTAATAAAAGAAAAAGGTATTTCTTCGAAGTGAAAAATGGGCACTTAATTTAAGGTAGAGATGTGAGCGTGCACCTGTGGATGGGGACAGAGGGAGGGGGCGAGGGAGGAAGGGATAAGAAACATCTCGACCAGTCGCCGTAGTGTAGCGGTTAGCGCAACGAACTACTGACTGGAAGGTTTGTGGGTTCGGATCCCCATCAGTCCCTTCAAAAATCATTGTGGGATTTGTCGGCTATAACTGGCTTCTACCCAGAGTTCGGCGCGCTATGGGCTTATTGGGAAGGCTGGAACCACACAGTCGAGCCTAATCCACTTCACGGATGGGTCACTGAGGGTGTTGCTCAAATCTTCTGACCAGCACCATAGGTGTCTGTATTTCTCGGACCTGGTTGACGCCAGGATATATTATGATAGTAAGCGTACAGTACATCTCTGTCACGCAGTCTCAATCCTAGATCGAACTCTATGGCATCATGATTATCATCCTCATCGGCATCATCATCATCATCGCATTGTAAAAACTCTACCAGCTTCTGTGGCCATTAAGGTGGCGTAGAAAATGGGACGGAAATAAAAGGTGCGATGATCCTAAAAAAATTTTTTTTTAAAAACTCTGTGTCAGTTGGTCTGTCCGTCAGTCTGCACGTATGTCTCGCCAGCTCCCATTTTGTTTGTATCATCGACTATCTGTCTGGCTTGGCATTTCTATCAAGGGTGTCTGCCCTGCAGATTATGACCTCGCTTGTTTAACGCGTGTGTGTGCTTGGTCAGGTGATCGGTTAGGTGAGGGACGTGTGTGTGTATGTGTGTGTGTGTGTGTATGTGTGTGTGTGTCTGTGTTTTAGTGGTGTGTGTGTGTGTGTTGTGTGTGTGTGTGTGTTGTGTTGTGGTGTGTGTGGTGTGTGTGTGTGTGTGTGTGGTATGTGTTTGCTGGCGTGTATATGCGTGGCTGTGTGGTGGTTTGTGTGAGTGTGTGTATGTGATGTATTATGTTGCAGTATATGTGTACGTGTGGCTGTGTTTGTGCGTTTGGTGACTGTGTGTGTGGAGTGTGTCTATGTGTGTGGTGTGGTGTATGTGTGTGTGGTAGTGTGTTGTGTAGTGTGTGTGTAATGTGTGTGTGTGTGTGTGGTGATTGTGTGTGTGTGTGTGTTGTGTGTGTGTGTCGTGATATGTGTCTGTTCGTTTCTCGATATGTTATTCATTCTCCCTCCCTCCCTCCCTCCCTCCATCTCAATCCCTCCCTCTCTCTCTCTCTCTCTCTCTTTCTCTTCTCTCTTTCTCTCTCTCCCTCTTTCTCATTCTCACCACACACACTCTCTCTCTTTGTCTCTGTCTGTCTGTCTGTCTGTCTGTCTGTCTGCCTGTCTGTCTGTCTGTCTCTTTCTCTCTCTCTCTTTCTTTCTTTCTCGTTTGTTTGTTTGTTGTTGTTTTTTCGTCTCTTCTTTCTTTCTTTGAGAGCGTTCATATGTGTGTCATGGCTCATTTTTTCTGCATGATGACTCAAACCCAAAAACAGAGAGAAAGAAAATAAACTGCATTAATTGATAACTGATGTCAGCACGCCCAGCGCATAAACACGCACACACACAGAACAACAGCAGCAGGCGTGATTGACAAGCTTGATATCACGTACGCACACACACACACGTATACGCTCGCGCGCGCACACACACACACACACACACACGCACATACACACATACATAAACACACACACACACACACACACACACACACACACGCACACACACACGTACACACACACACACACACACACATATAGAGACACACTCACATGCAAGCACACGCAAATACTAAGTATCTTGAGTGCGCGGACACACACACACAGACAGACAGACAGACAGAGAGAGAGAGAGGCTAACAGAAAGAAACTAGAAACACACGCAGGCACGCAGGCACGCGCACACAGGCACAGACACACATACGCGCGCGCACACACACACACACACGCACACACACACACACAAACAAACACACTCTGACACACATACATGCAGACACATACATGCAGACACATACAAACACACATGCACACGCACACACACACACATACACACACACACGCACGCACGCACGCACGCATGCACGCACACACACACACTCACAGAGGACAATAATCGCTAATACAGGCAGGCACAGAATCCCATACAAGACTGGTTCTACGCCTCTCTGAGAGCAGGAAATGCAACAATTGTGACAACCTCACTACTATAATACTGATTGCTAATTGACATCATTCCTCTGTCCGCTTTCATGCATGAAGGCTTTTACTTTGCTCACAATAACAAACAGCAGGAATGATTTAGGTTGACTCATGTCTTGCATGTGTGCGTGCGTGTGTTTGAAATTGTTTGTTTGTTTGTTTGTTTGTTTGTTTGTTTGAAATGTGAATGAAAGTGACTTCCAGTGTTCAAGAAATACAGAAACCACAACTCATGAAAATAATATGAGAACGCATATTCAGACAACAAAACAAGATGGGTGCAAATTTTTGGCCTTTGCCTATCGTACACACACACACATACACACACACACATACTTACACACACACACACACACACACACACATACTTACACACACACACACACACACACACACACACACACACACACACACATACTTACACACACACACACACATACACACACACACATACTTACACACACATACACACACACACATACTTACACACACACACACCACACACACACACACACACACACACACACACACACACACACACACACACACAAGAACAGATGCTAATTCACAAGATTTAGGACAAAAACAACAAAAGATCAGTTAATTTCCCTGATGTGTCGTTGAACTGGAGAGAAAGGGTTTGTTTGTGTGTTTGTGAACAATCTTTTCCAGATCAGTGGATGTAGGCCTATTGTTAACCAGTAAAAGATCCAGCTTATGAAACGAAAGGTCCTGGGTTTCATACCTAGATTTTTTTCCCCTCTTCTCCATTAGTCTGAGGATTGGTATGTGTGATAGGATTGGACGTGAACCGATAAACAATAGAGCAGTGTGCATCATATATGTAGGCACATGAAAGAAAGCCTAATATTGTCACCTCTGGGCTCAATTCTGTAGGGAAAAGCTCATTTTTTTAGACCCCCCCCCCCCCCCCCGAAAAAACAAACAAACAAACAAAAACAAAAAAACGAACAAACAAAGAAATAAATAAATAACACATAATTCAGAGGGAATCTGCAGATCTCATCAAAAGTTAATATTTTAGTGCAGGTTTTCTGTCTCTGTAAAAGGATTTTCCCTTAAATTTGCAAATCTCTAGCATTACACTGCACGAAAATTTAAAATGGTCGTGTTACACAAACATTCACAATAACAAACACATGTTAGAATGTCTGGATATCAAGAATTCTAAAGATGAATGAGCTAAATGCATTGCAGCACCTTAAGATTGATTTTACAAAACATGTTTGGATTCCTGCACTAAAATTGGGAGTCGTGGCTCAGTACACATTGGAACAATTTTTGTGTCCGTACACATTAAATTAACCTGACGATAACCTGGTAATGAATTGTTTTGTTGTTGTTGTTGTTGTTGTTTCCTAAATACCTTACATCTTCTCTCACAAGGAACCATCTGCATGTAGCTACGTTTTGAGCCAAGTGGACTTAAACAATTCACGGAAGGAAAGTAAACTTTCCAGCATGTATGCATTTCCACCCTTTCATCTTATATTTTTCCACTGCCCCCTTTTTTCCACAGGCATTGCTAATCTGAATTTGGGACAACATTGAGGCCCTTCTGGAATCCTGTGCCTGTTTCATTGATGGAAAACGTCAACACGGAGATCTAATATTCCACGAAGCACAAAATGGAACCTCACACTCTTCTCTGTCTGTCTGTCTGTCTGTCTGTCTGTCTGTCTGTCTCTCTCCCTCCCTCTCTCTCTCTCCCCTCTATCTCTCTCTCTCCCTCCCTCCCTCTCTCTCTCCCTCTCTCTATCTATCTATCTATCTATTTATCTGTCTATCTATCTATCTATCTGTCTGTCTGTCTGTCTATCTAGCTAGCTATTTATCTATCTCTCCTTCTCCCCCTCCCTCTCTCTCTCTTTCTCTTTCTCTCTCTCTCTCATGCCTGAAACATGTCATAGGTATGAGGACTGCTAGTCACAGAAGTAGGGCTCCTGTGCGTTAATCTGGACATCCACGTTTGATTTCATTTGAGCAGCTTCCTGATTACCTAACTGTACGTGGGTACTTAACCCGGTCAAGGCTGGGGAATGTAATGCGAGGGGGGAATGTCTGTCTGTAGTCTATAATGTGCCAGGCAAGCATAGGCAATGATGCATCAGTTGCTTACGATTAGACTTCTTCCAGATGATTTGTATCTTACGTTAGTTCTGTTTGAAATAGGTAAAAAGTTTGTCCATAAGTATTAGGTCATATGGCTGTGAGGTGGTAAAGATCTTAAGTTTTCTGAGGATCAGCCTCATGAAGACAGCTTGACTCCATTTTCCTCGATGCTTGACCTTCCCAAATCCTGGACATGGCCAGGCAAACACCATCAAGTAGGTGAACAAGAAACCACATAACCGCAGAGTTATTTTTTGAGTCAGCCTTGTATCCATAAAATCAGATTGAAACACAGGAATACTGTAGCTCTACGCTAACCAGGTTTCAGCAGGAAGTAAGCTAGAAAGTCTTATTTTTATAGCTTCCAGACTGAACATTTGGTAGAATACGCCTTCCCAGCGGTAGGATTTATATGCAAGCTTTTAGCATCCAAAGAACGTCACAAGATAGGCGCTAAATGGAACTTCCTCCGAATGAAAAAACTAAGCAGAACAATTCAGACGTGGATAAAGTGCAAGAAAAACGAGACAAAGGCAATTGGATGGGTAAAAATTCAATGGAAGAGAATAGTCCAGACTCGAGTCTGTTGGAGGTGTTCTGTTGCAGTCCTATGCTCTCCAAGGAGCCTTCAATGTCCCAAGATTATGCCATCTATCAAAATTAAGTTAACTCTTTAACTCCCCGGCATTATCCCCCCGTTGCAAAAAATTAACCTTTACACTCCATCGCTCTATTCACCAGCTTCTTGGTTACGATTTCGATATGCTATCATGACTGATAATGCAGAAAGTGAGGGAATGAAAAGGCAATTATACACGTGATCTTGATATACCCTAAGCAAAGTGAAATTCACGCCGAAACATTTTATGGAGGGAGAGGGAGCTTGTTGGTATGGCCCGGACGTTCACCCGGCCATTGCTCACCGCCCCTTTTTCTTCCAAGCGCGCAGCTGATCTGATTTAGGGACACCATTAACTCCCTTGTGGATGGCAGCGTGCCTGTTTCATTGATGGAAAACGTCAACAAGGGGAGAGCTAATACTACGTGAAGCTCGAAGCGTATCAATGAAAGCTCTTTGTCTGTCTGTCTGTCTGTCTGCCCGTCTGTCTGTCCATCTATATGTCTGTCCGTCTGTCTGTCTATGGTCTATGTCTG
>CM060306.1:87780749-87793249 GCA_030674185.1 Monoplex corrugatus
GCGGGTAACAGCCGTTCAGTTTCTTGCCGTGCTTGGCATACGCTATGTGTATCTCATTGAAGGCATAAAACAGAAACTATCTCGCTGCAGAGAACGGAAACTGTCTTATTATTAGAGAGAGAAAAGTAAAGGAGAATGTTAGTAATGACTTGAGCGTCTTGTTCTCGCTCTTCCATCGCAAATCCCATCACTTTCTTCTTTCACACAGCTCGATCCAGTATCGCCCTGTTTCCTCTGTTCGGGCAGCTGATTCTACGGACACCATTGACAAGCGATAGTCAAGTGATAGACCCAGGGAGAGAATGCTGGACGGACTTGCAAGGTGGCTGAGGATGAAGAGGGTGGGAGATGCTGGGGGCAACGAGAGATAGAGATGGTTGGAAGTCCATGGTCGCCAACGCCATGCGGCGGGGCCCCTGATGATGATGATGAGTCAAGTGGTCAGACGTCGGATTTCCAGTCGGAAGGTCTATGTTCGATCCTGCCTAGGAATCTCCCGCCTGATGGATAAAGAATTTATTCTTAAAGGACACCATTAGCCTTTGTCTTGGACACAGTGATTGTGCTTCCTTGGGGACAGACAGAGAAGAGACCGACCGATCGACCGACCGACAGAGAGACAGCAGAGACAGAGAGAGACGAGACGAGAGAGACCGATGAAGAGCAGAGAGAGAGACAGAGACAGAAAGAAGAGAGACAGACAGACAGAAGAGAGAGAGAGAGAGCAGAAAGAGAGAGAGAGAGAGAGAGAGAGAGAGAGAGAGAGAGAGAGAGAGAGAGAGAGAGAGAGAGAGAGAGAGAGAGAGAGAGAGAGAGAGAGAGAGAGAGAGAGGAGAGAGAGAGACTGAAATAAAGTTGAGACTCTGCGAACAATATTAACGAAAAAAATTTTTTTTTCTTTCTAACCAACATTTTTTTTCTCTTTCTGTCTAGCCAGCGATGTGCCTACTATCTGTTGCTAGCGGTTTTTGTTCAGCCCTGAACATGGATTTTTGTTCTCTGGCACTTCGTCGTACTTATAGGAGGGATGGAAACGCTAATCCTCATCTATCTCCTTAATCTCCCACGGATGGTTTTAAATGCCATACCACAGTAGACCGCCTCAGCTGGAAGGTTAAACAATGTGAGGGGGTGATGTTAACACGGCATCACTGGGCGGACGAAGTTCTTCAAAGACATCACAGGCTAAGGTGGAAGGGACCCAGGAATTCAACGGCTTCGTGTTCATGACCAAACGTCACCTGGTTGGAGAGAGAATAGCAACATGGATCAAATATCGTGGGTTTAACAGGTTGAGTGTACCCTAGCTCAGCGTCTTGAATGTGTATATATTTGACTAAGACAGAAAGAGGATGACAAGATGGGTTAAGGGCCACACGCGTAACAGGCTTGAGGGTACTCTATTTCAACATCCTTTGTATTCTTGTGTGTGTGTGTGTGTGTGTGTGTGTGTGTGTGTGTGTGTGTGGTGTGTGTGTGTGTGTGTGTGTGTGTTGTGTGTGTGTGTGTGTGTGTGTGTGTGTGTGTGTGTGTGTTGTGTGTGATATCATTTGAGTCTTCTTTTCCCTAGGGTTCAAAGTGCTTGTTTTCATTTCATATTCTGTTGGTATCGACTTTTGCTTGATTGAGGTTTTGATTGTGGTCTGTTCCAGAGAAGTGCAGCGAGCATGCTTTTAACTTGGACTGTTTCAGCTACATTAGGTAAATTGTTATCATTAGTGTTTGTAAGGAATATTTCTGTGACGACTCAGTTCCACGATTTACATTTTATACCTTTCAATCTGTCTTTTTGTATACGTGTGTGTATGTTTATTTCTTTCTCTGTATGTCTGTATACATATGTATGTATGCGTGTATGTGTATATGTGTGTGTATGTATTTGAGTAAGTATGTATGCATATGTGTACGTACGTACGTACGTATGTATGTATGTATGTATGTATGTATGCATGTGTGCATGTATGCATGTATGTATGTATGTATGTATGTATGTATGTATGTATGCATGCATGCATGTATGTATGCATGTATGTATGCATGTATGTTAATTTTTCTTGGGAAAATGAGTTATATGGCTCTTATGGCTTGAGCGCTTTCCACACATGCATCCTCCCGCTTCCGTCACCCCCTTTTTCGTCCCAAACCGCTGTTGATTTAAGAACACCATTAGCTCCCTTCTTGGACATTGTGAGCGTGTTTCATTGATGGAAACTGTCAACCAAGACAGGCACAGAGAGAGTGAGTGAGAAAGAGAGAGAGAGACAGAGAGACAGAGGGGAGAGAGAGGGGGAGGGAGAGAAAGAAAGAGAGAAAGAGAGAGGGGGAGAGAGAGGAGAGAGAGAAGGGGAGAGAGAGAGGGGGAGAGAGAGAGAGAATAAAAAGAGAGAGAGAGAGAGAAAGAGAGAGAGGGGAGAGAGAGGATGGAGAGAGAGAAAGAAAGAAAGAAAGAGAGAAGAGAGAGAAAGAAAGAAGAGAGAGAGAAAGAGAAAGATGAAAGAAAGGAAGAAAGAAAGAGAAAGAGAGAGAGAGAGAGAGAAAGAAAAAAAAAGAGAGAGAAAGAAAAGAGAAAGAGAGAACAAAAGACAGAAAGAAAGAGAAAAAAAGAGAGAGAGAGAGAGAAAGAGAAAGAGAGAGAGAGAAAGAAAGAGAGTGAGAGATCACTGATACTCTGAGAACCATGTCAAGAAAAGCTTTTCTTTTCTTTTAGAACTGGTGATGTGCCTGCCAGCTGTTGCTAGTGGGTTTTGTTCAGTTTGTCCAGCCCTCAACGTTCATTTTCTATTAGTTATTTTTATGTCAAGGGGGCTTTGCTGGTGTATTTCTTTCTTTCTTTCTTTCTTTCTTCCTTCCTTTCTTTCTGTCTTTCTTTCTTTCTGTCTTTCTTTCTCTCTCTCTTTTTTTCTGTCTTTCTTTCTTTCTTTGCTTGTTTCTTTGTTTGTTTGTTTTGTGTTTATTTGTTTTGTTGTTGTTGTTGTTGTTTGTTTGTGTCTGGCGTGATCTATTATTGCAATTTCTATTCTATGCTTTCCAGTTTTTGCAGTGTGTGTATTTGTACGTATGTATGTATGTTGTGTGTGTGTGTGTGTGTGTGTGTGTGTGTGTGTGTGTGTGTGTGTGTGTGTGTGTGTGTGTGTGTGGTTTTGCGCGCGCGCGTGTGTGTGTGTGTGAGTGTGTTCATCTGTCTGTCTGATTATTTTTTTCACATCTATATGTCAGGGTGTGTGGAGTCAGGCTCGGAAAAGTTAATCTGATTATCATGAGATCCAGTGGACGTGTAGACAAAAATCACTTTCAGAACTAAAGTCGATTGCTTAGAATGTTAATGCTTTTACAGATCATAGCATTACTGACATGGAAACATTTAGACACCAACAGCATATTGCTAAAGGCTTTTCCACATTGTAAAGTCACAGGCCATAGACATCATTATTCACCTATATGAACTATAGAACAGGAAAGAAGATGAAGAGAGATCTAGACAGAAGGGATGATGATAACAGTAATAATGATAATAATAATAATAATGATAATGATAATAATAATAGTAATAATGATAATAACAATAATGATAATAATAATAATAACAATAATAATAATAATGATAATATAATAATGATAAAAATAATGATGATGTTGATAAGGTGCCAAATCATCATCATCATCATCATCATCATCATCATCATCATCATCATCAGGTTCCTTGCCGCATGGCGTTGGCGATTATGGACTTCCATCTGTCTCTGTCTCATGTTGCCTCCAGCATCTCTTCCACCCTCCTTGTCCCCAGCCACTCTGCAAGTCCGTCTAGCATCTTCTCCCTGGGTCTACCGGTGCTCTCTTTCCCTCCAGCTTTCCCGTTGTGACCAGGTGTTCCGATTCCCCTTTCCTCATAAAATGGCCTATATATGCTGCCTGTCTTTTCCTAATCTTCCTTATGAATGATCTACTTGTATCTGCCTCCATCAAGATTGTCTCGTTTGTTTTCTTTGCTGTCCATGGAACTCTCAACATCCTTCTTAGAAATCACATCTCGGCTGCCTCAATCTTGTTCTGGCTTTGCTTGTTGACTGTTCACGCCTCACAACCGTATAATAGTATTGGTATAAGAATCAAATCAAAGTGTGCTTTCTCATCATACACCAAAGCAAATCACCCAACGCCCTAAACTCCAGGGAACGAAGCACACGCAGACTGGGAGGGGGAGGACAGGAGGGGAGTGAGGCAAAAAAGTGGAACATGTAGAGGGGGGGGGGGGGGAGCCACTGCTAGACAAAAAGATACGTCTTCAAACTAGACTTCAAGGAATACTCAATTTGTGGCTGTCGAATATACGGGTGAAAATTGTTCCAGTTGTATGGACCAGACACAGAAAAAGAGCGGCGACCAACTGTGGTACATTTATATCAAGGAATTTGTAGACAACTATTATCAAAAGCAGACGGAGAGGTCGAGACAGGGTGTACAATTTGGAGGAGGTGGTCACGATTAATAGGTGCAGTACCATTGATACGCATGTAGCATAACGTATTGATTTCGTATGAAATGCTTTGAGAAACGGGCAGCTGGGGAGAAAATGAAGCAGGGGATTTGACATGATCATGTTTCTGTTTATGAAGGACAAGGCGGGCTGCAAAATTCTGAATACTCTGAAGGCATGCAACAGAAGAAGCAGGCAAGCCAGAGAACAGAGAGTTACAAAAATCCACAAAAGACAGAAAAGAAGCTGGAGATATCTGGCAAGCGCAAGGGAAATCTAGAATGTTCAGTCAGTCAAACAGCTTAATGTCCACACAATCTGACTGAAACATTTTTGAGTGGATGCTGGCTGACAAATCACACTCCACACTCTGCAGTCACTTGCAATGTCCATCGCTGTATGTAAACAGCCCTTACCCCTCCCATGTCATGCCTTACGACATTTTTGTAGTGTGTTTACAGGTACTTGGTGTTCTTCCCGCTAGACACAGGTTTGCCGTAGAACTTTAAGCATTCCGATATCATGGCCAAACTCACACAGCTGGCATTGTACTCTTGTGTGTAGATAGACAGACAGACAGACAAACAGACAGACAGACAGACAGACAAACAGACAGACAGACAAACAAACAGACAGACAGACAGACAGACAAACAGACAGACAGACAGACAAACAGACAGACAAACAGACAGACAGACAGATAGATAGATAGATAGATAGTAGATAGACAGACAGATAGATAGATAGATAGATAGATAGATAGATAGATAGATAGATAGATAGATAGATAGATAGATAGATAGATAGAGAGAGAGAGAGAGACTGATAGAAAGATACAGGGTGTTTCAAAAAGAACACGCCAAAATCATCACGTGATGTGTCAAAAACTAAAAAAATTACAAACCTCTAGCATGAACACATGTGTTGTATATACATTCAAGTTTCATTTCATGTTTTATAAGTGCTAATGTGGCCACCACCGGCAGCGCGGACAACATCAAGCCGATATGAGAATTCCTCCCAAACGCGCCTCAGCATGTCACGGTCCACCGTGTTGATTGCAGCTGTTATTCGATCTTTCAAGCCATCGATACTTGCTGGAAGTGGTGGAACATAAACTTGGTCTTTAACATACCCCCACAAGAAAAAGTCACACACAGTGAGGTCCGGGGATCTGGCAGGCCAAGCACAGAGAGCAAGGTCTTTAGCACCTCTCCTCCCAATCCATCGCTGAGGCACGTTTTCATTCAGATAAGCTCTAACCCCGAGATGCCAATGGGGTGGTGCTCCATCTTGCTGAAAAATGAAGTCATTCGAATCTGCTTGCAGTAAAGTGAATAGCCAGTTTTGGAGCATTTCGAGATAGGTTTGTCCTGTAACGGTGTTTCCTTCAAAGAAAAAGGGACCATAGACCTTGTCTTGAGACACAGCACAGAAGACGTTCACTTTAGGGGAATCTCTTTCATGCTCAACAGTTTCATGTGGGTGATCTGTTCCCCAAATGCGCACATTGTGACGATTGACTGTGCCGCTCAAATGGAAAGTCGCTTCGTCACTAAAAACTAAACGTGAAAAGAGAGTTTCATCACCTTCCTCCATCTCCAGCATTGACTCACAGAATGTCCTCCGCATCACCTTGTCATCATTAGTAAGTGCTTGGACGAGGCTTAGTTTGTATGGTTTCATGTGTAATCGTCTCTTTAACACACGCCAGACAGTGGTATGAGGGATGGCAAGCTGAAGACTTGCTCGACGTACGGACTTACGTGGGCTGCTCTCAAATGCATCATGAATCCTCTCCACTTGCTCCTCTGTAACACGTGGTCTTCCAGGACTCTTTCCTTTGCACAGACACCCACTCTCTTTAAACTGTCTAACTCACCGTCGAATGCTCTCACGATGGGGCGGATCAATGCCGAATTCTGTTCTGAAAGCACGTTGCACCGTGACAATGGCGTTTGTTTTCGCGAACTCAAGCACGCAAAACGCCTTCTGCTGAGGAGTCGCCATTTTGATTGATCTTCCCACAATTCAGCTGCACCGGAAGTTATACTAACGACAGCGGTGAAACTGACACCCAATCAAACTTTGATAACTACTCTATCAAATAACCACTGATTCAGTCCACTACAATGCTATAGACCTGAAAAAACTGCGTAATGATTTTGGCGTATTCTGTTTGAAACACCCTGTATATAAGTATAGATATAGATATAAATACGTATATGTATTTGTATGGAAATTAAACTAGAAATAGATATGATATAGATATAGCTAACACAATTGAGAGATAGAGAGGCCCACAAGTGAAAGGTCCTAACTGTTTCGGACTTGGATCTCCATGAGGTCGGAAAAAGATTACAAAAGCCGCACGCACGATGATTGTTCAGTTTTTTTCCCACTTGGAATATGTTGTCTGGGAATCACTGTACAGGAAACATACTGTCTTAGTATTGGTTCTATCGTTTTGGCAAATGGGTTTGTTTACCTATTACTGTCATGAATATAAATCATGTGGTTTCCAGGACAAAACGTATCCTGATTATGCTTTTTTTTTTCTTTTTAATTTTTTTTTTTGGGGGGGGGGGGGGGCTGGGTTTTTTTTGGTGTTGTTTTCCAGTCGTAGTCCCGCCTCAGTGGCGTTGAACCTTCTCGTTCGGGTAGCAAGACATAAACCAACACTATGTTCATTCAATTCAAATCTCAGTGCCAGGAAGCACAAGGAAGATAAAACACATCAAGCCGCTGTAAACCTGCTGTCCAGAGGAGGCCCTGCACTGCAGCGGAATCGCTTTGGTGGAGTTCAACATTGTCTGTTCAGAACAGTGCCTGCTCTGATCCAGCTTGCTAACGACAAGTGCCTACTAAGCCCTCTATTAGCGACAGTAATCATTCACCTGTGGAGCCTGACAGACTGACAGAACCCTCCCCCTCCCCCCTCCCCCCCCCCCCCCGGTTAGGAGATTATTACCACAACCCCTTAAAGATAATCCCTTTGAACCACTGACGCCAAAGACCCAAAACTGGAATCCGCCTCGGGCACGGAAGCGATAGAGGAAAACAGAACAAAGGTCATCACGAGATGAGGACATGAAGGCCACAGAATCTGGAACAGTTTATCACGATGCTGCAATGATTAATGGTTTTACAATAACGGGGATGATGATTATGACGCTGTTGAGTTTCACATAGGATTGAGACTGCGTGACGATCAGGATATAATCTGGCGTCAACCAGGCCCGAGAGATACAGACACCGGGGTCAATAAATTTGATTCACGCTCTCTATGACTCAGTCGTAAAGTGGATGAGAGTTGACAGCGTGGTTCCAGTCTTCTTAATGAGCCCCTAACACGCTCAGATCTGGTTAGGAGCGGGTCAGGACCGAAAAATTCCACAATCACTTTTCTTGGGAATCGATAGTGGGTCGAACCTATAACCTCGTAGTTTTGTAATCTGTTGTGTAACCACCTCAGCACGGTGACTTCAGTTTAGTTTTAATACTGACTCTGATTCTGTCTTGATATGACTGTGCTTCCTTCGATGAGACAATATAAAAGAGAGAGAAAGAGAGAAAGCCGGAGAGAGAGAGAGAGAGAGAGAGAGAGACAGACAGACAGACAGACAGACAGACAAACAGATAAACAGAAACAGAGACAGAAACAGTGACAGATGGATAGAGAAAGAGAGGGAGAGACGGACAAACAAAAGACAGAATGACAGACACATACACAGTGAGAGCAGACAGACACAGAAAAAGAGACAGAGACAGACAGAAAAAGAGAGACAGAGAGAGAGACAGAGAGAGAGAGTGAGAGAGAGAGAAGGAGAAGAGAAAGAGATAAAGAGAGAGAGAAAGACAGAAAGACAGAAAGAGAGAAATAGAAAGAAGAGAGACAGAGAGAGACAGCCAGACAGACAGACAGAGAGACAGACAGACAGAGACAGAGAGGAGAATGTCTGTATAACTTGAGCATCGAGACTTCGCTTCCCAACCGACCAATCATCCTCTTCCACATCACATCTTTTCTGTCCACGGTCGCTGTTCATTATGGAACACCATTAGCTCACGTCTTGGACACACAGCGCCTGTTTCATTGACAAGAAACGTCAACAGAGACGGACAGACAGAGAGTTGATACTCCGTAGACCGCTTCAGTGACACATTTTTCGTTTCTTTTTCTACCAGTGGCTGCTGTGATTGTGTTGCTAATGCATTTATCACTCCTGCAACATTCATTATTTGCTGGTCATTTTCATGTCAAGATGCCTTTGCTGGTGTAGCTTTTGTATCACTGGTGGTGATTCATTACTGCGATGTGCATTTTCTAGTTTCCAGGTGTGTGTGTGTGTGTGTGTGTGTGTGTGTGTGTGTGTGTGTGTATGTGTGTGTGTGTGTGTATGTATGTATGTGTGTGTGGTGTGTGTGTGTGTGTGTGTGTGTGTGTGTGTGTGTGTGTGTGTGTGTGTGTGTGTGTGTGCATGTAGAGATGGAAGTTGCTATTTTTTTCTGAATGAGAAAAATATGAAACAAAATATAGGCCTAATTTTAAGTGATATGTATATATATATATATATATATATATATATATATAATATATATGATTATACATATGTACACACATACACACACACATAATATATATATAATTATATATATATACATACACACACACACACACACACACATATATATATATATATATATGTATGTACCTGTGTGTGTCTATCTATCTGTCTGTTATGTCTGTGTGTGTCAGTGTGTCTGCGTGCAATAACGATACAATAACGTGCTCTTACTTTGTTCTAACAATAAACTAAAAATCAGCAGCAAGACGAATGACGTAAATGTTTGTACAATTTGAGAATAAGTGTTCGGACGAAGTTAGGGAAAGTGGGAAAGTTTACATTCTTGTGGTAATAAATTAACAGATATATTCCTTCCTCTTGCTAAGCACCGCTGTTACTTTTCTTCAAGGGGCACAACTGAAGCGGTCATCGGGACAGACCTGTTATCCTGATAATTTAGTCTGACCGCAAGGCCAGGAGAGAGCAGGCGGGATAAAACAAAAAAGTTGCTAAAAGCCTTCATCTTCCTCGCACTGCCGGAAACGACTCAGCCAAAGTGGCGGTAACTTGTCACTTTACCGGCAGATTGGGGTTCTCTCCCTTCTAGGTATAGACACCCTGTTGCCTGCAAAAACTTGTCAGAAACGTCAAGGTCTCTTACTATTCGGGACTGTCAGGATGGCGGATGTGGAATTTATAGACACAGGACGAGTTGTCAATGATACTGACTCCTCAGTCCAACAGAGCCCCAAACAAATCTCTGTCTAAGGCTGAAATATGGAAAGAAAAAAGCGTTTTTCGTGATTCTGGTCGCCTGACGGAGGAAATAGCTGTCATTCAAAGGTGTCTGGCTCCTGAAGGCTACAGATTAGTTTGAAGCTTACGGGACTGGGATGGTGGTGATGGAAGTGGAGTTTGCTGGAATGGAGGGAGGTAGATTTGTTGTTACTAAGGGGCACTATCAGGGAATAAAGAGAGAAGAAAGAGCTATTGTCTAGAGCCTTGGTTGTTTCGGCTAGTAGAAAATTGAGACTAGAATGTTTAGGAAAAGAAGACAAATAAGCCAAAAATTTTGAGGAAATTTTAAAGTTAAAGCTGCTTAGTTTGAGAAAAACGGAAAATTATCAATGTTACTGTTATCAGTGTTGTGATCATTATATTACGATTGTTATTTTCTGTTATCATAATTATAATTATTAGCATGATAACTATGATTGCTAATATTGCTCTTCTTCTTCTTCTTCTTCTTTCTTTCTTTCTTTCTTTCTTTCTTTCTTTCTTTTCTCCTCCTCCTTCTTCTTCTTTTCTTCTTCTTTTTCTTTTTCTTCTTCTTCTTCTTCCTCTTCTTCTCCTTCGTTTCTTCTTCTTCTTCTTCTTCTTGTTCTTTTCTTCTTCTTCTTCTTCTTTTTTTCTTCTTCTGACCACACTCCACCATGTTGCTGCATAGTCTGTATATTTGGTGAACATGCACGTTTTGTGTTTTCATGTTTCCATCGGACACTGACAGGACTTATGACAGTCTCTATTCTGTACCCATCAACAGAGGTATCTGGGTGTTTGCAAACCTATAACCGTCTATTTCAGTTTCAGTTTCATTTTATCAAGATGACGTCTCCGCGCTCGGAATGAATTCCGTATGCACTAACGTCACAGGTGCCATGTGATGAAGACGATCCAGGATGATCTCGAGAAAAGCCTTAAAAAATTAAGCCTGCACATAAGCCCATAAGCTGGCCAGGTCTGAGGTCCTACCTAGATAGTTTCATAACTCTGGGGTCGTAGGGAAGTAAGGTGGCAGAGACCTCAACTTTTACCGGGGCCAGCACCACTATGACGGTGCCCATCCCCTCGCTTCATATTCATATTCATATTCACCTTTTTTACCGAGATTTCAGAAAAGCAAGTAGGCTAATTGGTCTTCAAGGGGTGGGACCTGAGAAATCAACCTATCTATCCGACGTTTTATACCAAGGCAGCCCGGCAATGCCCTGCTCTTCGCGATTTTCAACTGCCGTGGGATCTTTAGCTTGCGGAACCAGAAGGCACACGGGTCCGACTCATTTTTCGTCCCCTTCTGAAGGACTGGACGTTCAGTCATAACCGTCTGACTGGAAGTTTGACGTTCACCCACTTGACTAACACGCCAGTGGTCAGACTGTTTAGCCCGTTGTTTGGGGTTAATAGACAGTTAGGCTTCCCATGGAGTTAAGTGAGAGGGAGACGAAGAAGTAGAAGAAGAAGAAAAAGAAGATAGGTGAAAGGCTTGTCTCGTTTGTCTCCCGTTTTTGTCTGTTAGTATCTCTGTCAATCTGTCTCTCTCTTTCTGCCTGCCTGTCTGTCTGTCTGTCTGTCTCTCTCTCTCTCTCTCTTTCTCTCTCTCTCTTTCTATATATATATGTATATACATATATATATACATATATATACATATATACATATACATATATATACTAAAATAGTATAGATAGATAGATAGATAGATAGATAGATAGATAGATAGTATATGTATGTATATATAATTATATCTCGGTATCTCTCTCAGTGTCTCTGTCTCTTCTCTCTGTCTCTCTCCCTCTCTCTCTGTCTCTCTGTCTCTCTGGCTGTCTGCCTTTCTCTGTCTCTTTCTCTCTCTTTTTTTCTCTCTCTCTCTCTCCCTCTCTCTCTTTCCGCCATCACATGCTCTTCCCCTCTCTCTAAACTCAACTCCCCATTTCTAAAGAAGAAAGAAAGAAAAAAAGACTAAGAAAACGTCCAAAGAAAAGCGTAGAAGGAAATTCAAGTCTTTAATGGCAGGGGAAGTTCATTCCAGAAAGCCATCAATGGCTTGTCAGGGGCTGTCACTCCTACCTGTGAGACAAATTAATGAAGATGTTAAAACTTGGACTGCCTCTCACTGTCCACCAGTTTCCCTGTTATACGCTAAGATAGCTTTGCAAACGCTTAGCCAGTTAACTCCCTTACACTATCCAGTAGTTTGTTTCCTGTAGGAGGTCACCTTGAAGACAAAAGTAAGCTGCTCAGGTCCAGCAACCATCGGAAATAGATGCAAAATGCCTCCTCTAAAAGCGTAAATGGCTGACACAACAGTTCTTTCTACATAAGACGAGGAAAAACGCAAATACTGGAGCAGTTAGACGAGTTAGTCGCCTTATACAGAATGAGTTTCAAACCGAAAAACAAATCATGTAGCCTCTCACTGCGGATTGGAAAAGTAGGCGAAATAGCAACGTATTACTATAGCCAACCAAGCCATTCCAACTGTGACAAAAAAACAGGTGAAGAGTCTTGGAAGGTGGTATGATGCCTCCCTAAAAGGTGCAAAAGTACCTAACAAAACTAAACAAATGGCAGAGAAAAGCCTGCAAGTAATAGACAAGGTGGCCTTCTTGGCAAATACAAAGTCTGCGGCTGCAGTTCGTGCTGATTCCAAATTTCATTAGCCTTCACTGATATAC
>CM060306.1:87798249-87803249 GCA_030674185.1 Monoplex corrugatus
GTGTGTGTGTGTGTGTGTGTGTGTGTGTGTGTGTGTGTATCTGTGTCTGTGTCTGTGTGCATATAAGTAGATAAAGTAAAAAACAAATATAACAGGGAGGAGAAGAGGCAGACTTGTAGGATATAAAATGTGTGAACGTGTGTGTCTGCCTGTGCGTCTGTGTGCCTGTCTGTTTGTCTGTCCGTCCGTCCGTCCGTCCGTCGTCTGTCTTTTTGTCTCTTGCATGTTACGATTTTGGTATGGATTTGTTTCGGTGTGTGTGTGTGTGTGTGTGTGTGTGTGTGTGTGTGTGTGTGTGTGTGTGTGTGTGTGTGTGTGTGTGTGTGTGTGTGTGTGGCTGTGTGTGTGTGTGTCTGCAGGCGTGTGTGTGGCCCCCCCCCCCCCCACCCCTACCCACCCCAGGACACCAGCACACCTGCCATTTGTTGAACCAGGTTTTTTTATGATTAGCGCTGATAATCTATAGTGATCACGGCTCTGCCGCTTCGGGTCCAGTAGCAGTGAGGTCACTGTGACCTGATCAAGGCCGATAATTTATCATCTCCGCTGAGTTGAACACCACGCTTGGGAATTAGGGGTTGGGGTGGGGAGGGGGTGCAGGAAGAGGAGAGGGATAGGTCGTGCTGACCTGGTTTTGCTTGCATGACTGTTTTCCAGGGTTCTCCGTTTCTCTGTCTGTCTGTCTGTCTCTCTGTCTGTCGTCTATCTGTCTGTCTCGTCTTCTGTCTCTCTCTCTCTTTCTTTTCTTTTTTCTGTCTCTGTCTCTCTCTCTTTGTCTTTCTCTCTCTCTCCTCTGTCTGTCTGTCTGTCTCTCTTCCTGTCTCTTCTGTTCTGTCTGTCTCGTCTCTCTCTCCTCTCTCTTCTCTCTCCCTTTCCTTTCTGTTTCTGTCCCTGTCTCTGTCTCTCTCTGTCCTCTCAGTCTGTCTTCTGTCCCTTTATCACTCTCGTCTCTCTCTCGTCTCGTTCTTTCTTTCTCTCTCTCTCTCTCTCTCTTCTCTCTTCTGCCTCTGAACTCTGTCTCTGTCTCAGTCTCTCTCTCTTCTCTGTCTCTGTCCTTGTCTCTGTCTGCCCTGTCTCTGTCTCTGTCGATCTTCTGTCTCTGTCTTCTGTCTCTGTCTCCTGTCTCTGTCTTCTGTCTCTGCTGTCTGTCTCTGACTCTTCTCTGTCTTCTGTCTGTCTCTGTCTTCTCTGTCTCTGTCTGTCTCTTCTGTCCTCTGTCTCTTCTCTGTCTTCTCTGTCCTGTCTCTTTTTCTCTGTCTCTGTGTCTGTCTCTCTCTCTCTCTCGTCTTGTCTACTGTGCTCTTCTGCTTTATCTCTGCTTTTGGTTGTGTGTAGGTAACATAAGTATTGACATTTATTTTTGGCTATTTGTTGGTATATGATGTATGTATAACATATATGTATATTGTATATGTATATATATTATTATCATCATCATCGTCGTTGTCATCATGATGTGCCCTGCCTCATGCCACATACATGTTAAGTTGATTGATAAGTTGGTTAGTTCATTTAGTGATTAGTTTATGTGTATTTGTGTGCGTCTTTGCGTGTGTACAAAGGTACATGCGTGCGTGGAGTTACTTCATGCGCGGCACGTACGATTATGTCATCTTATCCAAACTGTTCTGAGACGCCAATGATGTCAATTCACAAAAGCCTTTTTTCATTGATACCCTCACGTTCTGTGATCAATGCAGACAATTTACAGGGCAGAAACAGTGTCAGTGTAGTTTATCGTATCCAACACCCAGAATGGAGCCTATTTAGAGTACTGATCCGTTGGCACTATAAAACTTAACTGATTTGTGGCCCAGTGATTGTTTTTACCCGTTCGTAGATTTGCAACGTCTAGTAGGTGTCCGTCTGTCTCATGAGATAATGGTAGTGTCTTGGTCTGTCAAGATCAATCCTGCTGAGAACTGTATCTGGAGTGGTTCAGCAATCCGATTCCTGAGTGACAGTCTCCTCCATAGGTAGTGCAGATAAAGCTGGAATGTGGACGGAAAGCCTGAGCTTGCTGTCTCTGCTTCCTGTGTTGTCTTCAGTCTTCCAGCTGTTGGTCACGCTTTTCCTCATCCCTCTTGACTTCTTTTCGAACAGTGTGGCGCAGATACTGTGGTCATTGGCGAGCAGTTGCCAGCTGTCTGGATCGATGCCCGTGAGTTTCAGGTCGTGCTTGCAGACGTCCTAGAAATGCAGCTGAGCTGCCAGTTGGGTGGTGTCCTGTGGCCAGCTTGCCGTACATGGCGTCTTTTGGTATGCAACCATCTTTCATTGGATGTACATGTTATCTAGGCTGGCAGAGGAGGAGGTTCGTGCAACTGTACATGTACTCAAATATACGAGTGGGCCCGTACGTGTATGGCAGTTGTTGTTTTTAATCCCCATCATTAAAGCAGTCATACTCCGTTTTCGGGAGAGGGGGGTGATCGTTAAGTGTTTGCAAGTTTTTATAAACCACTGAACTCTGGCTTAGAGAATCGTTAGCGTGCTCGTTTGAAGTTTGTCCGCGATACACACGTACAGGGTTCAGGCACGTGCAGGTCTGTACATGTGTCAAGGCTGTCTCCTACAAGACCCGCCTCTACCTCGGTGGTATTGTGAACTAAAGGAAAACGAAAGACAGGCCGGCTCAGGACCATCTGGCAGCAACCCATTCAGAATGATCTACAAAAGCTGAGTGAGGCCCAGGGATTGCTGCTTACTGGCTATACATACAGGACATAAAATTGACCTGGGAGATGGGAAAAATCCGCACTATCTATCCATGAGGCGGTATCCAAGCAGGCTGGAACCCAGACCTGCCAGTTGGAAGACCAATGTCCTAACCAATATGTTGTCACGCCCATCTGGCCCTGTGGATAAAGCGCATGCTGCATGGGAAGCGAAAGAAGACAGAGGTCAAGGGTTCATGTCAGGGTCCAACAGAAATGTCTCTCACTCCTCCAAAATACCTTGAGTTGTGCTCTTCATGCCAGTCT
Source organism: Monoplex corrugatus (assembly GCA_030674185.1). NCBI lineage: Eukaryota > Metazoa > Mollusca > Gastropoda > Littorinimorpha > Ranellidae > Monoplex > Monoplex corrugatus. The sequence goes on from CM060306.1 coordinate 87,801,234, forward strand.
AATAAACCGTGGCCGTGTGCATCGCGATTTATGTGCACATAAAACAACCCAAAGCTACAGAGGAGTTGTCCATGAGAAAATTTGGTTCCAAAACATCCTCTTTCACAGTTAAACAAAACCATATGCAAGCAGAAAGAAAAACAGAAAATGGGAGACAATTTACTACGGTGACACATCTCCCCCCCCCCTCCCCCAGGAAGAACAGCTTGAATTTCACGAGGGAAAATATTGTTTAACAAAAAGATTTCTGATCTAATCTAGTATCACATTCAGTGTGCCTACTACTGCGAATACGAATACCTCGTCGCTATGATAAATAATGAAGGCCTCTTCCGTCGAACAGGCAGATGAGTAGGCATACCGGTCCGCATCGCCTGAGGTGGGTCTTCATATGGGATACCAGATCGATCCTGGATGTTTTGTCTGCGGGCACTTCATGGGAAGGTGTATTGCGTCCTTGGGTTCTGCTTTCGCCGTCCCTCTTATGATGAACAGCCGCCATTCTGTGGTAATAAATGTTATTGAACCCTTAAATGTTACTGAGCCCTACTTACACTGTTATCGCCAATTATTGCCAACTTATTTTGTTGCGGGCAATGTCTTCAATGTTTCAGATATCTGCACAGAATCATCGTTAGGATATTATTGTCTTCATTTGCAACAAAGCAATCATGTCCAACAAAGCTGACATCTGATTAATTGACACTTTATACTTGTGGCGAGCCACACGAGTCTTCAGAAAGATGGGACACTCGATGTTACAAATCCTGCGCAGACGTTTTTGGTGGAACCAGTCTGCTCCTCATTTCTTTGCGACAACATCAACATTTTTATACGGCATAACACCCCCTTCAGGTCTCTAGATTTAAACTATCGAGTGTGTGGCCAGTGTTCTTTTGCTGTCTCAGAACCGTCGGTCTGGAATAGACTTCCGGTCTACCTCGGCTAACACCTATTCTTTCTGCTTTTAAATCCAATTAAAAACCCACCTCTTTTTCCCAACAATGAATTCTACAGCTACTTCTTTACTTCAGTCTGTGCATTAAACATTGTAAGGTGGTCTTTGTCGGTTTCGTGCGTATGTCTGGTGCGTGAGTGCGCTTTGATTTGAATGGTCAAGATTTGGCACCGTCTAAATACTGTAATTATTATTATTATTATTATTTATATTATTGTTGTTGTTATTATCATTATTATCATCATCATTACTAGTAGTAGTAGTATAGTAGTAGTATTGTTGTTGTCATTATTATTATATGAATTATTATTATTATCATTATTATTATTATTATCATTATTATCATTATCATAACCGTTTGCGCTGTTGAATGTGCCGTCAGTACATGTATGTAGTACAGGTCTTGCAGCAGAACAGCAGGGCGCTCAGGACTACTGCTCTGTACACAACAATCTTTAGGGCGAGCCTGATTTCATGACGTCATAGTCTGGCCATAACCTCTCGGTCAGCCTTGTAAAGGAGGCGGAGTATGAATGATATGGCGTGATGAAAATTGGTGATACAGGACAGCAATCTGAGCCCAACACCTGGGCCTCATTATCGGGACCATAACTGGTTCATGACCATTGATTATGACCAGGACCAATATCGTGCAGTGCAGTGGAGTAATTATATCAGGATGATATTTCTGCGCGCGTGCTCACATGCAGGTTTTGTTATGGTCCACAATTATGTAAATACGATGAAACTGAGATGTGCAAGTTCCAGCTGTGGCATGGAAAACCGGTGGACCGGATTGATTTCTCTGTTCACACTGTGGCTTCAGCTCCCGTTCCCAGAGAATAACGTGTTTTGTTGAAATTCTGTTATGCTGTGTTGTATTGTATTTTACTGTATTTTTTGTATTGCATTGTAGTATATGTTGTAATGCAGTTCTTCTTTACCAATCTAAGCTTAGAAATCTCCGTGTTGTGTTTGTTGTTCGTTGTATCACATTGTATTGTATGCTACAGTACAGTACTTCTTTATGTTGTTCATTGTATTACATTGTATTGTAT
>CM060306.1:87813249-87815749 GCA_030674185.1 Monoplex corrugatus
AAGAAGGAACAGATTCCAAATCAGTATGGCTTGACTAACTTTTCACATTTCTGTAATGCGTGTTTGGTGAAGCGGCAAACAAGGACAAATTGTTTCCTGTGAATATAAGCGTGTCAGAATTACAGAGCTGCTTTGGCAATAAACAGTGAAGCGTGCTTCCTGTCAAAGCTCAACCATGTCGTGTGTAACCGTGTTGTTGTTGTTCTTCTTCTTCTTGTTCTTCTTCATGCTGTTGTTGTTGTTGTTGTTGCTGCTGCTGCTGTTGTAGTTACTGTATGTGTGTGCACATGTGTGAGGTGGTTAGGTGAACCGGAGAGAGTGAAAAAAGGAAGAAAAAGAGAATGTATGTGTTTGTTTCTGTGTAACTGTGTCTATTTACATGCCTGCCCCCCCCCCCCCTCCTCCCGTGGGGATGCCGAGGACTCTGACTCTTTCAATATAAATAGTCTCTCCACCATCTGGAAATTCTGTGCTAGAAATTGCCTCTTTTCTGTCATTTTCTTTGTTTCTGCTTCTTCCTTTGCTTTGCTTTCTGTAATTTCTTCCTATCATTTTCTGCCTTGCTGATCCATTCACCTGATGTGTTCGATAAAGTTTTACGTCCTTTTTCTTTGGATTAATAATTGTTGTGTACATGTATTAAATTCATTTTTGGCTCTATGAAAATGATATATGCCGAAGCAATTTTAGCTAATTTAGGTCCGTTTTATGTGTTTTAGTGTCTTTAGTCATGTTTGAATTTGTTCATTAAGGTATGTTTTTTTAAATCCCCTGTGTGATATATTGGACGGAGTGGTCAACGCCAGGGGCATGTCTTTAGATAATGTGCACGAATGCATTGATATATGTACTTAATTTTATTTTCCTGTTTTCTTCCTGTTGAGGTATTGTGTATGTTTTGAAATTAAGAGATTACGAGATTATGTCGTCACCAGCGACAGAGCAATGGCGAAGACAGCAAACAAATGAAAATATGTTTTGGGATATCTTTAAGCTTACTGACGGAATGGATTTAATTTTATTCCATTTCTTACCCACTGGACGAGGCGGCAGGGAAGTTTTAATCCCGTTTTTATTATCCATTGTTTGGTGTCTGTGATCTGTTTGTGACCGTGCGTTCGCGCTTGACAAAGGCTAGTTGGCCGAAAATTTGCGCTTGTTTTGTTTTGTCTCGTTGGATACGCGCTTATATTGGTTTTCTTGTTCTTCTGGTTCATGTTTGCTTGGGCGCGGGCAGTCGCACTTGTTTTGGATCTTATTATCCACTGTCGAGGACTCCCATAATGGAAATGATCTACAAAGTGGTGCCTGTAATGACATGTTCTCAAGACATGTGGTCAAACTCACGATCTCTCACTGCTCCAGAGCAATATGTGCGTAGACATACCAGTGCCTGAGCCATATGTACATGAACACAAAACGGCAAATAGACACGTTAGCCATCTCAGTGTTCGGTGGCACATGGAAGCACACAGACACCAAGCATGCACGTCCTCAAAAACAAAGTGTGCCTACCTTAATTGCAGAATTTAAAAAAAATATGTGTGTGTATGTGCGTGCGTGTGTGTGTGTGGCTTAATTCTATGGTCACAGATTCGCAATTCTAACTACCCAGAGAGAGTTGAGTGTTCCATGGACAGCAACGAAAACGACAGAAACAGTCCTGAAGGAGGCACACACACAAGAAGAACATTAATAAAGAAAATCAGGAAAAGACAAGCAACATTTCTAGGACATTTTATGAGGCAAGAGAGATTAGAGCACCTAGTCACAACAGGAAAGTTGGAATGACAAAGAGCACCAGAGAGACCCAGGGAGAAAATAGTGGACGGATTTGCAGGGTGGCTGAGGACAGAGCGGGTGGGAGATATACATGAAAGCTCACTCATGTGTTCAAGTGCACATGGAAAATGCAACCACGAACGAAAAATTAAGTACACAAATACATAAATAAATCGGAACTTCGCTATTGTTGTTCTTGATGTTCTGTCTGTGTGTCTGTTTTATAATTTTTGTTGTTTGATTGTCTGCCTGTTCATTTGATTTCAGATGGTTTTGCTTTTCCAAAATCTCCTTATCTCATTACCCATCTAATCAGTCCAACAACAAGGTCATTAGCCGTAGAATGACCCAGACAGAATGATCTGGGTTTGTTGTTGTTGTTGTTGTTTTCTCTCCAGGCCCTTGTTGTTGTTGCCATCATCAGTGCAGGAATGGCGACCTCACTGGCATTGGGTGTTAGAAAAATATTCATCAAGCCGTCTGGCATTTTTTGATCCGCCTTCAGCAGGGAAAAAACTAGATGGATGGAGATGTGGGTAGCGATGTAGATTTAGATCGTGTCTTTTGTGTGTGTGTGTGTGTGTGTGTGTGTGTGTGTGTGTGTGTGTGTGTGTGTGTGTGTGTGTGTGTGTGTGTGTGTGTGTGGTGTGTGGTGTGTGTGTGATTGTGTGTGTGTGTGTGTGTGTTGTGTGTGTGTGTGTGTGTGTGTGTGTGTGTG
>CM060306.1:87820749-87835749 GCA_030674185.1 Monoplex corrugatus
AAAATTGGATGGAAAAAAAGGTGATCACAAAGGTAACCTCCCTGAGTGCGATGATCCTAAAAAAAACAAAAACAAAAAAAAACAGCCCTTCGAACTTTCAACATCAGATGGTCAGGCTTCAGAGCCAGTGGAAGACGAAACTGGATAGAAACAGAATACACATTTCACATATGCCTCACAATTCTACGCCAGGTTCTCCCGTTTAGCTGCAGACCGTCTTCTTCATCTCTCTGTGACAACTCCCGTAACAATTGGACAGAAAAAATAACTATAATCGTCTCGACTCCTCTAAAGTTGTTTTCTTTCCCAGCATCAAAAGGGGTAACGAAATAACATCAACCCATCTTCGTCCTGAAATCGAGAAAAGGGGTTTTCGGCTAAAACAAATTTACTGACATCAAACAATCAAACAACCAAATGGATTCCAATTTAAGGCATAGAATTTTAAGTGAGTGGGGTGACAGGCGGGAAAGAAGACGTCTTAGTTTAATCTTTTCTCAATAAACCTTGTGAATCACGGGCAATACCTCGCGGCTGTGGTATGTCTAACACCATGAAATCTGAAGACGATGAACTGTAAAGGCTATCTTAGTCACTCATTTTCCTCAGTTGCTATTGGCTGTCACATGACTTTGGTATGCGCTCAACCGTATTTTGATTGGCTGACTCACCCAAGCCAGTAAAGTAATCTTCTTTTGTCGATTCAACCATGAAATTCACTGCCATATTATTACTTTTTTCAATAGGAATTATATTGGTAGTAGTAGTAGTAGTAGTAGTAGTAGTAGAGTAGTAGTAGTAGTAGTAGTAGTATTGTTGTTGTGGTTGTTGTTGTGGTTGTTGTTATTATCATTATCGTTATTATCATCATCATCATCATCATCATCATCATTATTATTATTATATTATCATTATTATTATCATCATCATCATCATATTATTATCATTATTATTGTTATTATCATAATTGTTGTTGTTGTAATTGTTGTTATTATTACTGTTATTTTTATTATTATTGTTTTGTTGTTGTTGCTATTATTATTTTATTTTTGTTACTTTCATCGTCATCATCATCATTATTATCATTATTATTATCATTATTATTATTGTTATTGTACACATGCATACTGAAAGGAAGAGGACAGAAGAGGACTTAAATGTTGTGGGGGAGGGGAAGAGGTCTGGAGAGGGAGGGCAAATCACTGCTAGACAAACAGTTTTCTTTTAAGCAACATGAAGGACAAAAGTGTTTTTAGCTATCAAAGAGATAAGGAAAGATTAACTGTATAGGTTACACACAGAAAATAAGCGGCGACGGACTGTAGGACATCTGTATAGAGAAATATATAAACAAACATTATCTGATGTGGAATGGACAGGTTGGGCAGGGGAGTACATTTGCAGATGTTCCCTGACATAAGTGGGTGTAAATCCGTTAAAACATTGCAGCAAAGTATGTTGATTTTGTAAGAACTTCTTTCAGAAGCAGGAATCCTGCTGAGGAACTAAAGCAAGGCATCAAGTTCTAAATCCCCTGATAATGTAAAGTGACTAAATATAGACTTGAATTTACATCAGTATAAGCACATGATACGATAGTTTTCACGTCGAAAATATTTTCCATCTGTACGATAATAATAATATGATACCCTGAACTTGTTATGTCAGTGAATGGTTTTTAGCTCGGCTGACTGACTTCCAGGTCCTTTACGTATAGTCATTTGAGTAGGATCAGTCATGACGGACAGCCACAGCAACAATTTGATCCGAACTGGCAACACATAGCTGGCTATAGTTTGATCTTAGTACTGCGTGTCCATGGCCAATGAAACAGCAAATGTGTTCTGTTTAATCCGAAACAGTCTACCAGAGAAGAAGATGCCCCAAGAAAACAAGATGAAGACATCACTATGAAGACATCACTGAAGGACAGAAAGGAAGAAAGGTTGAATGAGGAAGAGAAAAAGAGAGGGAGAGAGAGCAGAGAGACAGACAGAAGACAGAAACAGAAACAGATAATAATGCATGCATTTTTTTGTTCATCTGGTTTTTTTAATAGACAAAGATTCCTACTATCCGCATCTATGGGGAAAATGACTGAAACTTTGATCTCCCAATTGAAAACAAAGCGTTCAGTTTAAGCTTTCATAGATTTGATAAGTTTAATCTGCAAAAGTTAATTCTACAGTCCTTTATCTCAAGAGATAGCCAAAATAAGTCTTCAGCTGTATCGTTTTTTGTTTTTGTTTTTTAGAGACAGCCGAAACAAGTCTTCAGCTGTACCTTTTTTGTTTTTTGTTTTTGTTTTTTTTGTTTGTTTGTTTTTTGTTTTGTTCTTTTTACCTGTGAGTGGTCTAAGAGATATCATATGACTTGACAACAAGCTGTTCTTACTGTTTTCGTCACTGTATTCTGAAGGCCGTTATTCCTCAAACAGTGTCATCACTTGGTTTGTTGACTCCCATCAATGAATAAACCTGCTCTGTTGCTTCTAGTATTTAGTAACACACAGCCTGTGTCAGAGAAAGAATTTAGTGAAAAAAGCCTTAATAAATCAATTTCATTTCACCCCAAGCTAAAACAACTCGTTTCTGATCTGGACCGACCCTTTGTTTTCATTTTGCAGGGACAAGTTTTGCTCAAGCAACAAATGACTTTGAACATCTTCCTGTGTAGTATTCAGTTTCCACGTGGACGCATTTCCTGAAGAAGAAAAAAACAGTTCACAGGCATGCGTGCCAGTAGCAGGTGATCAAAGCGTGCCTGTAGAGAGAGAAGTAATCAAGACAAACGAGGTGTGGCTGATTGGTTTAGCGACAATCTGACGACAAACAGATTAGTCTCTGCCCCCCCCCCCTCCTCCTTACCCCATCCTCTTCCTTACCCGTCTTCTTTCTCTGCCCTTTCTTCTGACCTCATTCTCTTAGTATTTCCTGTCTCCTTTTCCCTGTTCCTACGCTGTCCTTCAAACCCATTTTCGTACCACTGTCACCAAAAGGACTTGTCTCATCATGAGTGAACGCCAGCAGTCTGACCTTTGTTGAACTCATTCTCTGTGGCTGGTGGCAAATAACAGAAACACTTTTCTTGAGTTAATTATAGAGTAATTAGGCTATCAAAAACTTACAAGTATTCTCTCTCTCTGTCTCTCTGTCTCTCTGTCTCTGTCTCTCTCTCCCTCTGTCTGTCTCTGTCTGTCTGTCTGTCTCTCTGTCTGTCCATCTGTCTGTCTGTCTGTCTGTCTCTATCTCTCTCCCACCCTTTCTCTCTATCGCTGTGCACGCGCGCGCGCACACGACGTGTGAGTGTCTATGTGTGTACGAGTACATGCGTGTAAGTGTGTGTCCATGTGTGTGTGCTTGTGCGCATACATGTGAACTGTATGGTGTGATTACAAAATTAATTTTTCACCAAGCATTTCCTACGTGAAATTTCAGCTGATGTCTACGATGAAAGTGTCATCTCAATGCAGTACCAATAGTTTATCTCTAAGCTTTAACCATTTTGCCACCATTCCTCATACTGATGTAAAATAATCAGATCACTTCACCAAACAGGAACGTGGCAGACATGTGTACGTATTCAAAAGTCTGTTTTATACCAGTCTTAAACTCATACAGTATAAAGTGAGGTATATACAGCGCTGACGTATTTCAGATGGACTTCCACAGCATCATCTTCAGACTGTCTCATCAACTATTGAAGAGAAAGATCTGTCAGTGATTTCAGGTGTTCTTTTGAACTAAGTTCAAAACTCAAATTTCACAGGAACATATAACATTCATCGCACTTAAGGTAAAGCCATTAGGAAAGTGGGGCGTAGAAACCTCTTTCCTCTTAGATCACCGTTTTAAGGGTGGATATCACTCTTGTCCCTTGCTGCTTTATCTTCACCAACTTTGAGCAGTGTCATTCACTTGAGGATGAAGTGAAGGTCATATGCATAAAGTTTACTGGATACAGATTAAAGCCTGTACATTCAAACTGAAAGGCTAGAGCCAACTATACACACTTAAAATCACCTGCTTTAAATACAGATTCGGTAAATGATATCTCAGTTTTAATTCCTGTGCTATTTGATAAAGAATCCAATTCAGAGTTGAGGCATACATGTGAGCATAAATTGGCGATATAATAATCAAAAGACATATAGTAAACTTACACTGATCGTGAGGTCTCCTGGGCCTTCCATTGTTGATATCAAAGCTAATATGCACTCCCACTTCTGATTACCTATCTTATAGTATCGTGTTATCATTCGTGTATGTGTACGTTTATGGCCATAGTTATGTATGTGCTAGAGGCTGGACATTGTCAGTATAAAATTATATTCATACGTGTAAATGTACGAGTGTGTGCATTCTTATGTGTGTGTACATGTGTAATAACATGTGTGACATACTAATGCTTCTACATGGATTAATGGATTACACCTTGTGTTTTGTCAAATGTGTATTGAGCAGTGAGTTCAACTGAATTTGGAGAATATTGCTATACATGGATGATTCGTTACACATTTAGTTATGTTACAAGTACCCAGTCCTGATCTGAAGTATAATATACATGTGTAAATGTAATCACACTGTCGTCAAAACAGAGTAGACACACGTTACGCTGACACTGTTAGTTCCCCTGTGCCCATGATACAGAACCTTTCAATTTGAGGTCATGTTGTCGCACTGGTTTGTGCAATGGCCAAGTTTCATTTGTTTTTGACTTGCTGCCTCAGCGCCTTGTCTCCTGACAGCTGCTCCACATTTCAGGACCTTGTCTGTGCGTAGTGTTTTGTGCAATCTTCATGAGAAAGTGGTTTTGAAACAGCCAAACAATTTTACCATCATTTTTCAGTCAGCTTACCTCTCTGACCACACCATCGAAAGTGCTCTTGTTGGCGTTACGATCTAGTTGTTACTTTCAGGCGACAGTGGATGAATTTCTGTACTTGTTCTTTTAGATCTTTCTGCTGCTTTCTACACCAATGGCCACCACATCCTCCTGTCTCAACTGGGACATCAGCAGTCCAAGGTAACGCTTTTTCGTGGTTTATGTATGAACGCTTTCAATCAGTCGTAGTAAATGAGTCTAAATCCCAGCTGATTAAACTTGCAAATGGGGTCCCCCAAGGCTCTGTATTTAGGCCAGTTCTCTTCACACTCTACACCTAGCCACTTGCCAATGTCCTCATAATGATGGCCCAGGGAGAAGATGAAGTCTTTACCATTTCACTCTCCTAATGACCATAGGGTTACGGGACATCTGTTGCCTTTTCCTTTTTTTGATAGGTACCGGACATATGACAGACTCATCATAGGTTCCCATGCATCATAATACCAGCATGTACAATGAATTTCATTACTGTAAACAGAACACGAGTTTGTTCCTTTTCTCACATTGAAGACAGCAGCAGGGAAGTTTCAGTCTTTTTCTCAATTTTTTTTGTATCTAGTGTTTGTTTGTCTGTAATCTTACGCTTGACAAAGGCCAGTTGGCAGATAATTTGCGCCTGTCTTGTTTTGTTGTATTAAATACGCGTTCATATTCTTCTTTCGTGTTTTTTCTGGTTCCTGTTTGCTTGAACGCGGGCAGTCACACTTGTTTTGGATTACGATTTGTAAGCCCGTGGTGTAAAGACATGTAAAGAGGAATTTCCTAGCTTACGTGTGTGGTGTGTTTACAGTCGTTTTAAGGTGAATTAGTTCTCCATAAAATAGCGGCAAGGGACCCATTAAGTTCTGTGTTATCGGAAATCAGTGGTCTATAGTTGAAAGTGAGTGGGAAGGTGAAAACAGAGACTGTGAGAGAAGTGGTCAGAGGTAAAGAGTGAGAGACAGAGAGAGACAGAGAGACGGGCAGACGGACAGACAGACAGAGACAGAGACTGAGACAGAGAGAGTTAAAAGCCAAATGTATGGTGTTGTGTGTGTGTGTGTGTGTGTGTGTGTGTGTGTGTGTGTGTGTGTGTGTGTGTGTGTGTGTGTGTGTGTGTGTGTTGTCCGTCTGTTTGTTTGTGAGTGAGTGTGTGAGTGAGTGAGATTGAGTGAGTGAGTAAATGAGTGTGTGTGTGCGTGTGTGTGTGTGTGTGCGTGTGTGTGTTTGTGTGTGCGTGGTGTGTGTGCGTTGTGTGTGTGGTGTGTGTGTGTGTGTGTTGTGGTGTGTGGTGTGTGTGTGTGTGTGTGTGTGTGGTGTGTGTGTGTGTGTGTGTGTGTGTGTGTGTGTGTGTGTGTGTGTGTGTGTGTGTGTGTGTGTGTGTGTTTGAACAAACAGACTGATGAAGATAATGACAGATCTGGGTTATTTAACCATTTGGTTTACGCTTAACATCACCATAATGGCTGTCTCGTGTTAAAGGAGACATTAATGTTGACCCTGCTGCTTCAGATTTATGTCATTGATCAATCTGTGTTTTGCGTGTTTATTTCGCTGAACCATTTTTTTTCTATTTACAAGAAGCTATCAGAAAAAAATGAACGGATTGATTCACAACATACAAAAATTACACTCTGGATAAATATCAATATTCTCAACCACACCCATAACCAATAAGACAGCAGGTGTTCTTATCATCGAAGCTGGCATTTAGGTCAAGAGTCATTCCATCACTGCACTGACTCCACAGACTGTAAAGAAGGCTTTTATTTTATATTTATAATCAGTTGTACGAATAGTTTTCATAGAGATTGTACATGTACATGACTTGGTAACAAAGTGTTTTCATTTCTAGTGAGATTGTACCCCATAGCAAGCTACTGTTTAGATAACATTGTCGCCTTGTGCGTTGATCCCAATCATGAAACAACCTGTTGTTCAGCTTCTGTTCATCATCATCAAGTGCCTTGCCACATGCCGTTGGCGTTCGTGGCCCTCCATATGTATCTATCCCTTGTTGCTGCAAGCACATCCTCCATCCTCTCTGTCTTCAGCCACTCTGCAAGTCCGTCCAATATTTTTTCCCTGTTGTGACCAGGTATTCCAATTCCCCTTTCCTCATAAAATGGCCTATAAATGTTGCTTGTCTTTTCCTGATCTTCCTTATGAATGATCTTCTTGTGTCTGCTTCCACCAAGACTGTCTCAGCTTCTGTTACTAAACAATAAACCCTTGTCACAACTTTAGGGTTGAAACCTGAAGTTCATTCCACTTAAGGCGAAAATAGTGTGTTTCTGATCTGGGGCAAACTTAAAACAGACGAGCTATGTGTATATACACTCAGAAGTTAAACAAACTTATGCTAATCGATTTCCTCACTTTAAGAAAATATTTACTGATAAGCACACTTGTGATGTCCCAAGATCTGCTGTGCGATTTTGCCCTGGTTCAGAACAGTTTCTAGTTTGGTTGAGACAAGTTTTACCCGAGCAACAAATAACTTTGAGCTTCTTCTTTGTTAGCACTCTGTTTCCACACGGATGCACTTCATGAAAAAAACAGTTTACACGCATGCGTGCCAGTAGCAGGTGATCAAAGCATGCCTGAATGAGAAGTAATCAAGACAAACGAGGTGTGAGTGATTGGTTTAATGACAGTCTGATGACAGATAGATTAGTCCCTGCCCCATATTCATTCTCCTCCGTTCCCTCTCTCTGCCCCATTCTCCTCCTTCCTCATTCTCTTTCTCTGCGTTTTCCTCCAAACCCATTGTCTGACTACTATCTCCATAAAACCAAGCTCATCATGAACGAAAGCTATTCAATGGACTGTGCTTCCATCAGTCTGACCTTTGGTGAACTCATTCGCTGTGGCTGGATGCAAGTAACTGTACTTTTGTATGAGTCAGTGACATTAAAAGGTGGTCAGGCTAATAAAGAAAAGATCAGCATTACCATCAAAAACGAATGTAACAGCAGCAGCAGCAACAACAGTAACAACAACAAAAACATCAGCTTTTTTTGTAGATGTTTCAAGCGTGTTTCATGTTGCTGCGATGTTTAGAATTGGATTATGTCTGTTGAAACTGCATTTTGAGTTTTTGTTAACCTAGTACACAAGTTTTGTATATTTCTATTTATCAGCGATCTAGAAATCCTTGCTATCAGTCTAAGCCCTTGCTAGGTCGTTTGTGGCTAAAATGGCCTACGTCACGTACATTTTAAAAGGTTTTGGTGATATTGATAGTGATGATAAAATACTAATATTAATGACATGATAATGACAATGATACTGATGATAATAACAATACTGAAATGATCATAATAATAATATCAATCATAATAATAGCAAAATCAATAACAATAATATAGTAATATTGATAATAATGATAATGATGGTAAGAAGAATTATCATAATCATAATATCAATCATAATAATAGCAAAATCAATAACAATAATATAGTAATAATGATAATAATGATGATGATGGTAAGAAGAATTATCATTTTTAAAATAAGAAAAAGAAGAAAAACAAGAATAAGAATATTGATGATGATGACGATCATGACGACGTTGACAATGACGACGACGACGACGACGACGACGATGATGATGATGATGTTGATGATGATGATGATGATGGGTGGGTGCGCAGAGGGGGAAAATACTGCTAGAAAAAAGGTACATCAAATTGGACTTAGTTTGGGTTTGAACCTCATCAGTCCAAATAATTCCTACGGGATTTTTTTTCGTTCTATCTCTAACAAGCTCCTCTCCAAATTTAAGTGTGCTAGGGGATATTGAGAAGACTGGGACCATGCCATCTAGTCTCATCCAATTTACATATGCATCACTGAAGATGTTTCTCGAATATATTGATTATCACTGCAAATATACGTATCTCTAGGACCTGGCTGATGTCAGGATATATTATGAAAAGTGCAGAGTAGAGTACAGTACTGTCATGTAGTCTCAATCAGGAAATGGAACTCCGTGGCATCATCACTATCATCCTCATTCTTATCATTGTGAGAAAAATGGTCACAGACTCTGTGTCACTTCTTGCCCTGCTCTTACTGTAAACTCATTTTGGATGGTTTTGAGGTGTGTTGGAGATTTGAAATGAACAGCTTTCGGATAGCGACACTAAAAACGATGCCGAAGACGAGACAGCAAAAATAAATAAATGCAAGGAATAAATAAACAAATGAATAAATAAAAAAAATTAATATATAAAGTGTTATTGTTATTGTTGTTTGAAGCTCAGCGGACTTTCGTAGAGAATACAAGGGCTACAATAAATAGATTATAGACAAATGAAATGACATAAAAAGAAATAAAATGAATAAAACAAATGAAATGAAATAAAAAATTACAAAAGCATTTCCTTTTCTGTGTGATCCGTTAATGCCATCAACAAAGTGCCACACCCATTGGGCGAAGTCAAACTTTTTTCCTTGGAAAGGCGAACAGGTCCCTACTGTAGTAAACCGTTCAAGATGCACGTGAATTTATCAAACTTTTGACCCCCGCACCCTGTCCACCAGCATCATGCATTGTCAACCATTCTATCAAAGCAAAAACTTAACCCTTTGACTTTTTCACCCTGTCCACCACCTTCCTGCAGGAAGCTGGTGGACAGGGTGAGGGAGTCAAAGAGTTAAGTTTTTTAAGTTGGTAGATAGGAATCGGGAGTCAAAGGGTTAAGTACACCTGAGATGATTATTTTGTGGCCAAAACGTTGTGCATGCTGGTTTTGGTTTCGTTTTGTTTTGTTTTGTTTTTTCTTGCTCACACTAACATTGTGCTAAGATGATGATTTATTGCTAAAGTATGTTTTTATGTACTGCATTTTCTGTTAAAGCGCATAATGCTCAGAAGCTTGCTTTACGGAATGTTGTGTTATATAACTCTTAATTATTTTGGCACATATGTATATCCGTGGTCTATATGAACCATTTTCCATTGTCCTACGTGAAAACGAAAGTGAAACAGTCTGTTGTTCGCATTTCCATCATTGCCTACCGATGACTGTAACTGATCTGCAGATAATTGTTATGTTAGTATCTGATGTGGATGAATCATTCAGAAGTGATACAAGGGCTCACTGGTTGACCCTTGGTCTCTGGAGAAAGGTAGAAGTCAATGAGTGCTTTATGTCTGCTATAGGGTGTGTGTGCGCGCGTGCGTGTCTAAATAGGAGGTAGATGGGAGCTTGCATGTATGTGGATGTGTGTAAAAAGACGGGCGGAGCGTGGGCTAGAAACGCATATATCCATGTTTCAAACTGTGCCATGTTGACTTTTGAATGGGGTGATGTGAAATCCAAAACAAGTGCGACTGCCCGCGTTCACGCGAGCAGGAAGCAGAAAAACACCAAAATAGAATCAGAAGACGTATTTGATACAACAAGACAAGACAGGCACAATATTTCGGCCAATGGCCTTTGTCAAGTGACCACAAACAAACATCAAATACAAAATGATTTTAGTCCTCTTCTCCCGCAAGACGAAGCAGCAGGGTAGTTTCAGTCTTTTTCTCCTAATTTTGTATTTGATGTTTTTTGTTTTGTTTGTTTTTTGTGACCTTACATTCACGCTTGCCAAAGACCAGTTGGTCGAAAATTTGCGCTGTCTTGTCTTGTTGTATCAAATACGCGTTCTGATTCTATTTGTGTGTTTTTCTGGTTCATGGGGTGATGGGATAACCTATGAATCAAACTGTGCCATGTTGACTTTTGACATGGGGTGATGGAATAACCTATGAATCAACTGTGCCATGTTGACTTTTGACATGGGATGATGGGATAACCTATGAATCAACTGTGCCATGTTGACTTTTGACATGGGATGATGGGATAACCTATGAATCAACTGTGCCATGTTGACTTTTGACATGGGATGATGGATAACCTATGAATCAACTGTGCCATGTTGACTTTTGACATGGGGTGATGGAATAACCTATGAATCAACTGTGCCATGTTGACTTTTGACACGGGGTGATGGGATAACCTATGAATCAAACTGTGCCATGTTGACTTTTGACACGGGGTGATAGAATAACCTATGAATCAACTGTGCCATGTTGACTTTTGACACGGGGTGATGGGATAACCTATGAATCAAACTGTGCCATGTTGACTTTTGACACGGGTGATAGAATAACCTATGAATCAACTGTGCCATGTTGACTTTTGACACGGGGTGATGGGATAACCTATGAATCAACTGTGCCATGTTGACTTTTGACATGGGATGATGGGATAACCTATGAATCAACTGTGCCATGTTGACTTTTGACATGGGGTGATGGAATAACCTATGAATCAACTGTGCCATGTTGACTTTTGACATGGGATGATGGGATAACCTATGAATCAAACTGTGCCATGTTGACTTTTGACATGGGGTGATGGAATAACCTATGAATCAACTGTGCCATGTTGACTTTTGACATGGGGTGATGGGATAACCTATGAATCAACTGTGCCATGTTGACTTTGACATGGGATGATGGGATAACCCATGAATCAAACTGTGCCATGTTGACTCACACCAATCTACAGGACAACTTCTCTCCCACCATGCACCGCCATTCAGGGGCGATCATTCACGTGAACCGACTCTTCCGCAAGAGGAGGTGCGATCGATAAACAGCCCCCTAAAAAATCTGAGTTCAACTTCAAGAGCTCTGTGAACATAAAACATCAGGGAGAATGACAGTTATGCCAGAGGTGATCACATCATTGGCTTTTTATCGATACGCATCTTGCGGGATCCACAAGTTACAGTTCTTGAGTTCCTGAAGTATTTCTCCTTTGGGATGTCCATATTTCGCGATTTAGTTTACTTTCTTGACTTTTGCAAACTGGTTAAAAGCTTAGGTTTTGAAGTGAGAGAACTTCTTGTCACATTTTTTACATCTCCGTTCATTTTTAAGTACGAGATATAATTATGTAATCATGTGTTAGGTTTTGTCGTTTATATTTTTGATTTCACATCAATTTAGTATAAACAAGCCGTAATGAGCGGCGTGGGGATTGTAGACAAGGCTGGCGTAGAAGCTGAGGCAACCAAAAATGAAGAGAAAGAAGAAGAAGAAGAAAAGGGAAAACTCGCACCCACAGCGCCGCACAGAGAGAGAGAGAGAGAAGAGAGAGAGAGAGAGAGAGAGAGAGAGAAAGAGAGAGAGAAAG
The DNA here is from genome assembly GCA_030674185.1 of Monoplex corrugatus. Classification (NCBI taxonomy): domain Eukaryota; kingdom Metazoa; phylum Mollusca; class Gastropoda; order Littorinimorpha; family Ranellidae; genus Monoplex; species Monoplex corrugatus. Next base: position 87,832,814 of record CM060306.1, read on the forward strand.
AAAAGAGAGAGAGAGAGAGAGAAAGGGGTGGATGGAGGAAAAGAGTGAGAGAGAGAGATGAAAGAGACACAGAGAGAGAGACGGACAGACAGACAGACAAACAGAGGACAGAGTGAGACCTTCAGATAGACAGTAACAGACAGAATAAGAGATACAGAAAAAAAGAAAGAGAGACAGACAGACAGACACAGACAGACAGACAGACAGAGACAGAGAGACAGAGACAGAGAGAAATGAACGGGCTTGAAGCGGCAAAAGGTCAGAGATGGAGAGTGTAGATGGATGAGAGGTCAATAGCTATGGCGACACCGATCAAAGGAAAGATTACTCTGTAGAGATTTCCCCTTCACTTGCCTTCGGCACTTCGTATTTCTCGCCCCACACCAACCTTTAAGTTTCAGCTCATGATCTGCAGTGGCAGAAGTCCTTCAGTTATTCACGCCTCCGGTAAGTTCTAGGGGTTTGAGGGTCAGGAGAAAGTGGTGTTTCGGTTGTTACTTTTCTTTGGTCATTTCCACCCCTACTCCATCTCTCATAATGTGACCCATTTTCACAAACTCTTTCTTAGAATGCACTTTGCACATCGTTTTAGTTTTCTATATCAGGAAAAACGCACAGAGACCCAATAGTTTCTAATTATACCCATTTTATTTTTGTTTTTGTTTTTCTATTTTCTTTTCTTAGTCTTTTTCTTTCTCTTCTTCGCCTCTCTCTCTGTCTCTGTCTGTCTGTCTCTCTCTCTCTGTGTCTCACTGTCTCTGTCTGTCTATATCCCTCTCTCTCTCTCTCTCTTTCCCTCTCTCTCTTTCTTTCCTTCTTCTTTTTCTTCTTTATTTTGGAACAAAACACAACTGTGTGTAACTGACATTATACAGTTAAATGTGACAATCTAACCATTAAAACGTGAATCTGATATAGATCATGCGAGTAAAAATGGGTTGTGAGTGAATAATTCAAGAAGAAATCAGCTTGTACTGAAACTTATTCACGCCCTCCTGCAAGTTCCAGGGGTTTGAGGGTCAGGAGAAAATGGTGCTTTGGTTTTTACTTTTCTTCGGTCTTTTCCATCCCTACTCCTTCTCCCATAATGTAACCAATTCTCACAAAAACCATTCTTAAACTGCACTTTGTACATTTTTTAGTTTTCTATACCAGAAAAAGCACAGATCCTACAGTTTATGATACCTATTTTATTTTTCTACTGTGAAAATTGACGGGGATTTGGTGTGTTTAAGAGTCTGTAAATGCAGGATCGCCCATTTTGAGAAAACAAACTTCGGCGATTTTGACCACACAACTGATTAAAGTCCTTTACAAGAGGTTTAAATCTTAATGAAATTTACCATTGTCTTTTAGTTAGATAGAATACAATATAACTGGCAATTTTCCTACATCCTATTAACTTTTGTGTGTCTTAAGTTGGTTTAATTTAACGTATTAAGAGAATAACAACTGCAGACTTCGAAAGCAGCAAAGCCAGCACTATAACCAACTTGTGTAATATTAAAGGTTAAAGAAAAAGCAACGCTCGTCAGTTCTGTTTTCATCCCCAATATGATAACAATGCCAGACCTGGACCCTAACTGAACCCCTGGAGTACAAAACACCACCTGTGAGACGCGTTGTTTAAGAGGGCTGCGCTGTCAACAAGACCAGACGTGACACGATTCAAAACACCAACATCAGAACAATGGCCAGAAAGACCCAGCCCACTACCATCATGTCCATCAGCAGAGAATTAAAGATCTGGTCATCTAGAACCTGCTGGCTCAATAACACAGCAGAAAGATGCCTGGATTCAAAACGAGAGGCAGACCAAGGAAGACCTGGATCGACGGTGTGAAGAAAATCTTAAGGTCACAAGGCATTTCTCCTCTTGAGGACTTCCTGCTTGCTGCTGACTGTCAACTCTATCTCCCTTCTACACCAAGAAGGTACAAATGGACAGATACAGATACAAAAAAGAAGAAAGAAAAAAATACAGATTTTAAACTACTTTTCATCTTTTCCTACGTGTTGTTGTACTAGCGTTTTGTACTTCTGGCTTGTAGTTTACCAGTGATTGGTATTAGTAACGTCTTGTACTTCTAATAGCTAATGATATGACAACTGACTTTGATAAATCATATATTTGCATTTTTTCCCTAATAGTTGCACATCACTTTCACCCATAGTATCCAGTCTGAAAACGAAGTAACATGTGTCTCTAACCACTTATGTCTTTCTTTGTTTTATCTATTAATTGTTTACTAATTTCCTGTTTATTTTTTCATTTATTTCAACGTCTATTCACATACGTGCTTTTAGGCAACCAAGCTGATTTATAAAAAAAAAAACACCCTATGTAGCAGAGTGGAATGGAGAGAAGGATAAGTATCTTTTGAAGTTAAACAAAATCATCGTACCATGTTCCAGTTATTCAATTACAGTATCTGTCCGTTCGTTTGTTTCTTTGTGTATTCATTTAGTTTTGTAATATATGACAGTGGAGATGGATCTGGGTCTTGAAGTACAAGAAGTAAACACGTGTGAGCCCTATACATCACGGGCATCGAATAATGAAACTGTCTCGTTGGTGACTATCCTAGCGTAACAGGCAGAGTGAGTAAGTGACTTTGATGGGAAAGTAGTTGGGGGAGAAAAGAACTGGATGGGGAGGGTGAAGGGTGAATGGGGTAGTATCTAAGAGGGCTGTGTTGGTGGTGCTAGTGGTTGTGTATGTGTCGTGGAAGGGGAGTGTTATTGATCCCTAAGGATACTCAATTACTGTCAGACCCATTCTCTCCTTAGGCTCTCAGAGAGAGAGAGAGAGAGAGAAAGAGGGAGAGAGAAAAGAGAGAGAGAGAGAGCGAAGAGAGAGAGAGTGACAGACAGACAGACAGACATCCGACAAATAGACAGAGAGATAGACAGAGATAGAGACATACAGAGAAAGA
>CM060306.1:87843249-87845749 GCA_030674185.1 Monoplex corrugatus
TGTGTGTGTGTGTGTGTGTGTGTGTGTGTGTGTGTGTGTGTGTGTGTAGTTTGTTGTATTTGAAGATTTGTTATTTTTGTTGTTGTTTTAAGGTCTTTTCTTCAACGCATTCCAGCTCTGAGCACTTACATTTTTAAAGTGATGATATTTTTTACAATGTTTAATCAAAAACTCCTGAAATCTAATATATTGGGTGGGACGTAATGTTATATTGATGTGTTAAAACATAGCAACAAGTACCGATAAACTCTTTTTCGTGCCTTGCTCTCCCTTTCTGGGTTGATGGCGAATGATGCTTCTGCATACTCTGTGCTATTCTGCAAAATCCTGCCATTGCCGTTGCACTTCTAGGTCAGACTTGTAGACATGTTTATGGCGTTGTTGCAGGTCAATGGCCCTTCTGTCGGATGCACGTTCACATATACCACGTGCGATGAATAGTGAGACTGTGTCCTATTTATAACTGTACTATCATAGCACATACAATAAGAATTGGTGAGTTTTTTAACACAATCATCGGAGAAATAGGTTTTATTGAGATGTCGGGTAAATTATCAGACGGGGTGGGGTAGTGACGATGAAGGCGAAGAACGTTGTCAGTGGTTGTGATGTGATGATGATGGCCTTAATATTGGTCATCAAGGATATTCGATTGATATTAGGCCATCCATTTTTCTTTATAATTTCTAAAGCATAGAAAGACAGGCAGATAGATAAAGCAACAGACAGAAACAGACAGACATACACAGAGAGATACAGACAGAAAGTTGAAGGAAACAGGCAGCAAAATAAAAACAGACTTAAAGAGGTGGAAGGAATCAGAATTAGGTGGGCATGATAAACAAGCAATCCCCATAAATGTATTTGCCTTGTGGCTCACATTAAATTAAAACAACCAGCAATCAGGCGCGTTTCTGAAGATGTTTCTTACACCTTCCAACGATCATTCAACCCTCTGGGTGTCAAGGTCATGGTGATCTGGGCCCAGGGAAGTTTGTCACAATCAATTCCGTTAGATCGTGACTTTTTAAGGTGGACTCCTGCTTCAGGCCATCTTTCTTCACAATAACTGCCTGCGTGTGAATTCTCGTCAGCTTTCAGTGATTGATTCAGAAACAAGCAAAAAATGAGTGTGTTACAAAACGATGTTACGGAAGATATTTTGTTGTCTTATCTTTTCTGTGTGAGTTCTGGCTTCGATTTCCTTCTATTTTCAGATTCCTTTCTTTATTTCTATCGTGTCTGTTTGTCTAGTCACTTGTTTCTTTTCTTTAATCACGGGTTCTTTCTGTTATCATTTCTGTTTTCATTCATTTCGTCTTTTTTTTCTCTCGGTTTTCCTTTGCTTTCGTTTTCTCAATTTGATTTTCTCGCGTTTTCTGTTTACGAGTACATTACTTTCTTATTTCTTGTATATTTTGTCTTTGTTTACATTCCCCCATCCCACTCCGTCAATCCATGTTATGCCCACTACAAATGTACTTGCACACCTGCTTATAGACTCTTTCCCTTCATTGATGAAATGGTTTTCACAGAGTAACAAGAATGGTAGTAACAAGTTCATACAAACAAACAAACAAAATATAAATAAATGAATAAACACACAAATGAATACATAAATAAATAGATAGATAGATAGATAGATAGATAGATAGATAGATAGATAGATAGATAGATAGATAGATAGATAGATAGATAGACATAAGATAGATCGATAGAAGGTAGGTAAGTAGGTAGGTAGGTAGATGGATAGATATATAGAGAGAGATAGACAGATAGATAGATAAAGAGATAGATAGACAAACAAACAGACAGACAGACAGATAGATAGATAGATAGATAGACAAACAGACAGACAAACAGACAGACAGATAGATAGACAGAAAATTAACAAACAAACAAACAAAAAACAGTGGCAACTGACAAATTTGCATCATCAAAATCAATCAGATCAGACCTTCTTGAGCTCCCAGTCATCCATATTTCTTAACTTCATTTTTTTTTCTCGTTCACATGAGGCAGGGAGATGAAGCAGTCATCCATATACCATATGCGCTAAATGATGAGACGCTGTCTGGTTCGTGACTATCCTACCATAACAGGCCAGAGAGTGAAGAGGACAGAGTCAGAAGGAAGACAGTCACTGCAGCCACTGACGGTGGTGGACAGGAAATCACTGGAAACAGGGTGGCGCCACCAGCGGAAGTAGTGCTGGTGGTGGTAGTGATGGAGGCATCAGTCACCATGGATACTCACTGTCAGATCTGTCCTCACCTTCTGGTACAATGTAAAAGAACAGGGGACAGACGGGCAGAAAGAGACAGACACTTGGGGTGGAGGAGAGAGAGAGAGAGAGAGAAAGATAGAGAGAGAGAGAGAATGAGAAACAGAGACAGAGGACAGACAGAGAGAGAGAGAGAAAGGAGAGACAGAGAGATAAAAAGAGAGACGGAGACAGAGACAAAAGGCAGAAGAGAAAGAGAGAGGAGAGAGATACAGA
>CM060306.1:87850749-87858249 GCA_030674185.1 Monoplex corrugatus
GGGACTAAGACTTTTTTTTTTTCATTCTGCAGTCATATTATTTTTCTATCAGACATTATACGCTCCAGACTTATTGTTAAACAGCTGAACGACTGTTGAACTCTTGAATGATTATTGGTCATTTTGACCTGGGCATGTAGAAGTTCGTCATCCATTAATCTGATTAGATCATTACATTACATCTACCAATGAGCAGGCTTTTACTGTGGGATGTTTTTAAAAATAGTTGTGTCCACGTGACGTGTTGGCTGGTTTCTCATGGATTCAGAACAAGCTCAAAATATGGTGTGTGTGTGGGGTGTGTGGGGTGTGTGTGTGTGTTTGTGTATGTGTGTGTATATGTGTGTGTGTGTGTGTTGCATGTGTGTGTGTGTGTGTGTGTGTTTATCTGTCTGCTGTGTGTGCGCTCGCAACGCCATGAGTATGTGTGTTGTGTTGTGTGTGTGTGTGTGTGGTGTGTGTTGTGTGTGTGTGTGTGTGTGTGTGTGTGTGTGTGTGTGTGTTTAGTGGTGTGTGTGTGTGTGTCAAACGCCCATGAGTATGTGCGTGTGTATGTGTGTGTGTGTGGTGTGTGTGTGTGTCAAACGCCCATGAGTATGTTGTGTGTGTGTTTTTCTGTGTGGTGTGTGTGTGTGTCTGTGTGTGTGTGTGTGTGTGTGTGTGTCTGTGTGTGTGTGTCTGTGTGTGTGTGTTTCTTACTGTAGAAATAAATATCATTACGTTGTTTTCCAGGTTATCTGTCTGCAGGTTTGTAAAGGACTGCATCAGAGTAAAACAAAAGAAATGAAAGGACGAAAACAATATGAGCTTTCAGTGTAGGTAATGCACGTCAGAGCAAGACAATGGCACAGATACATTGCGCGATACGAGAAGTCCATTGTTGAGGTCTAAAATAATCTCCTTGTTTTGTTAGAACTCTATGTTTCTGTACAACTGAATTCCTTTCATTTTATGCAGGTTTCGGTTTAATCAATAAGTTTTGGTCTGTGTTTGCTGCTGACATCTATTGTCGGAAAGTTTAGTTTACTTTTGTTTCTTATTCCTTTGTAAAAGAGGAAAGGGCAAAATGTTCACTTGATCCTTTCTAAAGTGGAAACTATTCAAAAGGATCCAAGATGAAAAAGTGGAAATTATTCAAAAGGATCCAAGATGAAAAAAAAAGATGAAATTACTCAAAAGGATCCAAGATGAAAAAAGAGGAAATTATTCAAAAAGATCCAAGATGAAAAAAGGGGATATTATTCAAAAGGATCCAAGATGAAAAAGGGGAAAATTATTCAAAAGGATCCAAGATGAAAAAAGGGGATATTATTCAAAAGGATCCAAGATGAAAAAAGAGGAAATTATTCAAAGGATCCAAGATGAAAAAAGAGGAAATTATTCAAAAAGATCCAAGATGAAAAAAAGGGATATTATTCAAAAGGATCCAAGATGAAAAAGAGGAAATTATTAAAAAAGATCCCAGATGAAAAAGAGGAAATAATTCAAAAGATCCAAGATGAAAAAAGAGGAAATTATTCAAAAAGATCCAAGATGAAAAAAGAGGAAATTATTCAAAAAGATCCAAGATGAAAAAAGAGGAAATTATTCAAAAAGATCCAAGATGAAAAAAGGGGATATTATTCAAAAGGATCCAAGATGAAAAAGAGGAAATTATTCAAAAGGATCCAAGATGGAAAAGGTGTGAGTATCCGTGTTTGTTCTTTCTGTCTATAGTTGGAGCCCCAGTGGATATTTCTATCGAAAGTGGTCAATAGATTGCACACGATTTAAAAACTTTGTAATGAAATGAAAGTCACGAAGAAATGGGAAAGACAGCTGGAGAACTGTATGTGTGTGTGTTTGTTTGTTTATGGCTTGAGTGTTGTATGCTCTTTGTATGTCTCTGAGTTTGTTAAGATATTTGTTTGATTTTTGTTTTGTTTTGTTTGTTTTTGTTTTGTTTTGTTTTCTTGTGTGTTGTTGATGTGCGTGTGAGTGTTTTCTTTTCTTTTCTTTGTGGTGTGTGTGTGTGTGTGTGTTGTGTTGTGTGTGTGTGTGTGTGTGTGTGTGTGTGTGTGTGGTGTGTGTGTGCGTGTGTGTATGTGTGTGCGCGTGGGGGCGCGTGTGTGTATGTGTACGTGTATGTGTGTGTTTTTTTTTTGCTTGTTTCTGCTCTTGTTTTGTTTTCTTTTGCTTTCGTGATTTCGTTTTTGTTTTCTGGTATCGTGATATGTGGTGTGTATGTGTGTATACGCGTGTGTATCAGAGAGAGAGAGAGAGAGAGTGTGTGTGTGTGTGTGTGTGTGTGTGTGTGGAGGTGGAGGTAGAGGTAGACAATAGACTGGAAGAGCTACAATAAAGGACACATTATTCTAATCATGTTGATAGACAGCGGAGGCTGTGTGTTGCAGTGAGTGAGGTTTTGTTGCTGTTGTTTTAGCTACTTGATTTTGTGAGGTTTAAATGTGATAAAACTACTTGATTTTGTGAAGTGTTAGTGAGAAAAAGCTACTTGATCTTGTGAAGCATATTAGTGATGATATTAGTATTGGTTTTGATGTAAGCGTTAGTGAGATAAAGCTACTTGATTTTGTGAAGCGTTAGTGAGATATAGCTACTTGGTTTGTTGAAGCGTATAGTGAGAATATAGCTACTTGATTTTGCGAAACCTACTTATGTGAGATAAGTTTATACGTAGAAAGCACTGATTTGTGGGGTGTTTTGTGTGTGTTGTTGTTTGTTGTTGTTGTTGTTGTTGTCGTATTTATTTATTCATTGATTGATTTATTCATTTATTTGACAGATGAAATACAAGCAACAATGTTATTACAATGTTGCTAAGAATGTTCCAATGATATACACAGATGCACATGTAAGATAAATACCCATACAATATGTAGAACATCGGGACTTAGCCAACTCATGGATTCATGTGGAGGTTTAAGGCTTGTGCCATCGTTGTTTTGGATCCACTCCATCGTATGGTACCAGTGGCGTCAGTGCATATGCAGTTCATTCCGAGCGCGGAAACGTTATCTTGGGAAACTAAAACTGAACCTGAAACGTCATCAGAAAACATTTTTCTTTGAATATATAGCCAATTTATTTTGTGTGTTCGGTTTGTTTATGAGGACCACCATGAAATAACTATTATATATTTTGTGTCATTGGTGCAGCGTTAAACTATTCTTAAGTTACTGAAACCCTTGATTCAATCTCTTTTGTCATTTCACTCTTCTGCCACCTGTTTCTGAAGCCTGCCCTATCTTGCTTGAGATGATTTTCATGGGATTATAAACTGCAGTACTAGCTACAGATCATGGAGATGCGACAACAATCAGCGTCATATATCTTTATAATTATGGAGGCTATGACAATGAATGATGCAACTGGTAAGAACAATTTGCTGCTCAAGCACATAGATATAGTTAATATACAGTGCAGGACGGCAGTCTTAATCATTGATCTCACATTATTCTAATCCTCGGACTTGGGACTGAAATACAGAGAGAGAGAAGAGGAGAAGAGATGAGAAGGAGGAGAGAGACAGTAGACAGAGAAGACAAGAGACAGAGAGAGAAAGACAGAGAGAGAGAGAGAGCAAATAGGGACAAAAATTTGACAGTGTCAGAATAACGTGACTGTCACGCAGAGTGGGAAAAACAAGACCAAATGTTTATTTCAAAGGTAAACAGCATAAAGCAGATAAATGCTTCATTTACATCAATATTTAGCCCATAGAAGAACTACACAAATACAAGTACACTGCAATGCCTCTGGGGAGTCTTTACTGATAGTAGAAATGAAAAAGAACCAGAGGAAATACAAAAATAGAATCAGAAAGCGTATTTAATACAAGCAGACAAGACAGACGCAAATTTTCGACCAACTGGCCTTTGTCAAGCGTAAACGTAAGATCACAAACGAATAAACACCAAAATATAATTATTAAAAGAAAAAGACTAAAATTTCCCCGCTACTTCATCCAGTGGAAGAAAAGGACTGAAATGAAGACAAGGAGACAGAGATGGTGAGAAAGAGAGAGACAGAGAGAGCAGGATGGAAGGGAAAGAATAAAAAACAAAACAGAAACAGGCGGAAACAGAGAGAGTGGACAGAATCAGAGGAAGTGAGAACCAGGAGGATGTGATAAATAAGAGATCACCATCAACTTCCTCCCTTTGTGCTTTATGTCAGATTAAAACAGGGATCAGTTGCCTTTCTAAAGACGTGTCTGTCAATTTTTATAGACCGGTCATTTGTCAATGGATGCCACAGAGTCGCTGTGACCTGGGCGACAGAAGTTTATCACGTTTAATTCCTTTAGATCATTACATCACATGGTTTTTGAATGGTCGGCAGATGCTTGGGGCGATCTCCCTTTTAAGACGGCTGCGTGCCTGTGATCCTTGCCGGTGTTAGACGACAGTGATTCAGATACAAGCACACAACTTGTGTGTTACAAAGGGTTACAATAGAAGATGTTTTCGTTTTAGTTTTCTTCATGTTCGTCCATCCTCTTGCTTTGATTTGTTCTTCTGAAGTTGTTTTCGTTGCCGTATCCTGTCTGTTTTCTTCCTCTTGGTTCCTCTTCTTTTTTCCCCCAAGTTCTTTTTGCCATCTTTTCTATTTTACGTTTGTTTGTTTTGTTTTGTTTTGTGTGTGTGTTTTTTTCTGAACCTTTTTCAATTTCCCTTTTAAAAAAGGACATTGTTTCATATCGAACTGAGCGAGGTTTATCTGTTTGTGTGTGTCTTTCAGCCAGAGATAAAATGAGTAAACAAAGCTTTCTCGCCTTCTTTATTAAAAGATCTTTATCAAATTTAATTACAACAGCTATGGACTACTGAGTGGTTGAGAAAAATTATGTTTGAAAGTTGAAGATTTAAGGTCAAGGTCACAGGGACCAAAACAAAAAGTGTCAAAGTCAAGTCTTTTTCAGGAAGGTGCGTGGACAACATTTTTTCAAAAATTTCTAACAGTCTGTTTTCACTGTATGTTCCAGTCACCCATCATGCTCGATCTGCATTGAGCTTTACGTCAATCAAATACAGGTCTCATCGTCAGACTTCAGTAACAAATGGTCTGGCATCTGTCCTGCCTGTGTACCTCCCGCCTGGTGGGCAAGGGGTGGATGTATTTCCCCATCTCCCAGGCCAACATGTGTGCAGATCTGTTAGTGTTTAACCCTTTGGCTCCCTCACTCTATACACCAACTGCAAAAGCTTATCCCTTTGACTCCCTCACCCTATCCACCAGCTTTCTGCAGGAAGTTGGTGGATAGGGCGAGGGAGTCAAAAGGATTAAGTTTTTGCTTTGCTGGCATGGTTGACAAAGCAGGATGCTGGTGGACAGGGTGCAGGAGTCAAAGGGTTAAACCGCTTTTATGTGTATTTTCCAGCAGAACATCAAGTATACACGCCAAAGATCGTGAAAGTCATGTCAGTGTCTGGCAGTTTATGGCAACATGAGGACACCCAACATGCACCCTCACCGCAAATGGATAATGCAGACTGTGCAGCAACATACCGTCTGTGCAGTGTGGACAAAACAACGTGAATACACGCATCTGAGAAAATTCGGAACGCTTCACAAATTGTCAATCAAAACTTATTTTAGGTCACAGTGACTTTGAGAAGTAAAAAATCTGGTTTTCTGTAATTATTTTGGTGTGAGAGGGGAAATTGTTATACGGCTTAACCATCTTGGTTTGTTTGTTAGTTTGTTTGTTTGTTGTTGCTTGTTTGTTTGTTTGTTTTGTTTCTTTTTTGTTTGTTTGTTTGTTTGTTTCTTTGTTTGTTCATTCGTTCGTTTGTATGTTTCTTTGTTTGTTGGTTGTTGGTTGGTTCGTTCGTTTGTTTGTCTGATTTTTTGTTTGTTTTTGTTTGTTTGTTGTTTGTTTGGTTGGTTGGTTTTGTTGTTGATTTTTTTAGTTTCTTCTTGTTCTTGTTGTTGTTTTGTTGTTGTTGTTGTTGTTGTTGTTGTTTTGTTGTTTTTCTTCTTCTTCTTCTTCTTCTTCTTCTTCTTCTTCTTTTTCTTCTTCTTCTTCTTCTTCTTCTCTTCTTCTTCTTCTTCTTCTTCTTCTTCTTCTTCTTCTTCTTCTCTTCTTCTTCTTCTTCTTCTTCTTCTCTTCTTTTTTTTTTTTTTTTTTTGACTCTCTCTGTCATCTTTTACTTTTTTTTACCAGTCGGTGTGCAAACATTTTCGGATCCCATCACTTCTTTTATGAAATGATTTTCACAGAGGATCTAATACCAACAGATTGATGATGTAGAATATACAAAATCATCACCAGAGCTGGCTGAGAATTATCCGAATCATGCATAAACCACAGGCACCAAAAGATGATCATTGTCTGGTTTGTGACTAACGTACTGTAACAGGTCTTAGTGAATGGCCAAATACTATGGGGGAAGTTACTGGAGTGATAGATTGGAGTGGACGGTAACATCAATGGAAGTCGCGATGGTGGCAGTAATGATGATTGCGTGATCGAGGCATATGACACAAAGAACATTATGTCGGGCCTACCCAGCATGTGCTTATTTTTTCAAGCACAATAATAAATGGGCATGCAAACAAATAAACAAATAAGTAAATGAAGAGTCTGACTGAAAAAAAATCAATAAAATAGAAAGATAAAGAGAGAGAGAGAGAGAGAGAGAGACAGACAGACAGACAGACAGACAGACAGAGACAGAGAGAGACAGACAGACAGACAGACAAACATACAGAGACAGAGACAGGAAGACAGAGAGAGAGAGAGACAAAAAGAGAGAGAAAGTGAGTGAGAGACAGACAGACAGACAGAGAGAGAGGAAGTGAGTGAGAGAGAGACAGACAGAGACAGAGACAGAGAGAGATGGTGAGGCTGGGGACAGAGCAGGCAGGAGTGTTTTCATCTATAACAGACCATGAAATGTTGCTTTAAATAATTGAAACGTGCCACATGAAATGGATACTTATGGCACCTTGCATGCTCATGGTGAGATGATCTATTAGGGGCCTGGATTGGGATGTACGGGTGTGTGTTAATTATTAACAAGACAGACATGAACTTGATACAGTGTACAGTATCACATACTGTGAATGTTATGTTTTATGGTCAAACGCTTAGAATTTATAACCTGAGGCCATGGGAATTGTTCCCACTCCATGCGTTTGTCTGTTTGAGTGTTTGTTGGCTTGGCTTTTGTTTGATTGTTTGTTGGCTTTGCTTTATTTGTTTGTTGGGTTTGCTTTGTTTGTTGGTTTGCTTTGTTTGTTGGGTTTGCTTTGTTTGGTTGTTGGGTTTAAATTGTTTGATTCTTCGTTGGCTTTGCTTTGTTTGGTTGTTTGTTGGCTTGGCTTCGTTTGATTCTTTGTTGGGTTTGCTTTTTTGATTCTTTGTTGGCTTTGCCTTGTTTGATTCTTTATTGGCTTTGCTTTGTTCGATTCTTTGTTGGCTTGGCTTTGTTTGATTCTTTGTAGGCTTGGCCTTGTTTGACTCTTTGTTGTTTGGCTTTGTTTGATTCCTTG
>CM060306.1:87863249-87888249 GCA_030674185.1 Monoplex corrugatus
ATTCTTACAACAAATATTGTTTTTTGAAAGAAATGAAAATAGTCAACGATAATTTTCGTCCATTCATTCACCGAACAAAAGAATTTCCTAAATACTTACAGATCTTGATTTATCTCCTGTAAAAATTGAATGGACAATCTTGCCTCTTTAGAAAGTCGTTGACAAAATACATTAATTATTCACACACACACACACACACACATACACACACACACACACACACACACACACACACACACACACACACACACAACCACCACACACAGAGAGCACGCACGCACACACACACACACACGCACGCACGCACGCAGACAAACAAACAAACCTATACGCTCTCTATTTTTTACATTCTTTATGTCATCTCTTGCTTTTGTCTGCTAGCAGAATTACCTGCCTATTTTCACAGCATGTCGCTTTCTCTCCGAGATTACTTCCAAATGGACGTGGGACAATAAACTTCCCCTTAATGATTTACCCATTCAATAATGTATCTAAAGTCATCAGTGTCACACATTTTGTGCTGTTGTCCATCCCAGGTACAGACATGTATATACAAGACACACACAAACAGCCAAACAGTGGCTCACTTGGGACTGTCCTAGCTTCAGTTTCAGTTTCAGTTTCTCAAGATGACGTCTCCGCGCTCGGAACGAACTCCATATGCACTAACGTCACAGGTGCCAAGTGTATGGTGACCGTGGCACTTGCCTTAAGCCTGCACGTAAACCCATAAGCTGGTCAGGTCTTGAGGCCTTACCTGGACTATGTTTTACCTAGTCTATATTTTATACTGGTATTGTATCAGCCTACCACTGGAATAATCTTGCTTACATGTAAATGACATGTGTATGTGTGTATCTTACCTTCAAAAAAGGAACATATATATGAAGTAAATAAATAAATCATTAAAGGTCTGAATCACAACACAACTAGCTATTCTGTATAAACTCGTCTCACATGACAGACCCCCCCCCCCCCTAGTCAATGCCCATATGCTCAGCCATCTATCAACTAGGTGAAGCCAGTATTTCTTAATCATAGATAGGGAAGTAAGTGAGTAAGTTAGTAAGTAAGTAGGTAAGCAAGCAAGTAAGCAAGCAAGCAAGTAAGTGAATTAGTAAGTGAATAAGAAGTCAGTAAGTAGGCGAATGAATAATTACAAAATAAAGGAGTAGACATGTAGATAAATAAGCAGGCAAGAGTTGAAAATAACAAATAACAGTTAATTCACGCATATATCCACATGCCCGCACACAGACACATACACATACATTCATACATACACAGCCTAGCAAATCGAGACAGACGATGGCCGACTTTGGTGGACGTGTCTCGGGAGAAGGGGGCTTAAGGATAGAGGAGGTTTTAGTGTGGAGGAGTGGAGTAAGAGTGGTGATGGGGATGGTGGTGGTGGTGGTGAAGGTGAAAATATTGATCGGTTAGGATACTCTTTCAACGCTAGACTGGTTCTCTCTTGTGGAAGTTTTGGAGGTATATCTTGAGAGAGAGAGAGAGGCAGACAGACAGACAGACAGACAGGCATGCAGGCAGATAAACAGACAGACAGACAGAGACAGAGACAGAGAAAGAGAGAGACAGACAGACGAACAGACAGACAAACAGACGAACAGACAGATAAATAGTGAAATAGATAGGCAGTCACAGAGTGGGAGAGAAAGTGTAGGCAATTAGAGTGAGAGGGGCAGAGAAAAAGAGAGAGAGAGAGAAAGAGAGAGAAACGGACAGAAAGAAAGAGAGAGAGAAACAGACAGAAAGAAAGAAAGAGAGAGAGAAACAGACAGAAAGAAAGAAAGAGAGAGAGAAACAGACAGAAAGAAAGAGAGAGAGAGAGAGAAACAGACAGAAAGAAAGAGAGAGAGAGAAACAGACAGAAAGAAAGAGACAGACAGACAGACAGACAGACAGACAGAGACAGAAAGACAGACAGACAGAGAAAGGGGAGTCGCTTGCCTTGTCTTGCTTCTCACCTAAGTGATTACTGTCCTCAGCAGGTGGCTTATTAGGAAGTGTCCCAAGTACGCTGGATCAAAACAGGGATTGTTAAACTCCGTAAAAGTAACTTGCTAGCTTCATGGTGGCTAGACATCGCTGGCTGCTATAAACGTCTTGGCACAGGGACTTACACTAAATGAATTTAGATTAGGTGGCCTGTTGAGGAGCTTGTGTGAGCAGTCTGAGATCAACGCCACTACATGCACAGTAACGTGGAAGATGGAACAGCCAAATCTAAAATAATGAATAAAAGATGATAGAGATTCCAGAGAGAGAGAGAAAGAGAGAGAGAGAGAGACAGACAGACAGAGAGACAGAGAGAGAGACAGAGAAAGAGACAGAGAGAGAGACAGAGAGTGAATAGAAGATATATATTGTGCTAGACGAAGGAGATTGTATTGTGCTATATCAAGGCAGTTGTATTGTACTATATTAAGACAGTTGTATTGTGTTATATTAAGACAGTTGCATTGTGATATATTAAGACAGTTGTATTGTGTTATATTAAGACAGTTGTATTGTGATATATTAAGGAGTTTGTATTGTGCTATATTAAGGCAGTTGTATTGTGCTATATTAAGAAGGTTGTGTTGTATTATATTAAGACAGTTGTATTGTACTATATTAAGACAGTTGTATTGTGTTATATTAAGACAGTTGTATTGTGATATATTAAGGAGTTTGTATTGTGCTATATTAAGGCAGTTGTATTGTGCTATATTAAGAAGGTTGTGTTGTGTTATATTAAGACAGTTGTATTGTACTATATTAAGACAGTTGTATTGTGTTATATTAAGGCAGTTGTATTGTGCTATATTAAGGAGGTTGTATTGTGCTATATTAAGAAAGTTGTGTTGTGCTATATTACGGAGGTTGCATTGTGCTATATTAAGAAGGTCTTATTTTGCTATAAGAAAGTTGTATTGTGCTATTCTAAGGAGGTTGTATTGCGATATGTTAAGGAGGTTGTATTGTGATATATTAAGGAGTTTGTATTGTGCTATATTAAGGCAGTTGTATTGGTAGAAAGAAACTCTAGGGAGAGCTAGACAACAGAAGGTCTTCAGAGAAGTAACCCCCTTTAGACAAGTGTTTCGGCCCTGAATTCCTTACACTCTCGGGGGGCCGGGCCACATCCAGGTCATGACTCCTGGATGCCCTTCTGCTGTTGTCTATTTTTTTTTTTTTTTTTTTTTCCCACGCCGGGGATCGAACCTGGGCGATTCTGCGCTTCAGAACTGCGGTACGCGGTTTTACCAATGTGCTAACGGGGCACACATCATCTGTAGGGAATTTAATCCTTATGAAGTTCACTTTTTTTTTTGGTTCCTCCTTGCCCAGATCCAGCTTGAGCTCCTTTCTGCTGCCTCTGCCATCGCTTTAAGGGCTCTAGTCCTCTTCTTCCCAGAAATGGCGAGTTGTTTCATGAGATCATAAGCGGAGGTGCCCACAAACCCTCTTGCCCCGACCTCTATGGCGAAGATTTTGACCCGCAGACCTGCTTTCTTCAGGGTGCTGGCAAGACGGCGTATTTTTCGGTCTTGTAGATATGTGCTTCTTCCATTCTGCTTTCGTATGGCACAGTGAGTTCTATCAGAATCACTTGTTTCGAGGAGTCAGAGTGGAGAGCGATGTCTGGTCTCATGCCTGTCTTGCTGATGACATCTGGGTAATTTCTCCACTCTGGGAGGTCTGCTGTACACTCCCAGTCGACTGCTCCATCCAGAAGACCCTTTGGCAATGTGCTGATTGTCATAGCCCTTTCGGGCCAGACCTGTTTCCCTCCTGCTTTGTAGAACGTTGTCATAGCAATTGGTGCGTTTGGGGTCATGGTTTTTTCGCTAACCACATCTGTGATCACTTTCAGAACTTGGTTGTGCCTCCATGTATACCTTCCTTGGGCTAGCGCTACTTTGCAAGAGCTTAGGACATGTTCCACTGTTTGTTTCTTCTGACAGAGCGGACATGCTGGGTCGTCTGCTTTCCCCCATTTCACTAAGTTTGCATTCGAGGGGAGCAGGTCATATACAGATCTGAGGAGGAAGCTTATCCTTAGAGGAGCCATGTGCCACATATCGTTCCAGCTGAGACTTCTTTGGAGTGCACTGTCCCATGTTGTCCATTGCCCCTGTTGACCTTGCTGGACTGCCTTCTGCACTCTTTTGACATCTTCTTCTTCCTTCAACTCCTGTATGATCATGTCTCTTTTTTCCTTCCCTTTGGCTTTGGACCACCACTGCATTTTTGTTGCTCCCAGTCCCTGTCTGTTGGTTTGCGTGTGTCCAATTATTTCTTTGATGCTGAGGTTTCTCTTGGCATTGTTTACAGCCTCTTGGACTTTCCACTTTCTGCCAGTTCTCAGCTTTGGATGAACTGCTCTCACGATATTGTCCTCTGATTCCTCCAGCATGCTCAACAGTCTTGCTTTTCCAACTTTGTATTCCTCCACTATGGATTTGAGAGGTAGCTTCAGCATTGCTTGACGACAGTAGAATGCAACATCAGTGAGACCAGGTGGGACACCGAGCCATTTTCTTGTGTATTTGTTGATTTTGGCTTCCATTGCTTCGACTGTGCTGGTGCAAATGTCATAGATTAGCAGTGGCCACAGCAGCTTTGGTATCAGCATGAACTGTAGACACCAGACTTTGTATTTGCCTGGCAGTCCGCAGTTATCTATTTTCTTCAGGCCTTCTTCTGCTGTTTGCTTGGTTTCACATCCCCTTTGTGTGTCTTTCAGGGAGTCATCATACCATCTTCCGAGACTTTTTACTGGCTCTTCTGTGACAGTGGGGATGGCTTGGTTGGCTACCATGAATTTGACTGAATCTGCCACTTTTCCTTTTCGCAGTGAGAGACTTCGGGATTTCTTAGGTTTGAACCTCATTCTTGAAGAGGCCACCAGCTCATCCAGCTGCTTTAAGATTTGGTGTGTCTCTTCCTCATCCGTGGACAAGACTGTTGTGTCATCCATGAAAGCTTTCAGAGGAGGCATCTGGTATCCATCTCCCAGATTCACTGGACCTGAACTCTTCATTGCAGCTTTCAAGATGACTTCCATTGCCAACACGAACAGTATGGGAGAGATTGCACAGCCCATTGCAATGCCCACCTCTAGGTCTATCCAGTCCGTGGTGTATTCTTTGGTAGAGAACCGCATTGAGAACCCTTGGAAATACTTCCTCAGCATTGTTCGGATGTTTTCTGGGATGTGATACATTTCAAGAGCCAGCTGGATCATATCGTGTGGAACTGATCCATATGCATTCGCCAGATCAAGCCAAACTACGTCAATGTCTCTCTTCTCTGCTCTTGCTTTTTGGATGGCATCCCAAATCAACGTGGCATGTTCCAAGCATCCAGGCATTCCTGGTATGCCTCCCTTTTGGACTGACATATCCAGATACTTGTTTTCAGTCAGGTATTTTGTCAATCTTGCTGCCATAACAGAGAAGAAGATTTTCCCCTCGACGTTCAGAAGTGATATTGGCCTGAACTGATTGATGCTGCTGGAGTTCTGCTCCTTCGGAATGTACACTCCTTCAGCTCTCATCCATTGGTCGCTGATCTTCTGGTTCCTCCATGCTGATCGAATCATCTTGTGGAGCCACTCGAGCACTTTTGGGCATTTCTTGTAGAGCAGGTATGGTATTCCGTTTGGTCCAGGTGCTGACTTGGCTCTGGCTTTCTTTACTACGTTCTTCACTTCATCCAGTGTTGGTGGTTTGTTATTGAATTTTCCTTCTGGCGCTGCAGGCCAAACCAGATTTTGGATTTCAAGTGGTGCCTCGCGCTGAGAATCGGAATATGTTTCCCTGAGATGCTGCTCTAGGGTTTCCTTGCCCACTGTGAGAGTCCCTGATTTGGGTTGTTCAAACAGCTTTCTTGCAAAGTCAAAGGGATCTTTGAAGAAACGATCTTGAGTCTTCTTCTTTTTGCTCTTTCTTCGCCTTGCTGATTCCACTTTGCTGAGAGCATTGTGTTTGGCCTTCAGATCTTTCCAGAGTTCCAGGAGCCCTTGCTTCTCGAATTCTGAGGCAGTTTTCATTCGCTTTTTAAGCTTCCTTTTCTCCCTCCGGATGCTCTCCATCTGTTGCTGTCTTCTGGATTTCTGGGGAGGCGTTTTTGTCTTTGGCTGCTTCACTCCATAAGTGTCCCTGCAGATAGAGTATATGATGTCTCCGTATGTGTCAAGTTTGTGTTCCAGCGTACTGTTCCCTATTAGCGCATTCAGCTTAAGGACAAGTATTGTGATATATTAAGGAGGATGTATTGTGCTATATTAAGGAGGTTATATTGTGCTATATTAAGGTTATATTGTGCTATATTAAGGAGGTTATATTGTGCTATATTAAGGTTATATTGTGCTATATTAAGGAGGTTATATTGTGCTATATTAAGGTTATATTGTGCTATATTAAGGAGGTTATATTGTGCTATATTAAGGTTATATTGTGCTATATTAAGGAGGTTATATTGTGCTATATTAAGGAGGTTATATTGTGCTATATTAAGGAGGTTATATTGTGCTATATTAAGGAGGTTATATTGTGCTATATTAAGAAAGTTGTGTTGTGCTATATTAAGACAGTTGTGTTGTGCTATATTAAGACAGTTGTGTTGTGCTATATTAAGACAGTTGTGTTGTGCTATATTAAGAAAGTTGTGTTGTGCTATATTAAGACAGTTGTATTGTGCTATATTAAGACAGTTGTGTTGTGCTATATTAAGACGGTTGTGTTGTGCTATATTAAGACAGTTGTGTTGTGCTATATTAAGACAGTTGTATTGTGCTATATTAAGGGGGTTGTGCTGTGCTATATTAAGACAGTTGTGTTGTGCTATATTAAGACAGTTGTGTTGTGCTATATTAAGACAGTTGTGTTGTGCTATATTAAGACAGTTGTGTTGTGCTATATTAAGACAGTTGTGCTGTGCTATATTAAGAAAGTTGTGTTGTGCTATATTAAGACAGTTGTATTGTGCTATATTAAGACAGTTGTGTTGTGCTATATTAAGACAGTTGTGCTGTGCTATATTAAGAAAGTTGTGTTGTGCTATATTAAGACAGTTGTATTGTGCTATATTAAGGAGGTTGTGCTGTGCTATATTAAGAAAGTTTGTGTTGTGCTATATTAAGACAGTTGTATTGTGCTATATTAAGGAGGTTGTGCTGTGCTATATTAAGACAGTTGTGTTGTGCTATATTAAGACAGTTGTGTTGTGCTATATTAAGACAGTTGTGTTGTGCTATATTAAGATAGTTGTGTTGTGCTATATTAAGACAGTTGTGCTGTGCTATATTAAGAAAGTTGTGTTGTGCTATATTAAGACAGTTGTGTTGTGCTATATTAAGACAGTTGTATTGTGCTATATTAAGGAGGTTGTGCTGTGCTATATTAAGACAGTTGTGTTGTGCTATATTAAGACAGTTGTGTTGTGCTATATTAAGACAGTTGTGTTGTGCTATATTAAGATAGTTGTGTTGTGCTATATTAAGACAGTTGTGCTGTGCTATATTAAGAAAGTTGTGTTGTGCTATATTAAGACAGTTGTGTTGTGCTATATTAAGAAAGTTGTATTGTGCTATATTAAGGAGGTTGTGCTGTGCTATATTAAGACAGTTGTGTTGTGCTATATTAAGACAGTTGTATTGTGCTATATTAAGGAGGTTGTATTGTGCTATATTAAGGAGGTTGTATGTGATATGTTAAGGCAGTTGTATTGTGCTATATTAAGGCAGTTGTATTGTGCTATATTAAGGCAGTTGTATTGTGCTATATTAAGAAGGTTGTATTGTGCTATATTAAGGAGGTTGTATTGTGCTATATTAAGGCAGTTGTATTGTGCTATATTAAGAAGGTTGTATTGTGCTATATTAAGGAGGTTGTATTGTGCTATATTAAGGCAGTTGTATTGTGCTATATTAAGAAGGTTGTATTGTGCTATATTAAGAAGGTTGTATTGTGCTATATTAAGGCAGTTGTATTGTGCTATATTAAGGCCGTTGTATTGTGCTATAATAAGGCAGTTGTATTGTGCTATATTAAGGCAGTTGTATTGTGCTATATTAAGGCAGTTGTATTGTGCTATATTAAGGAGGTTGTATTGTGATATGTTAAGGCAGTTGTATTGTGATATGTTAATCAGTTGTATTGTGATATGTTAAGGCAGTTGTATTGTGCTATATTAAGGCAGTTGTATTGTGCTATATTAAGGAGGTTGTATTGTGATATGTTAAGAAAGTTGTATTGTGCTATATTAAGGAGGTTGTATTGTGCTATATTACGAAAGTTGTGTTGTGCAATATTACGAAAGTTGTGTTGTGCTATATTACGAAAGTTGTGTTGTGCTATATTAAGGAGGTTGTATTGTGATATATGAAGGAGACTTTCAGAAAGGATGTTTTATGGTTTGAGTGCTCTTATAGTGGAATGATTTATATAGCTAGTGGGGGATAACTTGCAGTCAGTCAGTGAACTCTAGCCCCCTTCCCCCTTTCCCCCTTCCTGTCTCTGTCCATCCTCCATCTACTTATTTCTCATCGAACTTTTATTTCTCTCAAACTTACTAAAGTGACAAGTCTATAGAAAAGTTAGTTCATGTTTAACAAATGCAAGTGGTTTTCTGTGCATGACTGCATTATATATAACTATGAACAGACATTTCTCATGTTTTGATAACCCCTTGACATAGATTTGTGTCTACCGAGGAATAAGAGAACAGAAGAAGATGCCTGAAAACAAAAACATGGCAAGAGATCAGGAGTCGTGTGCTACGCTGAAAGGTTAAACTCTGATTATTTCGTTTAATGTTTCTTCATATGAGTGATTCCAGACAGAATAAACCTATTTATTTTTAATTCGATGCATTCATAGTTTGTTTATGAATGACACTGTGATTGATATTATGGAATGGGGAGAAGACAGTTCTATGCTAAGATGCACATTAGATGCACATTTGACAGACAGATGAGAAGACATATAGAGAAAAGGATGGAGAAGACTATCACTGGACATAGTGACTGGTTGATTGATTTACGTTTGTAATTCTTGGACAAAAGATTTATTGTTCAAATCAAATTAGAAGCCGTGTAAAAAAATTCACATTTAAACATACAGGTCCAATATCAAAGAGTTTAAAAACCTTAAAATTGTCTTTGAAAAATAAAAAGGGAAGAAAGAGAGGCAGATCAACAGATAGATATGAGCCATAGGAAAGGACAGAGATGGAATAAAGGAAGGTACGATAAGCACGGGAGGACGACCGAGACATAGCCATCAAATTATTTCCCTTGGGGCCATGACCAAACTAAACGATTTGGCAATCAGATCGCTTTTTTGAAGATTTTCTGCCACATTTTACACTCGAGATTTTTTACTAAGAAATTGAACGACCGATCACCGACAACGGATGTCAAGGTCATTGTGACTTGGGCGTTAGGAAGGTCGTTACCTTTAATTTAATTAGAACAGTTCGTCACGTCTCTGAAGAATGGGCCCAGGTTTCAAGCTGTTTTTACTTTTAATGGCTACGTGGACGTGATTTGTGGAATGGATTGAGCTTAGAAAATCAGTTCTACTCCATGTGTGTGTGTGTGTGTGTGTGTGTTGTGTGTGTGTGTGTGTGTGTGTGTGTGTGTGTGTGTGTGTGTGTGTGTGTGTGTGTGCGCGCGCGCACGAGTGTGTGTGTGTGTATGCGCACGAGTGTGTGTGCGTGGTGCGTGTGTATGTGTGTATGTGTGTGTGTGTGTGTGTGTGTGTCTGTCTGTCTCTCTCTCTCTTTCTTTCTTTCTGTTTGTGTCTTATTTATATATATATAAATATATTATATATAGTAGATAGATAGATAGATAGATAGATACATATATGTGTGTGTGTGTGTGTCTGTCTGTCTGTATGTCTGTCTGTCTGTCTGTATGTGTCATTTTATTATTTTGTTTACCTGCCAAATTGAATTCTCCACATAATTTTGTCTGAAGAGCTCTTATGTTGCCATGGCATCTTTAACCTACGCTAAGTGAAGGTAAAGCAGTGAGGGACAATAAATAGATGGTCTCATAATGGTATAATCAGAAAGTATTGACGTCTCTACATTTCACTCTCATTGTCATAGGACCATGAGATAGCTTGATCTTTACATTTCATATGTATTTTCATTATTTATTATCATCCATTGATTGATTTATTTCAAGTGCATGCCACATACATATCAACTTTAATCTATCCAAAAGACTATCCCTCCCCATACCACCCAAAGGCCTGATAACTGAACTGACGTTCGGTTAATAAAGTGAACGGAGCTTATTTGCAATCGTGCCACCCATACTTACACGATACGTACGCCGTCGAAATAAGTATGCCCACCACCGTTCAATTGTGATTCAAATTGAAATGTCTTTGTTGATTTATCATCACAAAAATTGAATTAATGCAACAATTTATTTGGACAGGGGTTATAAGATCAACACAGCTAATTATCATCATCAAGTGCCTTGCAACATGGCGTTTGCGATCATGGCCCTCCATATGTTTCTATCCCTTGTTGCCACAAGCACATCTTCCACCCTCTCTGCCTTCAGCCACTCTGCAAGTCCGTCCAATTTCTTTCCCTGGGTCTACCTGGTGCTCTCTTTCCCTCCAGCTTTCCTGTAGACAGCTAATACTCTACCAAATCTAAAGCAGCCGCTTCTGCCGTCTGTCTCGAGTTACTTAACGAAACATTACAGATGTGTGTAGTCAGAACGGTCGGCAATGAGTCTGACACTCCCAGACATGGGTTGTTATACACTCCAGCTGTGGTTTTTGAGATTTTATAAAAAGCGAAAACCATTTGGTCTTAACATACTGTTAAGTCAGGTTAAAAGGAGCTTTAAATGTTAGACTACCACATAACCTGTTAATTTATTAAATATTTTAACACTGGCGAAGGAGGGATTTACGTCGCATACCCACCTTTTCTCTTTTTCTTTTTCCTTTAAAGAGGAGGATACGTTCAGAATTTTACATGTTAAGTGTGAACAGCTATTTTGCGAGTCACCATCACACACGTACGCAGAATCAGACAGACAGCAAGACCAGTTTCAGTTTCAGTTTTTCAAGATGACGTCTCCGCGCTCGGTACGAATTCCATATGCACTAACGTCACAGGTACCACGTATATGGTGACCGTGACACATGCCTTAAGCATGCACATAGTCCTGAGGCCCTATATAGATTATGTTTTACCTAGTCTACATTTCATACTAGTATTTTATCAGCCTACCACTGGAATAATCTTGGTCACAAGTAAATGACATGTGTATGTGTGTGTCTTACCTTCAAAAAAGGAACATATATATAAAGTAAATAAATCAATAATTAAAGGTCTGACTCACAACACACCTAGCTATTCTGTATAAACTCGTCTCACATGACAGAACCCCCCCCCCCCCCTGGTCAATGCCCAAATGCTCAGCCTTCTGTCAGCTAGGTGCAGCCAATATTTTCTTAATCATCGATAGGTAAGTAAGTAAGTAAGTAGGTAACCAGTTGAGCTAACGGGGACACATACAGGACAAGGAGCAGTATAAGTCATTTTACCATCATGTTTCGTTTTCAGACTGCATATGAAAGTTGACAGTTGCGTGTCTTTTTTTGTTTGTTTGTTTTTGTTTTTTCTTTATTGTCAGAAAAGAAAGAAAAATTCAGCAGGACGTGATCATCTAAATTCCTTTTTATAGAAAAACAACAACAATGAATCTCTTGTGTTTCCATTGACAGAGTTTTCAGACAAAAAGCTAGCTGGATGTGATGCAGTTATCGATCACTAAGATTATTGATTTTTACAAAGTAAACAGCGAAGTCTCTCTCTGTCTGTCTCTGTCTCTCTGTCTCTGTCTCTGTCTCTCTGTCTCTCTCTCTCGCTCTCTCTCCTCTTACACACACACACACACACACACACACACACACACACACACACACACACACACACACAGAGAGAGAGACACGTATATATACATCTCTCTCTCTCTCTCTCTGCTCTTTCTCTCTGTTTGTCTGTCTCTGTCTGTCTGTCTCTCTCTCTCTCTATCTCTCTCTCTCTTTCTCTCTGTCTGTCTGTCTTAGGACAAAATATTTGTTTATAGCTGGTTAGACCAGAAGAGGCACGCACAAGTTTTATGTAACAGGCTTGTAATACTAGCAGTAGTACTAGTAGCAGCAGTGTAGTTGCCTAGGTACAGTTCTAGTGATAATCACTCCATAGCCATCAACATCACCCCCATCACATTTAACACTAATAACAACTAACAATGTTTACGGTATCTATACGGCGCCAAATCTTGATAATTCAAATCAAAGCTCACTCACGCACCAGGCAAATGCATAGAATCGACATAGACTACCTTACAGTCATCATCATCATCATCAGGTGCCTTGCCGCATGGCGTTGGCGATTCATGGACTTCCATCTGTCTCTATCTCTTGTTGCCTCAAGCATCTATTCCACCCTCCTTGTCTTCAGCCACTCTGCATGTCCGTCTAGTATCTTCTCCCTGGGTCTTCTTGGTGCTCTCTTTCCCTCCAGCTTTCCCGTTGTGACCAGGTGCTCCAATTCCCATTTTTACCAATTCCAATTTACCTTACAGTATTTGATATTAAAAAAAAGAAAAAAAGTACAAATCATGTACGCCTATAGTATAATTAATTATCTGCCCTGTGTTACAGATAAGAAAAAATGGTACAGCTGTTCTACTACGAGACTCGAGGCAAGTGTTGCCGCAAGGTGTTCAACTACCATGGCTACCCGGCCCGCCTGCTTCTTTTCCCGTACGAAGGATGGGCCCAGCCGGCTCTCATCACCTACTGGCTCCTGAAGAAACCCTGGTGGAGTAGATCCACCTGCAAGATCATCGAACACACGGGCAGCCGCAAGAACACGGCCAAGGCCAAGATGCTGGACAAGGGCAACGGGACTACGGTCATCACGGGCCGCTTCAAAGGGCCAGCCGTAGCTGCTCCCGATTTCCGGATGGTGCTCACGACTAACGTTAGCAACGCGGACTTTCAGATGGGTTACTGCGTCACGGGCACGCTAGAGCGAGGGAAGGGCGAGCTACAACTGACCCATTATGCTATGGTCAGGCGACGAGGATATTGATCGTTGTCACCGTCCCCATCGTCATCATTCCAACTGGCGTATACAACATCTACAGAGTACACCCTCTGCACACTGCGGATTGCCAATATGTGTTAGCTACGCGTAAGATTTACGTTTTCAGCATGTACAACATCTACAGAGTACACCCTCTGCATAATGTGATTGGGAGTATGTGTTAGCTGCGCGTAAGGTTTATGGTCTTACCTTTTCTCAACTATGTCTATCAAAGATGTGCAGAAGTTGTGTGATCAAGATTTTCCGTGAAAAAATAAAGACCTGTGAGTTATCAGAATCTGTCCATCTATAAACAAGGTACAGCACCGCTCTTGCACCACTACCATCGCTGCCATGACCATCAACAGCAACAGAGTTGAAAATATTATGATAATGTGTGTCCCGTCATGTCAATCAATGTCCACTGTTAAACCTTATGTGAATGACCAAGCCATGGAAAACTATGAACTGTCAGAATCCTTGAACTTTTCTATAAGCAAGGACCATGCAAAACAGAGAATGCAGCCCCGTGATTTAATGAAAGAGAGCACGTGGACCTGTCTTGTTCATAATCATTTGAGACTGGTGCTTATAGTGCTGGGGACACACACACACACGCCACACACACACACACACACACACACACACACACCACACACACATCCAAACACACACACACACACACACACACACCACACACACACACACACACACACACACACACACATACACACATACACACAAGATAATGTGAATTATGAGCTGCCACATCCTTACTTTACATAAACAAAGTATCCTTTCTAACAAAATGTCTATTTCATTTAAAACGGTAGGACTTGCAGACGTTACGTATAAACATCTGTGTTTTTAAAAAGAACCTGTAATTTCATAAATATTATACAGCTTTACATAGTCAAAAGCCTGTACTCAAATGTTTTGAACCCCTGCAAAGCACAGTCAAAGAACTGACTTTCCGAAAGGGGATGAAATATCAGATGAATACAACGTTACATACTCGTGTTTTCTAACTCTGTAAATTATCATGCAATGAGTGTCTGTTCCAACTTTCAGTGACATACAAGATCAAAGAAGTAACTCTAGAAGATGAACTTTAAAGATAAACTGCAAAAACGTGTTCTGTTACATCAGCAAGCATTCAAATGTTCTAAAATGTTACTTTCGCTTCTTAGCACATATTTAAATCATCGCAGTGGGTGCAACATTTTATGCGTGAAATTAGTGTAGAAAACATTGAACACTGGCAGCTTTGTACAGATTTCACAAACATGTGTACCATCTATATTTTTAACTGAACATTTACGATTTGTTTGGAGCAAGTGCAAAGTAACGTAAACACAAATCTTGTTCCTAAGTATTTGTAAATCATAATGTGCGAAAATGCCATGTAGGCATATGGTCTTTAAAAGAGCTTTAAACGTGAGTATATCTTCATGATAGATATCAAACTTCTATTTTAAAAGCATTAACCTGTTTTGGCATGTGCACCTTTACACTCATATTTTAGTACAAGCAAAAGAGTCATCCTTGCATGAAGATTAATCTACTCCAGAAAACTCTCTATATGTATGAAAGAACATAATATTACTCATTGTTAGAGCAGATAAAGTTTGTATGCTGTTAAAAGGTGCAATCAAGACGACACCAATTCTGTCCTTGAATCAGCGACGTCTGTGTACTTCTGAAAAACAAAACATGTGTGCTGCTTTGACCGCATTTGCAATCATAAAATTATTCCCCTTTTCTAGGATGTATGTCACTGTGAGAATTCTGCGGTGGACAAAGGTTTTGCTGTTTGAAACTCGCTTTGGTATTTTTGTTTTCCCTGAAGCTGCTCATACTGTGAGCAGGTGACAACGGTACAACAAGAGATCTTTACAAACTTTGGGAGTGATCGAGTAACCTATTGCCAGAACACATTCTAAAAAAAAACTCATCTGGTCAGAAATGCAAGACTTTGTAATGAAAAAAGAGAGAGTCTACCTGTTTATTTTGTAAAAATTAAATAAACTGAGACCACGTGAATTTTGATCGAATCTGTGCATGACTGAGTGACCGTAAAAATGATGGAGACTTGAACAACCTGAGGCTGATCGAATCGAAAGAAAACTTGACTTGTATGGCAACTTCTGCTGCTCAATCCACTCATTCAATATTTTTTACTTCTACATGAATGGAAAACAATGAATGGTTTTTGTCCTTCCCAAATGTTCCACCCAGAATACCTTAACAGTTTGGGAGGCAAAATGTAGTGAGACGTCGTGTTACATGGTGGGTGTTTGTTCATAGTTGCTGGCAGGTGTGTTTTTGATCGTAGAACGATACCATGGAGTACATTCACATGTTTTCTGTGTAATCACCATCACGTGATTGTTACAAGGTATTGATGTTACTGTGGCTGATGTGAATGTTGTTGTTATCTGATGTATTTATCTGTCCTTTGTAGAGCCTACTGCAGTGATCAGATTATTCGGCAGAAGCATGTTTGTATAATGGTCATGTTTTCTTTATACGGCTATTTCAATAGTAGAACCGTCTGTGTATCTTTGGGTCGGCCAAAAGCCTGCTCGCAATTCAAACAGACGTGACATTATGTTTAATATACATGTATACATCAAATTCATCCAAAATTACGTATGGTAGTGTGCCATTTTAAGTGGTCCTGAGATTTATTTTATTTGTTTTATTTTATTTTATTTTTTGGGGGGGCTGATTTTTTTCCCGTTATGTTCTGTTCTTTTGAATGTTTGTTTGGTGTGTGTGCTCGCGCACGCGCGTGCGTGTGTGTTTGTGTGTGTGTGTGTGTGTGTGTGTATGTGTATGTGTTGTGTGTGTGTGTGTGTGTGTGTGTGTGTGTGTGTGTGTGTGTGTGTGCGCGTGTGCGCACGTGTGTTCTTATTCATTCCATGGTGATATTTTTGTCTTTAAAAAAATCAAAGCCCAGAAAGAGGGCAGGCGCAAGGAGAGTAATCTGTGAAGGCAGATGCCATGTACAATTATGATTTGCGATTGCCGGTAAGTCTGAGGTTTAGTGGGAGAACAATGGAATTAAAATTGAAATAATCCTTTGTGGTTAGGGGTAAAGTGATACCTCGTGTGAGGGCCCTTCATTTTGACAGTCACATAATTATCATGAAGCAGGTGCAGCAGTTTGCTTCAACACCTGAAACCTTGGAATGTGTGGAAGTTCTCTGACATTCCGCTGTCTCTTAGATTAGCCCTTGCAAGTGACAAGGTCATGTTTGTCTGTCCCGCTGAAAACACATTCTTTGTGGTTCTGTTTGTCAGTCAATGTGAACACTAGTTTGTTGTTGCTTTTTGTTGTTGCTGTTGCTGTTGCTGTTGTTGCTGTTGTTGTTGCTGTTGTTGTGTTGTTGTTGCTGCTGCTGTTGTTCTGTTGTTGTTGTTGTTGTTGT
The DNA here is from genome assembly GCA_030674185.1 of Monoplex corrugatus. NCBI lineage: Eukaryota > Metazoa > Mollusca > Gastropoda > Littorinimorpha > Ranellidae > Monoplex > Monoplex corrugatus. The sequence goes on from CM060306.1 coordinate 87,879,830, forward strand.
TGATGATGATGATGATGATGATGATGTTGATGATGGTGATGGAGATTTTTTTTTCGTTTATTTGTTTGTTTCACAGTGACATACCGATGGACGTACCTCGATTCGATTGTGACACACCTATTCTTAGTACTGCCTCTGCTTCCTTGTGTGTGTGGTTTTGTGTCTGTCTCTATGTATACGACGTATGTCTGTCTCACTGGCTGACTGCTGGCTATCTGCTGGCTGGCTGACTGCTGACAGACTGGCTTGCTGACTGGCAGACAGGCTGGCTGACTGGCTGGCAAATTGGCTGGCTGACTGGCTGACTGGCTGAATGGATGGTTGGTCGGCTGTCGTGTCTGTATATCTGTATATCTGTATGTATGCGTTTATTTCTTTTCTGTCAGAATGGATTTACCATGTGCAATTCGGGCTGTATCCCTATAGGGAAAGAGCGTATCGTCATGGTGCACCTCAATTGTGTGTGTGTGTGTGTGTTGTTGTTGTTGTTGCTGTTGTTGTTTTGTTGTTGTCTTGTTGCTGCTGCTGCTGCTGCTGCTGATGTTACAGCTGCTGCTCCTGTTACTGTTGTTGTTGTTGTTATTCTTGTTGCTGGTTGTGTTCGAAAGCGTGTATTTTGTTTACCTAAGAACGTGAATTGCCAGAAACAATTTCTTTGTTGCTGTAGGATCTCTTAAAGTCCGCTGAATGTGTGCCTCCAGGGGACGCGGGTTTATTGTCTCATTCCAAAAACTAACACCAAGACCATCTCTTTAAGATATAGTGGATGGAGAGTGGAGAAAATTCCTTGTCTGATTAATCACTTGAAGCCCGGTTTCTGGCGTCCTAGGCTGGTGCTTTTACCACTAGACTACACATTTCACGTGTGTGAAAAATATGCAAACAAAATAATCAAACCAAAACGCTAAACCATTTCACTTCAACTCTCTCTCTGTCTTTTTTCCGTTTCTCTCTCTCTCTCTCTCTTTCTCTCTCTCTCTCTCTCTCTCTCTCTCTCTCTCTCTCTCTTTCTCTCTCTCTCTCTCTCTCTTTCTCTGTCTCTCTCTCTCTCTCTCTCTCTCTCTCTCTCTCTCTCTTCTCTCTCCATGTCTCTTCCTGTCTCTGTCTCTCACTGCCTGCCTGCCTGTCCGTCTATCTTTCTCTCTCTCTCTCTCTCTCTTTTTTATCTATCTATCTATCTATCTATCTATCTTATCTATCTATCTATCTTATCTATCTATATCTATCTATCTACCTATCTATCCATATATCTATCTGTTTGACTGTCTGTCTGTCTATCTCTATTTTTCTCTCTTTCTCTCTCTTTTTCTGTCTGCCTCTGTCTTTCTCTGTCTGCTCTCCCTCCCTCTCTCTGTCTATCTGTCTGATTGTATGTCTGTGTGTCTATCCCTTCCTCTCTCTGTCTATCTGTCTGTTTGTCTGTCTGTCTGTCTATCTGTCTTTCTATCTTTCTTTCTATCTATCTATCTATTATCTAGCTCTCATTCCTCACTCTCTCTCTCTCTCTCTCTCTCTCTCTCTCTCTCTCTCTCTCTCTCTCTCTCTCTCTCTCTCTCTCTCTCTCTCTCGTTCTCTCAAAACGAAACAAAGAAAGTTATGAATATTCAAGAAGGTGAAGAAACAACGAACAAACAATGCTATAGACACTGAAAAGAAAAGGACAGCGTGTCAAGAACGAGGATTCCTCTTTGCCTCACAATATGCAAATGCATTTTCTTCACGTGCACACATGCGTGTTTAGATTGTGAAAACATCTATAGGGGTCGCCATTGGCAGGTCATTGTTTTGTTTTGTTTTGGTTTGTTTTGTTTGGTGTTGTTATGTTTGTTTTGTTTTGTTTTTTGTTTGTTTTGTTTTGTTTTTATCAACTAAATATTTTTACGTGAAATGCAGACCGATTTCTCTGGAGAAAGTACGTCTCCATGGTAGGGCACCACTTTTTTCTGTTTGCCTGCATTTTTATTCACAAAAATGATGGATTTTTCTATAAAAAAATGTTCAGGGAGGAGTCTTTGGATCTTAAATGTGCGCTAAATACATGCTGCACACGGCATCGCCGTTTATCGTCTCATCCGAAAGGCTAGTACCCTGACCACTGCTTAAAGTCTTGTGGAAGGAGGAGAGGGGGAAAAACCTTTCCGAGGGGGAATCGAACCCTGGTCTCTGTCATCCTAGAAGGGTGCTTTACCCACTTGGCCACACAATCCACTGTTTGTTTTAATAATTCTGGTTCAAAGGCTCTAAAAACAAACAGACTTCCAATATCTCAGATTCCCAATCACGAATGTCAATATGACTTCAGCGTGCAGACTTCTATGCAGTCTGGAAATTCCAGACCTTTGCTTGTCAGATGGTCATGCATTTGTTCTATGGAGTTTGGACTTTCCAGACTTTTGCTTGTCAGATTGTCATGCATTTGTCTGTTCATATGCCGGCAGAACTCTTTTAAAAAAATCATTGGAGATGAAAGAGCCGGAAGCGTGTGTCGCTAAGAAATGCTCAACAATGGAGCGAAATAATTGGTTTTCGATTTTATCCAGTTGTTCTTGAAGGCTTTTCAATGCCTGGATCAATATAAAGAAACGGTGCCCTTTGTAGTTAGAGCCTCGTGTGGGTTCGTATCCCACCGCTGCCATCATGGGGTCCGATTCATACAAAGACATATTGAGGTATGGATGACGGTTAACTGAATTATTCAGGAGCCATGTCCGAGAGTATGCAAAGCTACCATGTGGTAGTTTCATATAACGATAAAAATTTCGAAAATATACTAATCTTCGAATACAATATCATAACACACTTATCATCATCATTGTGCTCTTCTTTCTGCTTTCTTTTCTTTCTTTCTTGTTCTTGTTCTTTATTTTATAAATGAACTGAAAAATTACCGGCCTATCTCTAATCTCTCTTTCTTGTCAAAACTCCTTGAAAAAGTCGTCCTCAACCAGCTGAACTCTCACCTGTCTGCCAACAATCTCCTCAATCCTTTCCAGTCAGCCTACCGCCAGTGCCATAGCACTGAAACTGCCCTACTACACATTCTCAACAATCTCCTCCTTGCAACTGATACTGGCAAAGTCTCTCTCCTCACACTCCTTGATCTGTCTGCAGCCTTCGATACCATTGACCATGGTATTCTCCTTTCTAGACTTCATCATACTTTTGGCATCTCTGACATTGCTCTCTCCTGGTTCACTTCATATCTATCAAACAGAAAACAAACTGTTCTCATCAATGGCACTTACTCTCAACCTGCATACCTGACCTGTGGTGTTCCACAAGGATCTGTCCTTGGCCCTGTTCTTTTCACTCTTTACACCTCCCCCCTGTCCACTATCATCAACTCCCACTCTATAAAACACCACTTCTATGCTGATGACACCCAACTTCAAGACAGTGACTCACCTGATAATATACAGCACCTGTTGACTCGCACCACTGAGTGTTACTCGGACATTAAGAACTGGATGACACACAATAGACTTCAGCTTAATGATGACAAGACAGAAGCTATCCTCATTGGCACCCGTCAGAAACTTTCTCAGCTGCCTCCTCTTTCTCTCCCATTATGTAATACATCAGTCCCAATTTCTGATTCAGCTAAAAACCTTGGTGTCTGCATTGACTCTACCCTCTCCATGAACAACTTTGTTTCTCAAACTGCCAGATCTTGCTACTATCATCTCCATCGTATAAGCCTGATCAGGAAGTATCTCTCTGTCGAAACAACTGCAAAACTCGTTCTCTCCTTCATAATGTCTCGCATTGACTATTGCAATTCACTCCTGTCTGGTCTTCCTGCCTCCACCATTCACATCCTACAGCGCAATCAAAACAATGCTGTACGCCTTGTACTCAAAAAGAAAAAAGCTGACCACATATCTCCTCTCCTGGCACAACTTCACTGGCTCCCTGTATCAAAGCGCATACAGTACAAACTAGACACCATGTGCTACAAAAGCCTCAATAACGCAGCCCCCGATTACCTGTCAAGCCTACTTGAGATCTATCTTCCCTCACGTACCCTCCGCTCTGCCTCCGATCCTCTGACTTTTCGCTTTCCACGCACTAAGCTCAATACCTATGGTCCACGAGCCTTCTCTGTTTCTGGTCCACTCTCCTGGAACAAACTTCCTCTCTCAGTCCGTCAGCAACCTACTTTTGTCTCCTTCAAGTCCGCTCTCAAAACTCACCTTTTCTCCTCTGCATAAAATCCTAACCTCACTCAACCCCCCCCCCCCCTCTGCAGCCTATCTCCGCTCGGAGGGGAATCACATTGTTATAATATATATTTGTATATGATATGCTCTCTATAATTTTCCATTGCTTTTATTCTTGCTTTTATTGCTTTTATTCTTTCTCCCCATTTATAGCCATGCGTGTGTGTGTGTGTGTGTGTGTGTGTGTGTGTGTGTGTGTGTGTGTGTGTGTGTGTGTGTGTGCGTGCGTGTGTGTGCGTGCATACGTGCGTGCGTGCGTGTGTGTCTGTTTCAGCGCTCAGATTTGATTTTATCAAGATTTTGCGCTATATAAATATTGTAATTATTATTGTAATTATTATTTCTTTTTTTCATTCCCATGTTAAATCCAGTTAAAGAGCTGGGAGAGATAAGTTAAACTGAATGAGTCGAGGTTCTGTGTAGGTATTTATGTGAGAGAGGAAGAGACACAGAGAGACAGAGAGAGAAGTGTATATATGTATATATATATATATATATATATATATATATATAAGTGTGTGTGTGTGTGTGCGCGCGCGCGTGTGTGTGTGTGTGCACCTATTTCTCTGTCTTTATCATTTGATCTGCTTTCGTCTTAGCTTTAATAGGATTTCTGCACATTTTTATTTCATTTAAGCATTAACAGGCGTGGAATCGACGAATACACACGATCGTTGGTAGAAAAAAACTTTGTACACTAATTTGCTGGATGCCCCGGAGATGGTAAAGAGTTATCTCTTCACTATCTGCAGTTTTCCTTCTTTCCATCTTCATCATGATGGGGACAATGTTTGTTACAGCTCCAAGTGCTACTGTTGGTACTAATGGTGGTGGTGGTGGTGGTGGCGGTGGTGGTGATGGTGGTGGTGGTGGTGGTGGATTTCTTTTGCTTGTGTTCTTGCTTATTTTTGTGATGTCGGTGTTGTTGTTATTAAATATTTATAATCATTCTGAATTAGAATGTCATTTTGTTCAAGAGGGATTCATCGTACTCTGTCAGTTCCATCTGCGCTCCACCTAATCTGTTAGTGACATTCCGGCAGACCCCACCTGCGCTTGTACTGACTGGCAAGGTCTTGAAATGGGAAGGAGAATTGATTGATTGATTTGGTTCAGGTTTTACGTCAACACCCACCTCAGGTGATATGGCCGACGGGGATAACTATCCCAGGGAAGTGGGGAATGGGGGACTTATCTAATCCTATACTGACACCACCAGAACAACAATGATGTTAAGATGGGACAGTGACAAGGCCAGTTTTAATGTAGCGCACGCCGAGCTTCGAACCCACAACCGTTAGCATGTGAATCCGACGCTCAAACCGACTCAGCTACTGGGACCCACTAGGGAAGGAGAAAGGGGGTCTATCAAACGTTCTAGAATAAATGACACCATCAGAATGACTTCCGCTTCCTATCCACGAGCATCCTGCATTGTCAACTATGCTAGCAAAACAAAAGCAACCCTTTGACTCCCTCACCCTAACCGTCAGCTTCCCGCAGGAAGCTTATGGACAGGGTGAAAGATTCGTTGTTGTTATTGTTGTTTAAACCCCAGCAGACTGCGCAGAGCCATATCAGGGCTATAACCGCTTCAAAACATACAGAACTTCAACAGGAAAAACAAAGAAAAAAAAAAAGAAAAGAAAATTAAGTACACATATCAATGCATTCGCGCACATAATCTAAGGACATGCCCCCGGCGTTGACTACTCCGTCCAATTTATCGCACAGGGGAGATTTAAAAAACACACCTGAATACAAATATAGGCATACATAAGGACACCAAAGCATATATAAAACAGGCATAAGTTATCTAAAACTGCTTGCGCATATCTCACCTCCCTAGAGCCCAAAATGCACTTAATACATGTACTCAATTATCAATCTAAGAAAAAGTACGTAAGATTTTATAGAACACATCCAGGTGAATGGACCAGCAAGGCAGAAAATGATAGATAGAAATGATATAAAGCAAAGCAACAAGACAGAAACGAAGAGAGTGACAAAAAGGCGAAATTTCTAGCACAGAATTTCCAGAAGGTGGGGATATTATTTACACTGAAAGAGCCCCCGGCATCCCCATGGGGGAGGGTGAGAGACTCAAAGGGTTAAGTTTTTGCAGTTGGTGGATAGGGTGCAGGAGTCAAACGGTTAAAACCATCAAAGAACAGGCCAGATGTTTTGCTATGTTTTGGACTGGGAATGAATTGAGGAAGTCAGACACTGAACAGGCTACACAGCTGTATTAATGGAACCAGACAAGTATTCTCTTGACAGCTTTCTCTGTGCGATGACTAAATCTGGTGACTAGACATAAACATTGTTTTTGAAGAACCATGAAACATGAGAATTTCAAAAGACTTAGGCTATACACAAACAGAGACATGGTTTTTGACAGAACAAAAACAAACAAACAAAAACAAAAGAGAAATCTTTCCTAAACTTTTTTTTCTTCCTGCAGGAAGCTGGTGGATAGGGTGAGAGAGTCAAAGGGATATGATTTTGGAGTTGGTGGATAGGGTGCAGAAGTCAAAGGGTTCAGTGATGAATGATTGTTATCGTGGTGTAACTTGCATTGGACACGTTTTGTTTGCTTGAATGATTAAATTTCAATGCGTTGCCAACATTGAAGCCGCCATAAACTTCGTGGCTGACGTAAAACACAAACAAAAAACAAAACAAAACATAAGGCTCCATCCAAGCAACACCCCCCCCCCCCCTCCCACCACCTTTGTCAGGAAACGTGTTTATTTGGTTAAATTTAAACATGCAAATGTGCGAGGTGACAACAATGAATTCAGTTTTGCAGAGCACACAGACAGCAATCCCAAATGTCAGGTTGACACCAAATCTGGTCATGACGTCACCGTAATAACTGCATGTTGTAGCCTGAAGAGAGCTATCGAAGGGAAACCACTCCAACTAGAATAAAGGTGGGACGTGCCCTGGGAACAAAATGAAAGCTTGGATCAATGACAGGGCTTTAACTATTTGAGTTCTGTGGATCCGAGCAAACGTGACTTGTTCATGCTGATACCAGAGGAGATAGCATTTTGAAAACAAACAGCATGCTGGGGGTGGGGGTGGGCAGGAGAAGAGGAGTGAGGGAGAAAGAAAGAAGTGAAAAGCAATCATTCCTGGTCTTGGTTCTCTCTCTCTCTCTCTCTCTCTCTCTCTCTCTCTCTCTCTCTCTCCCTCCCTCCTCTCTCTCTCTCTATGCCTTTGTCTCTGTCTCTGTCTGTCTGTCTCTCTCTCTCTCTCTGTCTGTCTGTGTCTCTCTGTATGTCTGTCTGTCTGTCTCTGTCTCTCTGTCTGTCTGTTTTTCTCTGTCTCTCTCTCTCTCTCTCTCTCTGTTTTTTCTGTCTGTCTTCCCTCCCCCCCCTCTCTCTCTCTCTCTCTCTCTGAGATGTCGACAGATAATTTTTTCCTTATTTTGGTTACAGATAATTCCTCATCAGATAAGTTCTCTAAAGGATCAATCCTTGTGTTAGAAAACGCCTGGCTAGAAGCTTAAGTGCGTTTTCGTTAGGACACAGTTTACGTTGGTTGTTTATGCGGTTTAGTCAACGATACTTATTTGTCTTACACGCAGAGTGACGTGTTGCGGTGTTCACCGTAAACAAACAAGAACTCAGCTAATTTGACAAGAAAAACCGTGTTGGTAAGTGTTTCATTTAAAATCTTATCCCATAATAAAGCTAGGCTTTTAAACTGGTGGTTACATGCTGAAAAAATGTTAATATAGAAGCTATTTCAGGCTGAACGAAAGCATAAGATTGAACAATTGTAGGGATTTATATCAACATACTCGTAACAGCACCAGAAGGTCACTGTCGTGTAAACCTTCTAGGTATGTGCTCTTCGCTTCCGTCTCCGACCTGGCTAACCATCACAAACGTTACCACTTAGTTTTATCGTAACTCTGTGCGGATAGCATGTCCACAGTCCGCTTTTGTAAAATTAGATCAATGATTCTTTTATTCTGTCTTTTGAAACTCAGAAGGAAATCCTATCAACAATATTTGTCCAACAAACTACAACATAATATGTACTAACCTAACGAATCATGGAGTTTAGATCATATCATTATTATCTTCTTGTTGTTCTTGTTCTTGTTGTTCTTCTTCGTTCTTGTTCGTCTTGTTCTTTTTCGTCTCCTTCTTCTTCTTTTCTTCTTCTTCTTCTTCTTCTCCTCTT
>CM060306.1:87900749-87908249 GCA_030674185.1 Monoplex corrugatus
TGTCTGCATGTGTGCATGTGAGAACGTGCTTGCGCGCTCGCGTGGGCCCATGTTGTGTGTGTGTGTGTGTGTGTGTGTGTGTGTGTGTGTGTGTGTGTGTGTGTGTGTGTGTGTGTGTGTGTGTGTCAGTGTGTGTGTTGTGTGTGTGTCGTGTGTGTGTGTGTGTGTTTGTGTTATTCGTTACATGCATGTATCTAATTGTGCGTATGTATAAGCCAAATCCATATTTACAAAACAATAGAGGAGGAGGAGAAAAACCATCGGCTATTTCAGCATAACTGATGACGCATCACATCCATTACGTTCCTCACCATCTCCTCTATATATCTCACACAACACAAAATCCAAACAAAAACAATACAAAAAATAATCATAGCAATACAACTTCACAACCTCCACAATGCAGAGACAGTAAATTTCATTAAAACTGAAGCAACTGAAACGTGTTGCCTGTAAAATGAAATTGGTCGCGAAATAAATCCTTACAAAAACATACAGTTGCTGTCGGAGAAAAAAAGTGTATGTACACACTAAACAACAGCACTAGAGACGGAGAAAAATCTCTTCTTCATACACTTGTACTAAAACCAAACAATAACCTGATAATTAAATTTCTTTAAACACCAGTGCTAAAAACCAAATTATTACCAGATAACTAAACGTAACAGCAGTACATCTTCAATAACCAAAATAAAAACTAATCATATTCAATACCACGCGATTCTTCAAAAACTAAGAACAGCAACTCGACAAGAAATCAAACTAAGCGGAAGCAAGTCTTTCTTCAATAATCAAACTAATCTGTAAAAATGAACAGTAAATCCATCACAGATCATGATAATAATCAACAGAAAACTAGACAGGGTAGCAATATTTTTTCAAAGGTAAAATTGGTTTTGAAAATCGGTTGCTCACCAGGAATGCTCAAATTGGCAACTGACTGGAATGTGAATTATGGAAGACTTTTAGTGTGGAATGTGATCAGCTCTGCACTGCTATGTACACAAACAGTCTGTAAAAAATATCACGAGTGAGGACAAGACGACATAACAACAATTTCCAAGAGATTCCCGTATTATGTACAACAGCCATCAGAACCTCTCATCCATACCAAACCCCCTCCCCCCACACTTAGAAATGATCAGCCCATTTTCATGCCAAACCGAGAATAACATACGCACTAAGAAGATCCAAGTTTATGGTGCTACCAAACTTTTTTCTTCTGTAATATTTGTATCATATTGTGACAACATTGCTTATATAATCGATTCCTTTGTCTTTTACATCTCGCTGGGCTTTCAAGGGTTAAGGCAAATAAATAACGATTTACAACAGGTTCATGATTTGATCAGTAGCGTTTGCATCATGTTTATCAACCTGTTCAAACTTATTTCACAAGATAGGGAAAGTCTGAAAGGGAAGTCTAACCATATGGATAAACTCAATACAGCTGTTCATACACAGAGAGGTTCAGAGTGATTAGATGGATCTTCCTAAATGTAAGCTCTACCATAAGGAACAAATTCAAAACAGCTATCATTTGAATATATCATCCGTTCTGGGACCATGAGGACCAATTCAGAACAAGTAGCAATATATTTGAATTTAATAAACATTCAGACTGGTTGAATGAATCTTTTACAAACAGATATAGCGTGCTCTTCAGGACTACCAGAACAATCTTGTGAATACTATGAACGACGCAGTTTAACCTTTCACTACTGAAAGAGTTGATTAAGTAGTGCTGATAAAGCTGCCAACCAGCCGTGTCACTTGGAGACAAAAATTATGCAAGTGCTCAATTATTCACGTGAATGTATGTGTGCTCTTCAGTCCTTTAAAACCTTCGTCTGGATCGGCACTGACAACAAAGAAATAGAATTAAAACAAAATGCGTTCATGATAAATGTCTCATAATTGTACTTTCTAGCATGACAGGATCGTTGACAGTCCCAAACTACACATAGTGAGCTAACATGATGTGCTGATATTCTTTTGACATGATTATTGTTATGTATATCCAAACTACACATAGTGAGCTAACATGATGTGCTGATATTCTTTTGACATGATTATTGTTATGTATATACACATAGTACGTATTGGTGGGAGTACCGCAAACAAATTGCAAGTCTATGCTTAGAAGAGAGTACATGAGCTGTAATCTTTCTGCGATATTCTGTCAGATACACTGTACCATCAAAAACCAAAGCATTCTCTTCAAGCAAGACACCGTAGGAGCAGCTCTGCAGACCACTCTTGAACACTTTATAATAGTAAATGAAAACACAGGAAGCTACACACTCATCTCCGTTTTCTGCTACATTTCAAGTTACTATGATTACATGTACCGCACACACTCTCATAACTCTTTATCATCAGGAAAACACACTCTACAACTGTTCATATATAAATCATGTCAGAAAAACCCACCCTACACTTGTCCAATCAAACACAGCCAATAATTTCGACCAATATGACTCGCTATGATTATGTAATATGACCATCACCAGAACAGTTGGTTTAGCACATCATGGTTTAGCACTGCAATCTATTATGCCATTAAAAACAGGAAAAGATTCAGTATATCATATTTGACACTGGGATGTTCCGCATCAACAATGAAGTTAAATCAACATGCATATATACTTCTGAACACATTGACATAATTATGTACAAATTACCAAACGTAGTATCAACGGAAAACAACGTGGCTTAAAAGTGTCTCAGAATATGTCTTGTCTTTATATACAAAGATTAAAAAAGAATTAGTGCAGCAGTTTTGTAGCAAACATCCTAATTATGTATTGGCAGCAAAAGTAGAAATGCAATGGGTGACGTATTCCTAACGAAATGCATACGATAAATAAACAAAATGCTGTCCGATTTTATCAACAAGTGGAATCCCTAATGATTCATGGGTAGAATGACTAATGTGCACAGCATACATAAGAAACAATTGGTCTCAACAGCAACAGAAGGATTGCGCCATATAAAAACCTCTGAAATACTTCTCTTTTCTTCCAACAAAACCTGGATAGATACTGTGTGTAGAATTACTTTTGGTTTAACTTTCGTATACTCATAGTTTAAAGTAATCTGGGGAGAGGGGAAAGGGTAGGGAGAGGGGGAAGGGTAGGGAGAGAGATGAAGACAGAGAGAGGAAGAGAGAGGGGGGAGAGAGAGGGAGGGAGAAAAGGGACGAAAAGAGACCAAATACTGCAAAATCTGAAAGCAGGTTTCATACTGGGTAAAGAAGAGATGCGACTGGGGTGGGGGACACAGAGAGAGAGAAGAGAGAGAGAGAGAAGAGAGAGAGAGAGAGAGAGAGAGAGAGAGAGAGAGAGAGAGAGAGAGAGAGAGAGAGAGAGAGATGGGAGTGGGGAAGGAGAAGAGGGATGGATAACACAACAAAAATCGACAGCAAGCATTATTATTTGGTGTGCTCTGTGTCTTTGCTTGTCAGCACTAGAGTTGGCTTGGATTCTTAACTGCCTCATTTCTCGCGATTAGCGCTGCATGATGGCTGCAAGTTATAAAAAAAAAGAAACGTTGTAATATTCTTCTAACACAGACAACATTACATATTGTTATAAGCGATTAAAACAAAGTTTAAATGTCCACAGCAAGATTAAAACACAAGTATAAATGTTAGCAGCAGTTCGAGTGTTTACCCACAAGGTGTTTCGAGTGTTTTACCCCACAAAGTTGCCTTTCCCAAGTCTTATCCAAAAGATGCATGTATCAGTGCTTGCAGGGCAGAAAAAGCTTTGACCCGTAAGTTGAAGCAGAAAAGCGAATGCACTACATCACAGTCTCTTCATTTCCCCATCACCTACATACGGTACCCAGTGAACTTTCGTTATCACAACCATCATCACCTTAAAGTCCACGTGAACGGTGAATTACGCAACATGTGCAATAGTGTCCATGAAAGCCCTCTTAAAAACAATGTGCTGTCGTTTGAAGGGGATGGGTGGGTGGTGGTTTTGCTTTTTGTAAAGGGATGTTCCTTAATTAGAAGTGATATACCATAGTTACAAAAACTAGCATTTCTTCTCATCTACCCTGTTTCGAAAGATTCGTTACCTGTTTCCCCCTACCCTCACCTGTCCCAAAGCCCCAGCCCATTTCTCCAACACTCCCTCTTCAGTCCCTGAAATACAGATTTTTTCCCATGGAGAAATAATTATTACATCACAACATTACAATCTGTTTAGACGCCACATCCATTTCTCCACAAAAACGATTCATGAATCAGAATGTAAACCCATCACTTCTTGCCAGATATTTTCACAGTCCATATACATCTGGCCTTAACTCGTCACTGCCTTTCAACAATATACTTTGTTAGACTATTCTCATACATGATTTATACACATTTAGTATATATACACAAAACATCCACACCTAAAGAGGCCGTTTGCTTAAGTTGTGTTATCGTCAATATCCTCGTTCCCATTCACAACAAAAACATCCGTAGAAAGACATGTTGTGCAGGATACAATGTCCATCATCACCAAAGGAAACAGTGCCCATTGTGTAGTGTGACCATCCTTGGCTGTAAGGAGAAACAGCACAGTCCACAACCAGCAGGCTCAATTTCAACTCACAGCCGCTGGAAAGTTTTTCTAAAACAAGCCTATTCAGTCAGCCTTAAATCTATGGGAGGTGCAAACGGCACAGGGCTGGTAATTATGAAGTCTATTCAGTCACAGGTTGGATACAATAAAAATGGCTCGTCCGTCTTTATCCGTAAGAAGTTTGTTAGTGATACACTTACATAGAGGTCTACTAACCTATAAAAGGTCTTTTCAGTCATACGCTTGATCTGCGAGGGAAAATCTACTTATTCGGTCTTGGTCCGTGAGGAATATGTGAAGTCACGGTAGCTTGTTCAACTGTAAGTGTCTGCAGTATAACTCAACAAGTCTTCTTCTGTGAAAAATCTGTTCATTCATTTACACAGCCTTGTTTCATGGTGGACAATGTTCCATCACGTTCCAGTTGTATGTACAGTGTGTGGGTGATGGCAGAAGGCTACAGTCGTTCGGACTGCTTGTGGCGGCGGTTGATGACCTGCATGTACTGACCGATCAGATTGGAGATATCTGAGCCCTGAAATCAGAAACAGATAAACATGTGCACCTGTATGATTCTAGTTCATTTCAATGTATCACTGCACACACATCAAAAAACTGATACAAATCCGTACCGCTTCCAACCCCCTGCCTTCAGCTGTAAGGCTTTGTTTTGTGTTGGCATCATCTATTTCATCACGTAGCATCTCTTCCCAACTCCCTCCTAAAAACACCTTATACACTGATGTCTGACATAATGATCAGTCCAACAGCACACACACACACACACACACACACGCACACACGCACGCACGCACGCACACACACACACACACACGCACACACACGCACGCACACGCACACACACGCACGCACACACGCACGCACACACGCAACGCACGCACGCACACACACACGCGCCGCACACACACACACACACACACACACACACACACACAAATATCACAGGTCAATTCAAGTTTCTCCTCTTACATAGCACAGGCGGAGGAGTGAACACAAAGAAAACATGACTATACATTTGAAAAGTGATGCTACTGAAAAGGTGATTAAAGGCAGTAAACGTAGTAATGCCCCATAACCCTAAGGTCTTAGGGGAGCGTTGTTGTAAACATTTCAACATTTATCGGAGCCAACATTGTGTGGGAGGTACCCATCTCCTCTTCCTCGTTGTTATATCTGCCCCCACCATGAGGAAAGCCAGGTACCCAATCGCAACAGCGTGGACTGTACGTCTTTAGCATCATTTCCACAGAATTGAACTCGTGCAGTCAAACTGGCGGGTGGAAGCTCTACCTCTACCCCAACTAGGTCTCAATTTCAAACAGAACAGGTAAGATTATGCCGGAAAGCTGAATATTTTACATCAGCCTAAAAAGTCAGTCACAAGCTTTCCAGTTCTGCAATTCTTGGCGTTGTTTCTGGACTGCAGTAGATAGATGATGACAGGAAGAACGCAAAGCAAGCTAAATCACGGCTGTTGGTTACCTGTGAACAGTACCAACTATCAAACAAACTGACCTGTTCCGTTTCAATCCTGAGAATCTTCTGCACCATCAAGTTGCCGATCTTCATATCCAGGTAATTACCGCCACTGTCGCTGTGGTAACGTCTGGTGGACAGGATCTCACTGAAGGGGTGAGCCAGAATGGTCTCCTGCAAGAACAACACAGAGTCAGTATCACAAGGCGTCTTCAACCGTGAAACCACTATAATACAAAAACCTGCTGACTATGCCTTCTGAGTAAATAGACCAGTATATGATTTTGTCATAGGCAATGAAAGAAATGGGCAGACTGGTTGGGTATTCTGACAGAGCCATGAAATTGGCAGTGGGGCTGGGTCTTTTGACAGTTCCATGGACTCAAGTCAACATTCATTATTTACAGTTCAGACCCAGCCCACAACATGAAAATGTCATCTTTGCTGCTTATCTTAATGCTCTAATCATCCTGGTGGTGTCAGCGTTTCACAGATCCTGCTTCATAACCCCTCCCGTTCATTTTACCAAGACCTTGCCCGCGCACAGGGCTTTGCGAAGGCTCGGGGAGTCTACCAGATAACTGCTGGAATATTTGGATGGAGCACATATGGAATTACCTGTTAATGTAATGAATCTCTCTTGACAAATCTCTATTACTCCAATGAACAGAAGATGCGTACACACAGTTACTAATGGATAGTTCCGACTCAGTCATAGGTTTCTATAGACCACTGGCTTGCGAACCATGAGGAGACCGAAATCTTATTAAGAAGCAAATGGTACAGACAATGAAAAGCTTCTATTCCTAGGCTTTTATAGTTGTATAGTTGTACAATAGTATAGCTGGATTCGACAACTGTTCAACACAATCAAATGGTTCATCCTCAGAAACAGACAGACAGAACAGAACAAGACAGGGAGACGAGCATGCAGACAGACAGACAAGACAGCCGAATACGATGTCCATGAATTTGCAGACAATGGAAAGGGGAAATGATAAAGAACAAGAACCCACGTGTGTGTCTCTGTGCAGGAAAGCGATACCCTTCTTGTTGACAGCCAGTTTGCACTCCCCTGTCATGTTGGGAATACTCTGAAAAACAAAACAAAACATATAGAATAACACCCAACTATAATAATAATAATAATTATTTTATTTATATAGCGCAAAATCTTGATAAAATCAAATCTAAGCGCTTGAATGATGTACATGCTTGTTTATTAAAGATAGGGGTAAGGGCTTTTGATAGTGTAAAAACATGACATCCTAGGTATAGATAGATGATATTTTGCATTTGTACATGTATTACTAATGATAAATGATAATAAACAAGCATGTACAACATCACAGAAATCAAAACAGGGTAATACATGTACAAATGCAAAATACCATCTATCTATACCTAGGATGTCATGTTT
>CM060306.1:87913249-87925749 GCA_030674185.1 Monoplex corrugatus
AAACACACATAACATCTCTTAATATGCGCACTCTATTCATGTCATTTGTGATGTGAAACACACATAACATCTCTTAATATGCGCACTCTACTCGTGTCATGTGTAATGTGAAACACACATAACATCTCTTAATATGCACACTCTACTCGTGTCATGTGTGATGTGAAACACACATAACATATCGTAAATATGCACACTCATGTCACATGCGATGTACTGACATGTACTCGACAATATATGCAAAATACGATACAAACATCAAAAAAGATTTTACATGTATTACTAGATCGTGAATATACAGTTTGTACACAGAAGCAAACTTGAAAAATCAGCCGCAAATTTCACTAAAACTCTTGTAGTACTTTCTTCTATGTTGTAAATGTTACCACAAACTTATCTGCGTATCTGAAGGAAGGAAATGAAACTATGACAAACAAATATCACTGGATGTATTATTACAGTGGCTGTATAATTGTACACTTTCTCTATGGGAATAGCCGACCAATTCCATTTATTCAGTTTCATAGAATCTTTATCGTTAGTCTTTACGTCTAAAATTTGATTTATTTGCTGACATTCTGAATGCCTCACAAAACCATGCCTGTCCAGCTTCATGATTAAAAGAACAATTTCTCGACAGATTTGGGTGTTTGCAGTTATTGTTGTTGTTGTTGTTGGTGGTGGTGGTGGTGGTGGTGGTATAGTGTGGTTGGTGTTATTGTGATTGTTGCTCGTTAAAATGAATTTAGCATGTGAAATATGGGCTGCTCTCACGTCGCCGCAGTGCAGCGCTACCCATTTTTCTCCTGTATGCGTGTATTTCTCTTTATCTACAAAAATGGATCTTGCTACAGAACTTTACCATAGACAGTTCCATCGTCACCATGGAATCTTTAATATGCGCTGAACTGTTTCACCGCGATTCATCGTCTCGTCCGATAGACTAGCACTCAGACCACGAATTAAGAAGACCTAGAATAGCAGGGCGAAAAATCCCTGTTAGATCCGTGATTCGAACCCGGAGTTTCTCCCACTTTGGGAGATGCTTTAACCACTAAGTCACAAAGTACACGTTCTCTTCCAGCTATGTGAAAAAGACTGAGACTGTTGAAAGGACTGACCTCCCACTTTGGAGATGCTTTAACCACTAAGTCACAAAGTACACGTTCTCTTCCAGCTATGTGAAAAAGACTGACACTGTTGAAAGGACTGACCTGATGGAACATCATGTCCACATAGATTTCGTTGTCCATATGATTCAGTGGGTAGATCCACACTGTACGCTGGAAGATGAGGTCATAGTGACTCTTCTTTCTCACAAACTCCGCCGTCACATCCAGAACGTACTCCTCTTGACTCAACTTGCTGAACACTCCGTCCCCTGTTCACACGTTCACACGTTTTAGAAAACTCATAGCATTTTAGACGCGATACACACAATATCTACTAAAAATCCAAATATACACACGTGACTGATTCATCCACTAAAAATCCAAGATTTACACACGATTTTTAATTTGAAAATGCAAGAGTCATTCCTTTTTAAAGATTTGATTTATTCACTTTCAAAGATGGAACATACCGCTGTGATGAACTGATTTGGCGCACATTACACACACTTCAGGCAGAGTGTGTACATATACAGCAAAAACACAACTGTCTGTACACACACACACGCACACACATAAACAAACTACACTCTTAGGCCCATATTCTTAAAATCTAAGCTGATCAAATTATCTACCTAAACTGATCAAAATTTGGTGTTTCGTTTTTGAACTGACATCCAGTTGAGATTACCGATGCTGTTGTCTGGCTTCACAATAAACTTTTTTGATAATGGCGCTATTTTTTATTGAGAGAGATAGGGTAAAACTATTTTTGAAAAAGAAAAAAACACATATCAGTAGATTCAAGAGCTTAATTCTTTTCAAAATCTGCTACAATATCAAGTGAACACTGTGCTTCAAGTATCAAACCTTAACAAGAATAACAATGTGTTTCTGTATATTCTTTCGCGCAATCAATAAACGACAGAAAAGGATTACTTGGAAAATATAATAAATCCAGCATGATGCTAAACGTTAAACTGTTGTTCCAAACGGAATAATTCCGGGTTGCTATGCATGAAAATATTTTTTTTAAATGTGACATAAACATGTATTATTAAAAGAAAGACAAAGAAAACAAAGTGTGACCTGTCCTGATGAACAGTGTGTACTCCTCCATCTCCACAGGATCATTGATGTTAAGACCAACACACACATCCAGGATACAGTCATGCACCACCTGAAACACAGTACGATTAACGTTTATCCATGCAGATTTTTCTATGAAGGAAGAACAACTCAAGTTAGAAAAAAACAATATAAAATTTAAGATTATCGAACAAAAAGTATGGAAATACTGATGGGAGTGGGATGGCGGGGGTTGGGGGGGGGGGGCGGCTGTTAGGTGTCAGATCCACGACCTTCCAGCCAGAAGTCCTTTGCGTTAACTAACCACTTCGCTATACTGACAGTACAGTCTTAAGAACAGGAAAATGAAGACACACAGCACACACAGCTTTGAGTAGGAACCAGTCGGGGGCCAAATATTCCCACATAAATTTATGGGGGTGAATGAGGGGGGAGGGAATGGTGTCAGATCCACGACCTTCCAGCCAGAAGTCCTTTGCGTTAGCTAACTACTTAGCTATACTGACATTACAGTCTTAGTTAAGGACAGGAAAGTGAAGACACAACTTACCGTGCAGGACTTGACCTGCAGCAGTCCACCCTGTATTTCGGTACCAGAGTAGAAGAAGGGGAAACGCTTGCAGTTACGGCCGTCCTGCCAGAATATTGGATACAAATATTAGTCATGTTATTTACAGACCAAACAAATGAAATTAAATACTGTATTGTCGGATCGTCCCAAAGAGCGAAAGAAGCGTTAAAAGTGACTGTATAAAACCATTCTAATAAGTATGACACGACCTGAGATCCGAATAACATTGTTTCGTTTTTATGAAAAAAAAATATGATTAATCACACATGTGTGGTTTATACACATTTATAATTGTTGTTTCAAAAGTAAAATAGTAGATAGAATTTACTTCATGGGAGATAAGACATCAACTTTTCCATCTATAGCACTCAAACTGTAAACAATAATCTATATGAACAGCATCAATGATACCAGAGTCAAAAGTTCGAGTCAAAATACGGACGAATAGACAGAAACTTTAAGTGATTAAGCACAAAAATGTAATCCTAATCTTATTCAAGGTAATTATCTCCCTTCAATGAAGGGGAGAAACACACAGTTTCATTTTCCCAAGTTCTCATGACAGCTCCTCTTCACTCGAAATAAATTCCATACGCACCGACCCTAAAGATGCCATGTGATGGAGAAGCTCCAAAACAATCATGGCATAAGGAATACGCCTACACATGAAACCTGTGTGCTAGCAAAATCTTCAAGCCTACCTGTCGTATCAGTTTTATACATATCATTGTATCATTTTGTAATCAAAACAATCTAGACCACACTGTAGTTAAATGTAAATTTCTTTCAAGGGGAGGAGTGGCCGTCCATGAAAACGGATAAAAAACACATCCAGATCCCGAACTGATCACACCAACACCCATCACAACCACACAAAAAAGAACCGACCCTCGACACGACACACAATTTCCATAGTACAGTAGCATCAATATCACCGAGGGTGGAAGATGTGCTTGCGGCAACAAGGGATAGAAACAGATGGAAGGCCATGATCGCCAACGCCATGTGGCTAGGCAATTGAAGAAGAAGAGGTATCACCGACATATTTCAACGATAAAAACAATAATTATTGTTATAGGATATATTATACAAACCACTTACAGCCAATGCCTGCACCTCTCCCTGAGAGGAACGTTCTTGCGGCCACCGTGCTTGAAGGTCTTCCTGAGATTTTGTAAGCACAAGGCAGCAGCATCTGTACGTGAGAGAACAGGTTCAAATTAGTACCACTGTGTTCAGCCATTGCCTTCAGAAAAAGGCAAACTTTCAAGTCAATTTACTCACAATCTGGTTTATCTGAAAAAGACGTTACTCTTATTATGACAGATTTTATTTACAGTATAAAGTATGACTATATCTTATTTGATACGTCCAGATACCAAAAGAAATTTCAGATGAGAAAATTTTCATGTGAAAATCTCTCTCTCTCTCTCTCTCTCTCTCTCTCTCTCTCTCTCTCTCTCTCTCTCTCTCTCTCTCTCTTTTACTCTCTCTCACTCTCCTCTCCACCTCCCACCCTCTCTTCCTCCCTCCCTCCCTTCTTTCCTCTCTCTCTCTCTCTCTCTCTCTCTCTCTCTCTCACACACACACACACACACACACACTTACGGTTGTACGTTCTGTTGACATCAGTGGCTGTGGTTTCCAGGTACTTAAAGAGGTAAGGTCGTAGAGTGTCAGAACAATCACAGTAAGCAGCCACCAGGGCAAACAGTCTCCAACCTTTGATCTTGCTTTTCCTGTCGTTCACACCAAAATACACATTGTGCACATAAATATTATGTATATATACAAAGCTTACCTATCTATCTGTCTGTGTGTCTGTGTGTCTATCTATCTGTCTGTCTGTCTGTCTGTCTGTCTGTCTATCTATCTATCTGTCTATCTATCTGTCTATCTATCTGTCTGTCTATCTATCTGTCTATCTATCTGTCTATCTATCTATCGATCTATCTATCTATCTGTCGCTACCTACATATGTATATCTTTTCATTTATTTTTTTGATTGATTGTTTATTCATTTGTGTGTTTGTTTGTTTGTTTGTTTATTCATTTATTTATTTGCTTGTTTGTTTGTTTGTTTATTCATTCATTCATTCATTTATTTTTAGCACATTGGAGACAAAATTTTGCCACAAAAGGTGAAATGCCCTCGCAAGCTTTCGAGATGATAAGTTTACAATACTAGGTGCTAGAATACCCGGGTTTCTGAAGCTTGCCATGTGTCAATAGTGTCTTAAGCTCGACAATTGCTACAAAAATGCGTTATAAACTTGACCAACAGGTCACAGTCCTTGTTACTGTTACTGTTGTTTAAAGCCCAGCCTACTGCGCAGAGCCATATCAGGACTATAACCATCTCAATATGTACACCCTATCTCACTGGAGAAAAAAATAACACATGAAAAAGAAAAGTCAGTACACATATCAATGCATTCACGCACATAATCTAAGGATATGCCCCTGGTGTTGACCACTCCGTCAAATTCATCACTAGGGGATTAAAAAAACTGAATATAATATAAACATAACTAAGGACACTAAAACATATAAAACAGGCCTAAACTGCTTCTGCCCATCACATTTCCTTTCAGCCAAAAACAATTGCACATAATATATGTACCCTGTTATCAGTCCTAGGAGAAAGTATGTAAGGTTTTATAGAACACATACAGGTGAATGGACCACCAATGCAGAAAATGGTAGGAAGAAATGACAGAAAGAAAGCAAACGAACAAGGCAGAAACGAAGAGGGTGAAAGAAAAGAAAAGAGGAAATTTCTAGCACAGAATGACCAGAAGGAGGGGTATTATTTATACTGAAAGAGCCACAGGCATCCCTACAGGAAAAAGGTTTGAGTCATAAAGACCGTCGGTGTGTTCAAAACAGTGAATACTACTGTCATGCAACTTTCACATCTTGATCTATTGTATCCGTCAGTCGTTCAAAGACAACAATAACACTGTAAGCTACACGTTAACACAGTTAGGGCCCAACACTGATATTTTATACTGACTCGCTTGGAAAAAACAATAAGGTGTTTTGCTAAAAAAATAATACTGTATCATACCCTCTCATGCTGCGGTTGTTGGTGGTCTGTTTGCACAACTGACAGAACACTTCGTCCCTCAGCTCTGGGTATTTGTGACAGCTCTGAAAACAGCAAAGTCACAATCTCCTCAACATCACACAAAATCCTGCTCTTTGGAAATCCTATCAAATGTATGTTCACGCCGTCAAACGTACTTCAGAATTGTACATAAAATGTTTTTATGTCATTACTACAGTTATGTTAGAAGCCCACAACACAAGTGACCACTCTGTCTAAAAGCTGTGATCTCAAAAGATATATTTCCGAGTGGCATTATCATTTAAATAATCATCTCACAGGCAATCAGTTGTGTAGTCTAATGTAATAAACTATTTAAACTACCAACCACAATGTGCTTGAGAGGCAGGAAGTGTATACCTGTGTGCACGCTGTGCATGAGTGTCTGAAAGACACTTATCAGACAATCTGGAATGTTCTGATAATCTCAGATTTGGTAATCGTTGGGAATATTTGCTAACTTTCATCTGATACATCTCTGTTACTATGACATACAATAAATACATATATATAAATAAATACATACGTACACATACGCGAAATCACACTCACACACACACGCACGCACGTACACGCACACTTACATACTTACTCTCTTTCTCTAGCTCGCTCTCTCTTTCTCTCTTTCTCTAGCTCTCTTTCTCTTTCTCTAGCTCTCTCTCTTTCTCTAGCTCTCTCTCTCTTTCTCTAGCTCTCTCTTTCTATCTTCCTCTAGCTCTCTCTCTCTTTCTCTCTTTCTCTAGCTCTCTTTCTCTCTTTCTCTAGCTCTCTCTCTTTCTCTAGCTCTCTCTCTCTTTCTCTAGCTCTCTCTCTTTCTCTCTTTCTCTAGCTCTCTCTCTTTCTCTCTTTCTCTAGCTCTCTCTCTCTTTCTCTAGCTCTCTCTCTCTTTCTCTAGCTCTCTCTCTCTCTTTCTCTAGCTCTCTCTCTTTCTCTAGCTGTCTCTCTCTTTCTCTAGCTCTCTCTCTTTCTCTAGCTCTTTCTCTCTTTCTCTAGCTCTCTATTGGTCCTCCACTGGCTCCTTCCCTCTTCCTCTTTCTCTACCTCCCCTCCTGCCCCGCCCCCCGAACCCCCCCCCTCCCCGTCACCCCTCATCTTTATTTTCCTGTCAAGTAAAGCAGGTTGACTTGAGTGGCGCCATGAGCGAAGAACTAATAATAGAAACACACATCCACAGCCACAGCTTGAAGCGCACACATACACGTGCGTATGTGTGTATGCAGGCACGAACATATACATGTGCGGACGGGCTAACGCACATCTGCTTGTTTCTAATATCACTTATAGTGAAAAGACGTTAAATCAAGGAACACTTACATACAAATACACACTTACACACACACAAACACACACACACAGACACACACACACACACACAGAGGGACAGAGAGAGAGAGAGAGAGAGAGAGAGAGAGAGAGAGAGAGAGAGGAGAGGAGAGAGAGAGAGTGAGGAGAGAGAGACAGAGAGAGACAGAGAGAGAGAGACAGAGAGAGAGAGAGCGTACGTACCCGGAGAATCTTCATCACGCAATCGAAGTCAGACTGATTACTGCCCATAGGGTAATCTCCCATGAACCTCATGATGGCTGAAAACAAACACCAGAACAATGATCGGTTCCATGAAACTTCTATTGGTTGAAAACATTCACCAGAATAATTACCATTTCCATGAAACTCATGATGGCTGAAAATAAACACCATAACAATCACCAATTCCATGAATCTCATGACAGCTGACAGTAGCCTGTAAAACAAGTTTTGATTCTATGAACATCATGATAACTGAAATCAAACAGCAGAACAAATACTGGAGAACACTTCAGGAATTATTATGCAAAAAAATTATACATCATTACTAGACCCTACATCACTGCTCCTTACACCTGTGGTTATTATCACCCGAACATTACTCAACATATTACCTTCTGTAATCATCTACTTTTTTTACTTACTTAAGGTTGTCTTCATATCACTGGTAAAATTGATGCACACTGTATAACAATATTCCTGTCTGAACCCACTGGACACTTCTGCCAACTTATTCACAGGTCTAATGATGTCAACCTACAATTTAAATTTACATCATTCTGCAGTTTATACATGTATCTGATTTTTCAACAAAAGGCTTATGAGTAATTTGCTAGCGTTCTAAAACATTGTGAAAACTTTATAACCAACGTTTCTGTATTCAAAGCAATGTTCTCTGGGATGCGTGAATACACGTTGTTTTATCCATACTATACTGTCGTTTTGTTGTTGCACAATCTGCATACTGGTAGGCGTATGCAGTCTGACAACAATGTCATCTATTCTATTTCATACTTTTTTTCGTTCCAAAAGATAACATAAAAACAACAACCGCAAAAACGGAAACAACATTTTACGCCCTTAGTTACAATCATATCTATCATATCAACAAGTGATGTAAAATGCTGTAATAATTAATCCAAGGATCTTGATCTGTCACTCACCAATGAAACATTCCAAAGCCAGTTTGTTCAGTTCTCCTGTGGACAGCTTCAGTAAAGATGCTTGGATTGGCGACTGAAACAAAAGCCCCATGACAATTTATGGCGACTGAAACATAAAGTCCCATGACAAAAAGCCTTGAATCAAAAACTTGAAAACGACCCCCTCACCTTTTGTTTATGGTCTTAACCTATTACAGTGTCACACTGGCAGCTAAACTCTCTCTTTCTCTTCTCTCTCTCTCTCTCTCTCTCTCTCTCTCTCTCTCTCACGTGAATGCTAACTGTCACCTTTAAGTAATGATTAAAACTATTTGCCTGAATATTTAACTTAATAAACGTTTGAGGCTAGCAAAAGAAGCGTACCCATTTTCAATATATTATACACAATCTCTCTGGATCTCTCATCTTCTGATCAACCTCCTGAAATTTTTTTTCTGTGTGAATACAAGACAAATATTTGCATATAGTATTAGCTCCATGCATGAATGAAACCGACAAAATAACTGATTCTCTTAATTATGAATATTACACCCATACCTGAGCTCAGTTCACATCACCACCCATTCAGCACTGTCAGTGGCGTTTTTCTTTGTCATTTTAATCCCCATCATCTCCTCCTAATGCGTGTACATGGACAAGATACATTGTTACTTGTATGTGCAGTATCTGGTCTGTCAAGACTTTTATTGGTGATGACAAAATTCTGTTCAGTCCTTCATTTATTCACCTATCCAAAATGTTAAATGGTGCTAAAGTCAGTACATTAAATAACCATACAACACACGATTACTGTGAGTTGAGTTAACAGTTAACAAGAAACACCACGAAGGTGCGGATGGGACCCGGAGCACCAATGCCTCGCCCCTCTCGGGGCAATCACCTCCCAAACTCCCGACGCCAATAGAGTCATCTCATCGAGCAAAGGGGAGCTATCCATGCGTTGCATGACTTATTCGGACCCAGTCATCAGTTACCTTGTTTATGCCCCGTTTACACGACGTGCAACTAGCGTGCAACTAATCGGTTGCACTACCATGCAACCTATTCACAACCCCAGACGACTCCAGGCAATCGGTTGTCTGAGGTTGTCTGGAGTTGTCAGTTTTTCGGTAAAATCCGATTTTTAGTTGTACGTGTAGTCGCACGGCCGAAAATAATATTGTCCTAGAGCGATAATGTTTTCGTAGTTGCATCAGTTGCACGGCCCCAAACGGTTGTGTGGAGTTGGGAACACTTTTACACGAGTTGCCTGGAGTTGGCTGGGGTTGTAGGCAGGAAGTAGTTTTGCACCACGCGTGCCTCCGTGACACACGCAGCGCGAGCCTCAAGAAACGGCGGGAACAGGGGAGGAGCCTAACGGTTGCACGTTTCCTTTTACACGAATGCAACTCCACACAACTTTGCGGTTGCACGGCTCCTCGTGCAACTGGTAAAACCCAGTGGTTGCACGTTAGTTGCATCCCGTGTAAACGTAGCATTACAAACCGAATGGCAAGGTGGGAAGATGACAAACCCGGGACATAGCCACACAACGCACATCAACCAGGTAAGCCACACAACGTACACCAACCAACCAGGTAACCAGACAACACATGATTACTGCAGTGAATTGAGTAATACTAACCCGAGTCCACTTGATCATTTCAGCATGTTCTTTCCATGACCAGTCTCCTCCACTGCCTACACAACACCAACATATGCATAGCATGTCATACAAGGTAACATTATGCCACACTGCACTCTCTCTTCAACATTCAATCTCATAATTATTTAAAATGTGATGTTCTACACAAACTTGTAAATATCTTATGATGCAAATAAACGCTTTCGCATTTTTTCCCACAGACGGAGATACTGACAGTTCCCTGATACAAATATGAACCGATGTGCCACTGTAAATTTTAAGGATTTTTATCCGTCATGTTAAGTTTGGCTGTCAGAATTCCATCCACAACAGCGGTGTGTATAACCTATCAAGATATGATAGAGTACAACTGATGTTTGAAATTTTCCAATAATATTTTCTGACTATCCCTTTACTGTATTTTTCTTTTGACAGAAAATGGAATATCATGAGAGTATTTTACAATCAGAAAGTGACATGTAAGTTAATTAAATATTAAAAACCTCACAGATGTGCATTACATTCTCAAAACATTGTAAGTGTTTTAACACAACGTTTTGTTCAAAAGTCTTTGAATTATTTTCAGCCTTTACAAAACAAACATTTGTCAATATCTCAAGACTCTCTCTTTCTCTCTCTCTCTCTCTCTCTCTCTCTCTCTCTCTCTCTCTTTCACACACACACACACACACACACACACACACACACACACACACACACACACACACACACACACACACTCACACACACACTCACCACTCATACGTAATCAATGCAAATTTGAATTATTCTTCATTTTTCCTCGTCGTAGTTTTAACTAAAAATGAAAAACTTTTCAGCTTAAATTCTTGCAACTGTGTCAATACTTTTCACATCACTTTCAAGCTGACAAGAACGACTATGAAATCATTTTACCCTGTTAGCATACATTAAGCAAACATCGCATGTCAGGCCAATGGAATGTGAATCAGGTGGTCATTTATGCGTCCTGCAGCAAACAGATTCTGAACTTTCAAGCCTGAGTTGACTATTTTCTTCATCTTAATTCTCCCCTAATTATCTTCACTTTTCCCCCTTCATGTTATGAAAATCACAGAACACGTGCTGTTTATAATATCAAGTAACACACTTTAATGGTCATTCCAATTCACCAGTGATCTTATAATGTGGTCAGTCTCTTCAATTCCAAATAGTTTTGTTGCAACTAATTCGACTGAATTCATTTCAATGCTTTGTAAAGATGCAAAAGCTTTGATGCCCTTTGTCTAACAGAAATTTGCAGAATAGCAAAAATGCTGACCACATCACCGAAATTCTTATCATCTGAAAGGTCTATAACAACCCCAGTTATTTTCATAAATGTCAGGAAATACTTTTGCAGTGCTCAGGCATATTCAAGAATCATCCTCAAATATTCTACGTGCAAGTTCCAGTCAACTCAGACTTCAAGACAGTGAACTTTCTCAGGAAAAGATACACATGATATAGATAGATATATATCGAGTTGTCAGTTAGCGATTACAAGAGTAACATACATGTGTTAGTACTAGCTCAAACTACCCTCCGATACTTTACACAATCGAAGACAGTCGTTTACTTTTTTCTTTTTCTTTTTTTTTTCTTATAATTCAAAGCGGCTTTCTGTTGTTGTTTCTTCTCATTTACGTTTAAATTCAAAGACGTTAAGAAAAGAAAGCAAGCACCATCACCTCTACGCTTTGAGTCGGCATCTTTCTGCAAGTTATGCAGTTTGATGTTCTCAATCATTTTCACTGTCCCTCTTATAGAGCCATCTTCAGTTCTCAGCATTTCATACCTGTATGATTCAAACATGGGTTAGGCATATACATGGTCATGCTGACAATGGCACAATGCAAAACCTCGTGGTGTAACAGTCAAGGAAACCAGCATAAGAGCGATGCTTGAAGATACAAGGAGCACTGATGAGTCAGTTTACCTCACAATCTACTGCCACACATGAGTTTCAAGCGCATTTCGATAGTTTTTCTTTGAAATAAAACAGGGCTGCTACTAAAGAGTGTCAAAATAATCATCATGGTGAATACAGCCAATATATGGATGGAGAGGAATAACCACTATGGAGCTTTATACTGAAACAGTAATAAAGCGTCGAAACTGAAATTTTGTATAAGCCCTAAAAATATCACGCAATCAAGTACCAGCAAATTCTTAAAACGTTATGTTCAAATTCCAGAAATGCTATTATCAAATGGAGCAAAATGCTCTAAATTCTCGGCGTTTCGAAATGCACAAAGCAGATTTAAAACAATCATGTATATGGCAGTTGATCAGTCTTAGATAAAACTGACTCATTAATGCTTTCACAGATTGTCCAGCATAAATACACCCCAGTTCATCAGCACATAATCAGCCCTCAGACCATACCAAGACATGTGGCATCTACAATGACTGCCACTGTTTTGGCCATGTGGATAGACACCGATGTTAAAACAGTAGCAGAGTATACAAGTTATCAAGCAGCATAACGAGCGTAGGGCTAATGATCAAT